>JAMXBB010000011.1:64452439-64877439 GCA_024138015.1 Lumnitzera littorea | reverse complement strand
CTTCTATTGAATCGAGGAATAGGTTTGATTGTCCACCTTTTTACTTTGATATAACATTAATATATATAAGGTATCCTCCAAATAATTTAAATCAAAGCAATTAGATGTTTGACTTGGGCCTATATGACATGACCAATCAATAGAAATACTCTAACACTCTACCTTTGTCATATATTCCATATATCACACTAGATAGATATCATATTCATGGAATACGATTCACTTTCACGATGCCTTGGTGGTGAAATGGTACACACGCGAGACTCAAAATCTCATGCTAAAGAGCGTGGAGGTTTGAGTCCTCTTTGTCACGCCCCGAAGCGGTAGAGTCGTAACAGCCCTGCCGTGTAAACCACCCTAAGATAGAAGTTGGCCTCACAACCGCTATCCTAGACCTGATCTACACAAGGCGTCCACAACTAACCCGCTTTGAAGTAGAAAATTTGTAATTTAAATAAATCATTTATCTAAGAAAGTGAGGAAATATATATATGCTATAATTCAGCTATTGTAATTAAGGTTTACAATATTTCTTCGTAATATATTTCCTAGTTGTTACATTATTCAAAATGAAAAGTAATTCTAAAATAAAAACTTAAACCTTAAAATATGTGTTTATTCTTCACATGTTTTTCCTCACTCTCCAGGATCCAGCAGTTGCTAGCTTCTGAGTAATTGGTTTCCGCTTCTTAGCCAGCACCTGCACGACGTCTATAGGGATGTGAGCAACCACAGCTCAGTAAGTAGGGACGGAGGACTTAAAACTATACCATACACACAACAAGGTTTTCAATCACTTATTAAGTGCAATGCATGTGCAAGCAAATGCCATCGCACGACGTTGTCCGGCCCGTCGTGAGATTAGAGAAATTGCGCCCGCTCTAATCCGGGTTGAGGAGTTACCGTTAATGCAACAGCTCACGACCAAACCCAGGCTTGTGTAATGGAGACCTTGCTCCTCCCGCGACTACCTTCGAACCACTGTCTTCACCCCCGCCGCGACCTCCTCTCCTGTCACTTAGTTCGACTGAGGATGAAGAAGGGACCATTTTGCAATCCTGCGCTATCCCTTCCGAAGGGGTCGGTATTTGGCCGGAGAGTCCTAAATCCCCTAACGGGTTGCCATGCATGCTCGATTATGATTACTGGTCGTATATTTGATTAGGTCCAGTTTAGGGTGATCAATCATTACATACAATTCATACAGTATGTACCAGAGCAACAAACAGAATCATGGCATCACCCATAATCAAGCACATGCATACATTCAACTATCTAACAAGCACAACCAAGCATAATCTTAAGCCTCCCAAAATACAGCATCGTATTAATCCCAACTTACCTCGACTCCTCGCTCGCTCACTCGAGGTCCGATTTGCTTAGGCCATCGCCGGTTATCCCTATAACACGAACGTGGTTTCAGCTTTTCATATAATTGTTATAGGTTCGTTTTATCCTATAATGCTTCTTGTTAGGTTTTGTTTAAGGTTTAATATGCCCAATTATCTAGGTATTAAGTCTTTTACAATTATTCTAGGTTTGGGGTTAGGTTCAGGTTCGGTTTTCGCATCGATTTCTAAACCAGGTTTTTAGTTCGATTTTTAAGTAGCGTTCTATATTCCAACCCTAGAAATTAGTTTCAACCCATAATGTGAAATTAATCACATTATTTCCCGATAACCTAAATACCATAATTACCCTTTGTCAGTGTTTATTTTACTTGGTACACTTAAATCCATATCAGTGTACCGAATTCACCCCTAATGTGACAAATTTTTACATTTTTCATATAATTCCATAAATTCAAGTTTCCTATCAGATTTATTGTGCATTTTTATTATTCTTAAAATATCAATTTTTATTATAATATTTTCTATTTATTATATTTTCAATAGTTACACATTATGCATTATTGCATATTATGCACATAATGCATTTCTAATATTTCTATTACCCTAATTACCATCTCTAAACACCAATTATTATTTCAAAATGTCTAAATCTATCCTAAATCAGATTTTACTCCAAATTTCCCTAATTTACAAAATTAACTAATTTTTTCCTATTACTCATTTATTACATAATTAACCTAATAATTACATCTAACACCCTAAATGCTATAAGTATCATACTTCATCAGATCTTAACATCCTAAAACATGTAATTATTCACTAAATCATAAATTAATCATTTAATTACATAATTAACCCTAAATTACCCATTTTATGCCTCTTTTTAGAGCCTAAAAATTATCTTAAAATTTCAAAAATTAATTTTTGAAAAAGGGCTTCATAGCACTGTTCTATCTCACATGAGCATCCTACAGAAAAATTTTGAGCCCCAAACTACATCCCTAAGCCTATTTAATTTCCGGTTTAATCATGCTCGGTTTTGAACAATTTGTTAAGGACCCTATATTTCTAGACATAATTAAACTAAATCAACATTTTTCCCTCAATCTACATACAATAAAACCTCAGAATAACAAGTTTCATAATTTTCTGGGCAAAATAACTAATTTTACAAAATTATACAAGAATCGGGCTGGAATTTGGACTCACCGGTGCAGGTGGCTCCGGCCACAGCGGGCCGCCGTGGCCTTATCGGCCGGCCTGGGCGCTGCCGCCACCATGTGGTGGTGGTGGCCGTCCACTCCCAGCTCCTCGTTTGATGTGGGTTCCCTTTAAAACCCCTAATTGCACAGTTTTTCTTATTTTTTTTATTTTTCTGGATTTTCTCTCGAATTTTCGACTCTCTCTAATTTTCTCTGATTTGTATCTGTCCAAATGAGCTTCTGAATTTTTCTTGCTATTTATAGACGAATTTTGTAATTATTATGCATTAATTTGACAAGATTTTGTCAACTTTCCTTGATTTTTGGCTTTTTGTTTGTCCAATTCTTATTGGATAATTTTTCTTTTTCTGATTTGAACCTGCCACGACCTTATCTTGCTTCAGTTATCCACTTCTGATTTTTCTATAATTATTTTGTATTTTTCTTTAATTATTTACTTAATTTTCAACCTATTTCACTAATTACGCGTATTTTTATCTACACGTAAATACATGTAGGGTGCACATGAACATTCCTAAATATTATTTTGGTCATTCTAAAATTTTTAGTATACATATAATCTATCTCTAATAATTTATTAATTATTATATTACACTTTTTGCCTTTTTGGTAATTAGCAGTTATTATGCTTAAAATTTGAAAATTTTATAGTCTCCTATTTTACTACTTATTTTCTTAATTTTAAGTTTACAGGGTCATTTTTACTGGTATCTTATTAAATAGTTTATAATTTGAGTGTGATCGGATCCTTTAGCCGATCGCCCTAAACCTTGGGTTCTAAGTTCAATCTTACGGTTACTTGGCTGAACTTTGGGGCTTACACTCTTTAAGGCATAATATTGAGAATACGCATTGAATGACCAATTTGGTGCTTCAAATATGGAAGGAAAGTTTGGTTTTGAAGCATCCGAATGGAGGAATATCTTGGACTCCAAAGGAAAAAAAAATGAAATAAAAAGGGTAAAATCATTCAATTGTAGATGTATAGAAAATGGAAAAGATTTGTACTACTATTTACACAAAATTGTATCTAGATGCGTATATAATAAGGGTGCTTATGGTTCGATTTGGTTTAATTCGATTCAAGATTGAGTCGAAACAAACCTCATTGATACAGTTTAGTTCACATCCTTGGTGAATTGAATCGCTTAAAATACAATTTACCTTAGTTCAGTTTGGTTTGGTTCAGTTCGACTTACTTTCAAAAATGCTTGATTATTTTGATCATATTTCCTTATTTATAATGCACTATATCACTATAAATTTTACTAATACAATTTATTTTCATACTTTAACTAGAGAATGTTTAACAGATGGATTATATGCATATAAAAACAAAAGAATTAAAGGCAAAAGAGAATGCAAAGGAATAATGTATAATAGTTCTTTATAAACAAGTTTTAACTTAGTACTCAAACTTATCTTGTAATTTCATTGCTAGATCATCCATATAGCGCAACAAGTGAATTGGGGGTAGGAAGGTGGAGAGGAAGGGAACTAAACACTTATAAAATACTAAGGTCTACCAATCTACAGATTAGGGAGAGAATAAGAGGTGAGAGTGAAATTATGAGAATAAGTGGAATTGAGATATAGATAATAGATGAGAGAAGTCATGCATGTGATAGTGAAAGCTTAGTTTGATGTGAAGGCTCACATCCATGACAGTAAAATTAATTAAGTAGGAGTAGAGGTTTTAAGGACTAAGAGATTGTAAGTCGATGTTTTAGTGTTGGCACTCCAAAATCAAAACATGCTACTTCTTTTCTTTTTTAGCGATTAGTGATTCAATTTGATCTTGTTTGATCCTCGAACCAATTCATGAATTACTTGGACTATTCAAACTAAACCACCAATTGAGTGAAACATAAAAGTAACACTAGACAAATTCGAACTCATCAAATTCATCAAAATCTATTAGGCTTGCTTTATTTAAAATTCATTTTCCTCCCAATTGAAATAATATTAATGTACAAATTTAATTCAAACTTGACTAACATTTGAACTCAAATTTGAGTTAGATTCACAAACTATTTCAACTAAAACACAATCTCAATTTAATTAATGACTAATTGAATTCGAGTGAATACCAAATTAATCTTAAGCAATTAGAGATAGGGATGTAACTGGGATAAGGTCGATGCAAGTTTTATGAAACCCAAACCCATCCCTATAGAGTCTAGCTTTTTTTAGAATCTTATAAAAACTCTATAGGGTTTTACTCTCTATTCCCAAAATCTGCCGTTATAGGGTATAGAGTCAAAGATCCTATAAGAGTGGGTTTTTATAGGATTTAAAGTATCTTATAGGAGTTGATTTTCATAGGGTTCAGATAAGATTAAGGAGAGAATAGAGTAGAAAGAAGTTAAGTAGGACGAAGATTGTAGATGTAAGGGTCCGATTAGAGTAGTCACATGCGTGTTGTGTAAGTTACGTGCTTCAAAGAAGCAAAGCAAGAATGACACCTAAAGGGATAATTCGGAAAGAATGAGGTAGGGAGAAGGAACGAGCAATCCTAGTATCTCAAATGTACAAGTGATAGATGAGGTAGCTTTAAGGGATCTCAGGCTTTTACTTTATAGCTTGAGCGAGTGACATCAATTCTTTGCTTAAATTGCTCATTTGATCTTAGAGAGCTGAGTACTTACAAAGCAATGCTATTTCTTTACTCTCTCTCAAAGTTCCAAATGAGGAGAAAAAACCGGTAATTTATAGGCTCTTAGGTAATAATACATCCGTTAGATCATTTCGATGATCAACAAATGAGATGAAGCTTGCTCAATTCATGGTAATCCAAAATGAGCTAAATAATTAGCTTAAGGCCAATAGCTTTTCGTATTGGTGCATAAACTTGCATGAGAAAGGTTGAATGTGGATGGACCGATCCAACAATCCCTATCACAAGCCCACTAAGTCAAATATCCCCGAATCATCCCAAATATGGATTGGACTCCTTAGCCTTGTCACTTAGCTCATGGAGACAAGCCAAATAAATAATGGGTTTAGCCTAATATGATAAGTCCTAAAGAGATGGAGTCATAATAGTCCTTTTATGTGAACTATCCTTAGGTAAAAGTTGATCTTACAGTTGCTACCGTAGATTTGGTTCACACTATGCGTACTCAACTCAATTATTTTAAAGCATTCAATTTTGTACCCATTATTAGTAAATCTTGTGTTAGAGCTTTTCAAAATACCTTCTTAGGAACACTAGTAGTTTACAAATTAGTAAAACAGTTGTATTTTCATTCAACTAAATTTTCTAGCATTCTTGAAATGTTGATAAAAACCACAGGTTTTAGTGTTTATGTATAACACATTGGAAACCACTGGCATCTTTAGAATACNAGGGTACCTCTGCAAACCAAAGAAATACAGAGGGAAAAGAAATGGAATCCTTAAATAATATAATCACGATAAATCTTCATTCATCATTTGTTATTTTTCCAATAATTTAAGATATTAAATGAATTCATTCATTTTTTATATTAGTACGGCAAATGATTGAGTCAAAGTCAAAATAATAGTTGTTAAGTCGGACTCGACTGAAAGTGAAACTCAACATGTTCGATTTAGACTCGACTTACGTAAAGAATATTTATCTGCTTATAAGCTAGAATTAAGTTCGATTAGGCATAGTGATTAGTAGAGATAAACATCATGAAACTCAACAATCAATTTAATAAACTATTCAAGTACCTTTTATACTTGACTTCGAATATTTTCACGTAAAACTCGGGTAAATTTTAAGTCGAGAAATGCTTGTTTGTTTAAAGTAACTTACGGAAAAACCACCATGGAGTACAGAGCAATGCCCAAAACGTCGCAGCAATTGATAGGATGCGCGACGTCGCCAGATGTCCATTTCATCATGATGTCTGAAACTTTGTTATGCGGTTTTCTCTCTATTATTTGACTCGAAGCTCCCGATCTTTTCTTTTTAGTTGTATATATGGCGCTGTTGTGAGTATAACTTTATATGTATAGCCAAAGCTAATTATAGATGTGGACAAAGCATTGATGGTTGAGAAAATAAAAATAATATATACTTTAACAAGTTGTCAATTGAAAATTATATATGATCCATTAAGCCGATGCAGTTTGGAAATATAAAAACCCTATAGTCTGGAAGACTCAGTAGTTAATATATGGTCATTCGTTAAGCTCATGTCAACTCTCCTTTTAAAAAAATTTTTTTTAAAGGTTTTTGTGCCGGGAACATGTGCAAATTGTTAGGTTAGATGAAAAGTGGGAAAAAAATAATACAGTCTCGAAGACTTAGGCCATGACTTTGTAGATGCAGCGTGTCAACTACTTGCTTCTTATATTATGCTTTTCAAAGTCAGGCATAACTCATTGTACATACAATAAAAATTTAATTACAAATATGGAAATGGGGCATTAAATTTAAAAAAAAGTTTTAAAAAATTGAAATCGGAAGGAAAGACGATCCAAAGGATCGAAGCAGGCCAATCTCTCCACATAGGGCGGTTGTCTGCCCCTTACCGCTGTCCACTGACCCAATCCCTCAAGGTCGACCACCCTTCCGCCATAACCTTAATCGACCATCCTTACTCCTTTGGTCAACTTGGTGACTAATTTACACACTACGCGTTAATTAGGCTTATGATCATATACATAAATGAAAATTGAGTTTTAGCCATAAGATTTTTAATTCTAAGCTATATTTATAGGTATTGATCTATCTTATACATATTGTATTGAGTGTTGATAATTATACACAATTTTACAAAGGTTTTTGATGGATTCTAGATACGTTTTGCTATTATTGTGTAATGCATGTGCATAATTGGGTAGTTGAAATTTGTTTAATAACTTAACTAATACTTGCGTAAGCCATTCGAGTCTATAAGTGGCAAAAATTAACAAGGGGATTGTGGTCCCAAAATCCTTAAGTGATGTGGTTAGGTTATGCGAGAATGCCAATATGTTGATTGAGCTGGTAATTGGTATGAGGTAACAACAATAGATATAATCTATTGAGTAGGAATGATGTTATGAAAAAGCTAATCGATGGAATGAGATGCCCATTAGAACGTTGTATAACACCTACACTAATTCGAGTTGAGAAGTTTAAGCGTGTATGTATCAACTCATGATCAAACCCATGCTTATGCAATAAAGACATCCCTCCTTCTATGACTATCCTTTAAACTACTGCTCTCATCTTTGTTGCTACTTTTTCTCCTATCACTTAATTCAACTAAAGATGAAAAATGGACTATTATAAAATAAAAACTAACCTTATAGTTGCTATCATTAATTTAGTTTACACTAGGTTTACTCTACTCTACCACTTTGAAGTGTTTAGTTCGATACTTACTTGATAGAAAGCTGTAAAATAATTTTTGGAAATAATTTTTAAGTAAACTTGTAGTTTGACTTTTCAAAAGAGTACATGTAAAACCTATAAGCACATGCTATTCGGTATATAACTTAAAGATTAAAAACTAGTGAGCCCCCTAAGAAGACTTAAATAGTTTTTTTATTAGTTAAGAAAAAGTCAATAGTAAAAACAAAATTCAGCTAAATTCTTCTTAATTCTCACCCCTCAATCCTGTTTTCTAATGTTCTGGTTTTGGGTACAGTATTTGCAGTTCCACTTTAAACTTGTAAACTAAACTATAGGGGAACAAGCAACAATTTGCTCAGTAAGTAAAATGGAGACAGAAGTTTATATTTAGCATATTACAAACTGGGTTTTCGATCAATTTAGTTGGATGTAATGTATGTATAAACAAATGTCATCGCATGACATTATCCCATCCATCATAAAATCAAAGAAATTATGTTCGCTCTAATTCGGGTTAAGGAGCTTGATGTTGTGCACTTGTGAATTGAAACTAAACTGAGGCTCATACAATGGAATACACTCTTTTCCAGTGACCACCTTCGAACCACAGCCCTTAACCTTACTGCGACCTTCTCTATCACTTAATTTGGCTAAAGATGAGGAAATAAACATTTCAACTATCTCTATTGAAAGAAGTCCATGTTTGGCTCGAGAATCCTAACCGTTACCCTTAATGGGTTGAAATGCATATTAGGTTAGGTGTTAAGCTGGGTTTAAGTTAGTTCATTTTTTAGGTAATCAACCAAATTCAAAAAATTCAAGCATAATATTTACAAAATAACTATGACATGGAGCTCAACTCCTATCGCAACGCATCAAATCTCAAACACAAGCACTGTATACACACAAATAGCTAACTACAATCACAAACAAATATATACCAAAGTCTCCAAATATTCTAAAATAATATCCTCAAAATATTGTGAAATATTAATCCCACTTACCTAAAGTCTTTGATTTGCTCATTCAAGTTTAATGTGAATCTTATTATCGCTGTTCGCTCATATAATATAAATATCATTTTAATATTTATACTCTTATTACGTATAAACTTCAAATCATTATTTTTAATTTAAATTTATAATTTTACTTTGTTGTTTAAGTTCTATATTACTTATCGTATAACCCTTGTTATGTGTGTGTGTGTATATATATATATATATATATATATATATATATATATAATTGTAACATAATGCTATTGGTAAAAGTGTCATTCAATAAATAATATATGTTTATAGTTTATGTGTACATTTTTCTAATAGTACTAATTATGTTTAAAATATTGTATAATATGTAATTTTTCTTATACGTGAAATTATTATATTGTATCACTCGTACCAACAGTGAGATTAATTAGACACCGTTTTAAATACATGTCTTATATATATATATACATATATATATGGAAAAGATGATTCATGTAAATATATATATTTAACTAGCTCATTTACAAATTATTAAACGGAAATAATAAAAATATAACTATTAATATTCTAAGTTTAAAATTCGAATAAGAAAAAATTTTATGTAATCGTACACATAAAATACTCAATTTAGGAAAACAACGAGATTACAGATATATCTTTTCTATAATTATTAAATATCAATTAAAAGAAATAATATTTATAATTATGAAAATAAAATTACTTAAAAATATCGAATATAAAAAAAAATCAAATCTTCTAATCTCTTTTTTTCTTCTTTTTCTCGTTGCTCTCTTCCTCTCTCTCTCTCTCCTTCTCTTTTTCTCTCCCTCGCCTCACTTTCTCTCATTCTCCCTTGCCTCTCTCTTATTCTTTTCCCCAATCCCTCTTCAAATGGCTTAATGCCATATACATATATGTACATAAGAATCTTCACTACCTTATTAAGTTGGTTGCATATATATATATATATATTGTTAGTCCAATCTTACGTGATCTTTCAAGTATAATTTTATCATTATTTATATTTCATAAAACTCTATAATGTATTTTAAAAATAGTAAAACATTATATTATACACTTAATCTATAATTTTTATTTTTAGATTAATTAAAATTTAACTCGATAAACTTCATGCTATAATTTATATTAGTTGTATTTCAATTTATTTTCAAAATTCGACTTTATAGGATTATTCCTTATAACTTTTTAGAAACTCATATTACTATTTGTCTTATTCAGACACATTTTTTTATTAATCTTATGTTCTAAAATAATACGCTAAATACACGTTTTTTTAATATTTGATACATATGGATATGTTCCATTAGTTATTTAGGACTTATTTATATATATTATATATATAACTTTATTTACTAACATTAGTTATTAAGATCGTATAATTGATTTTAAAAGATTTATCATAATTTATATCTAAAATTAAAAATTTTATGGTATAGCTATTATACCAAATAACCTTAATGGTTTTAACAAAATTGTATATAAATGAGTTTGATTTGAGATAATAAAGTTGTATAGTTATTTTCTTTTAATTTTTATTATATAGTCATGAAGGCTAACGTAATTCTAATAACGTTGCTATAAATCATATTTTCTAAAGTGTTTGTCAAGCACTAAATTTTTCATTTTATTTCTTATTAATTATATACTTATATATAATTTATCTTTAGGAATTCGTTAGTTATCAGAACTCGTTTTACGCATTTTCAATAAATAACGGTGATATTGTATAACTTAATAATTTATTATTTTATTTTTTTAATTTTAAACTTACGATGTCATTTTCACTAATATTTTTAACTTTATTGTAAATTTCGAGCTCAATAGATGATTTACGCAATAGTGAACCGTCTCCTAATCTATTAATCATAAATTAATTACCAATTTTTATAGGGTTTCATATAATATATTAATATAATAGTTTTAGCCCTTTACATTTTGTCTTCTAACCAAAATTATTGGATAGAGTATATGTTTTTTGGGCATCAATTCCTTACTTTGAATAACTATGTCGCTACTTAGCGTACATACACTTGAATTAGCTGCATCACCACTAAGCATGCCCACTTAGCTAAAGACTTTATTTTAGCCTAGCACTAGTGGTGCAAATTTATTTATTATATATTTTGGTGTATTTGTTTGTAGCATGTCTAATCGCATGCATCACTCTAGGCTTGCTGTGTATTGCTCCAAAGGCAATATATTGAATATTGACTTCCTTTACACAAGTTGATTCCATTTCACCGTTTGGAATCGCTTGTCCCATTGAGTTGTCTTTTACACACCAATGTTGCTCTAACTTTCTTCAACCTTGCTTCAAATGTTGGGGAAAAAAATTCTCCTTATAAGATCTTTATTATATAATTTGTTGAGCATCCTGAACTATCGCGACCGATCCTAATTGCTTCCTGATCCAATATTTTCTTTCTTTGAGCTCAATATAGAGTTACTAGGCCACAACTCCTTATCTTTTTCTTTTTTCTTTTTTTTTTTCTTCAAAATAGTCGAAACACCCTTATACAACGGTTGGAAGTTTCAATAATTCCTTTGATGTTACATCACCTCAATGAAAATATTCACGATCCACACTCCATCGCATGACACACGCATATACTCTTTTCTTTTTTATTTTTTCTTTTCAATCAAATATATAAGAAACCTCCACTTTCTTTTTTCTTTTTTAACTACCTTAAGCTAGGTTTGCATATAATGAGTATTTGTCTTCATATCATGAGATTCTCTCCAGCTTATAGGAATGGACGATGAAGTCGTATCTTGTATCTCTTAGGAATTGCACCCGTAATCGAAACTCAGGAGCTACGGTGATGTGCCATTATTTACTTATACATACATATACACTTTAAGTTGGTACAAATAATAGACAAGTTAAAGATGTGTATTCCCGTGTTTCAAATTCTTCATCGCTAGTTTGTTACTTCATAATTTCAAATCTTTCAATACTCTCAAATCTTCTTTGATTGATTTATATCCGGTTACCAAATCAACTCCAACTTCGTTAAATCTATCTATTTCCAACAAATCCTCAATTTAGATCTCTATCTTCGTCTTTTAATCTTGTCATGTTGAATATAAATATGCATGCCAGCAATGCCACCTTTTCATTCCAATATCAAAGGAGTGCGAGTGAATACATTATCAAGCGATTCCAAAACTTGAATCTCTACACTTCCATATATACAGAGAAAAGCATCGAATTGTTTTATCATATTTATCCATCAAACTAACAGTGGGCCAACAATGATTGTAATAACAACATGCTCTTCGTTTTCTTTCCTTGTAAAATCTTCTTACTTTATTTCTCATGTTCTTCTTCTTCTTCTTCTTTCTTTTTTTTTTTTTTTTTTATACTGTTTCTTTGACAAGTGATACGAGAGACTCTATTCGTAAAAGCTACCTAGGCTTCATTGGTCGCAAACAAGAGTTAACAATGGTAAGGAATTAACCGAGCGCAACCAGCAATAACAAATCGTGGTGGATCCTTCTTTACTTAACAGGTGATAAAATTTGGTTTCATCTTAGCTCTTGCATTCAACAGCGAAGCGATAATACCAATCATATAAGGTGTGTTTACTAGATTTCCATCATATTCTTGAACTTGGCTATTTCATATTGTTCCAATCTTGATTTATTCACACTCCTCTATCAGCGAGTCAATAGCTTAAATCACTATACTTCGTATACTTCAATTTTTTTTTTTTTTTTTTTTTGTCAAATCCATTCTTTGCCGTTGGACATGAACTTTGCAATCACATTGGAAGATTTAAGTGCCTTTCACATAAGGAAATATTCGGTATATAATTCTTGTTTCCCCAATCGTGACTAAAGTCACAATTTGTTTGTAACTAGACTAAGAAAACGTGATTGAATCCATGCTTGCCTATGACATCTTCCCTTTCACAGTTCATATTCCGTATCCAACAAAATCACTTAAAACATCCTCAAATCTCTTGTTGTTGTTGTTGTTTTTTTTTTTTTTTTTTTTAAAAAATCTTTAGTTGCCATTCACTTATTCGATATCAATATTCATATCTCAAATTAGACTACCCAGACATTTTTTTTGTTTGTTGACTCCTTATAGGTGAAATAAACCAAGCCAATCCATTGAACTTGCCAAGAAAAGTGCACGAATAGGCCTTCGTCATCTACACGTGTAAGGTGTGAATTTCACTTTGTTTGCTTCAGACCTTACGTTTATGTTGATTTGATTTTACTTGCTCATTTATTTTTCCCATGCTGGTTATAGCTTTGTATGTTGTCATATCGCATCTTCTTTCAAATTTCCTTCCTCGTTCACTACTCCAAACATTAGGAGTAATATCGTGACGGCAACAATCAATGCATACCGACCACATTGATCAAAAGACAATAGCAGACTTCGGTTTGCATTAATCACGACTACGTCTTGCTCCTTAACTGTAAAAACACGTAGTAATAAAATTGCACGCTTTGATTAGAAGTGCCTATTCCTCTTCTCCTTGTATTCATTGTCATAGCTAACTCTGAATTTACTTTTCTATTATTTTTCACAATCTAATTCATTAGAAGTCTTGATAACAAAAGAACCAGGTTGGTGAATTCCAATGACCACACTCATACATTCCCTCATTATATATTGAGTTTGTCTTCTCATGTAGACTTAGATGAATCAATTCTTTGTTCTTGTCCATTCTTATCAAGGACCTAATCAAAGTCAACACTTTTCTTGCTAATCATTCTAAAAGAGCCTTAAACTCGTTCCCTTCAAGAAAGCATATGCTTTATTTTAGCTATGTAAATATAATACATACATACATACACATATATATTTACATAACATTAAGCCAAGTCCCTTCATCCTATGCTTTCAAATATTTGTTGTAATTATGTTTTTTTTTTTTAAATTCCCCCCATTAATATTCTGTTTGTTCATTAAAATAGAATTTGGGCCTCCTTTAAGTGTGCTATGTATGCATGAACCTTCCTTTATCATTGAAACTTTTTGTAATTTGTTGAGTATTGGTTTCTTAACTTAGAGAATATATTGATTTTGCACTCTAACAGGAAAAAATGAAGACTAATCTAAGCCAAAGCATAGAAGTAGTGAAGCTAAAGGACTTGTTGGTGCATTAAGATAATAGTCCCGTGTCCTTGGGATAAATGATTGGACAAGATTATTTTTGAAGACATGTTTTGAGACAAAGCCAAGCATCGAGAAGCTTACACAACACCTTACATCAATGGTGGTCTCTAGTTTACTAAGCATGAGCTTCATGTTGATTCTGGAGATACAATCAGGAGAGATTTAATATGGTGCTTTAGAACAAAAGGAGAGATTTACCTCTCTCTTTAACACCCAATTTGCATTTCTGAAGGAGCTAGCTTATGGATGAGATGATTGGTTGAAGTACATTATAGAGAACTTAGAATATTCAGTTCTTTTAAAGAAGACTAGAGTCCTCCATGCTGTTACTTTGTGGAGAGAGTCACTCTCGCATTTGTAGACATTATCCAACTTTGAAGTTGCACAACTGAAGTCAAACTAGCATTACTATTACTTTGGTTTGTAATAGAAAACCATGAAAGTTTATCGAGCTCTCAAATAAAGTTCCTTTATAATGCATCCTCGGGAGCTTCTTTTCCTTATTTGACACGGAAGGCAACTTAAATGCCTCTTGAGGTTGACAATGGTGATTTAGACTTGGTGGACTATAAGGAATCCCTAAAAGATGGCAACAGTAGTGATGATGATGACATTGAAGAAACAAATGGATCTCCATGAAGTAGTTAACGTTGCTCTTGTCATTGATATACTAGTCAAAGAAAGAGGGATGAGGTTAGTTCTTATGTTAGTGAGTTACCTGCTCAAGTGCATATGGAGGTGAGTAGTGTACTGTACCTATTGATATCCATCTTCCCCTTGTTGTTAACATATCTCATTGACATTAGGTAGCAACTCAAGTGATCGTTCCTCCATTAGAGCTCTGATGGATTTGTTGCACCGTCTTGTTTTATGACGTCACTCAAAGTTCTCTTAGTAGCAGAAGTCATTTAAGTGTATGCAAATTATCGTACATTTTGGAGGTGATGTCTTCACTTAGTAGCAATAATGAAAGTCATTATAGTTGGTGTTCTCGTAGGTCATTTAAGGTTGCTTAGACTTTGTGATCTAAGTAGTCACTAGGAGGGTTGTTAGAAACATAAGGCTACTTAGATTATTATGATCTAAGAAGCTTCTAAAGTTATCTTGCACATCAGAGTAAAAGCTTACACTTACAGCAATAATATTTAAGATATCCTTTTCAAGAATGTATTCGATCATGCTAAAGTAGCAACAATGGCATTCATTATTTGAGATTGATAATTCTTTTTCACTAGTTGAGGGTGTATTTTCCACTACTCGGTTACTTATAATTGTCTTACTTAGTTACGGCAATTGATAATGTGCTCGAAAGGCAATGCTTTTACCAGTTTACATTATACAAGCTTGTCTTTTCACTGCACACCTAGGAGTCCATGCTCTTACCAGTAGCAACGATGTTTGGTTAAGTGTTGCTTAATCATAGAAATCATTTTTTAGTGAACTTAATTGAAGGCATCTCGCGTTTTAAAGTAATAGTGATGTAAGACGTAAGATGTAAATGCTAAGGCATTGCTTGGGCTTGAGGAGTAGAAGCCAATATACTAGGGTGTTGCTTGGGCTTAAGAGGTAGAAGCCAAGATGCCAAGGCATTACTTGGGCTTGAGGCATTGCAAGCCAGTTATTAGGGCATTGCCTAAGCTTAAGGCTTGTAAGCTAAGATGCCAAAACGTTATTAGAGCATTGCCTAAGCTTAAGGTGTAAAAGCCAAGATATTAGGGCATTACCTAAGCTTGAGGTATGAAAGTCGAGATGTCGAGGCATTGCTTAAGTTTGAGGACTACTTCATGATATGAATTGCCGTGGATGAACACACGAGACCTAATATCACGCATAACTAAGGGGTGGGTCTAAGCTGCGAGATGGCTCGAAAAGTAAATGGAAGTTGAGGGTTTAGTAATCCTGTGCACTAACTCCATGGATATGACGTACCGTAGAACCATATGCGAACTTACGACTCGCCGGATGTGACGCACCGATCTAATGATAAGGTTACCTACCACAATCCTTACTAAAAAGATTGATAAGAGCTGGTAAAAAGGGAGAGAGCTTTTTACGAGAAAAGACTTAAAAGGGTTTTTCATTAATGTTGTATATGTAAAACCATGTATAAGTGCTCTATTTATACAAAATGGGTAAAGTTGTAAACAAATGAATAAAAGGGTGCCCTAGTGGTATTCTAGTAATTATAAATGAAACAAGAGTGACAATTAAGGAAAATATAAGAACAAAAAGGAAATCCAATATCGTAAGTGAAATAGATAGCCAAGTGAGATCTTCAAGTGAAGGTTGATGCTTGGATTCCAAAGAGCTGTTGAAGACTTGGGGCTATAATTTGGGTAGACCTGATTTTAGACTGACGTCTTTGTCTGGGGCCGATCTGATATGTTAAGGCTTACCTGACTTTATTGAGGCCAACCTTGAATGGTCAGTTCGACTTGGCATGATAAGACTGACCTTATATGGAAGTGAACGAGTTGACATGTCGTTGGTTGACCTCATATGGATGGGCTGATCTGTCGTGGTTGTGATCGACCTATTTAATATGTCTCGGCATAGCTGAGTTGATATGGATTAACTTGGTAGTCGCACCATGACCGAACAGACTTGGTCGAGCAAATCGATCTCGATAAGGTAGAGTTGTTGGGCAAGACAGGACAACCCTATATAGCTGATCAAAGTAGACTCGGTAAAATAGAATAAAACTGACCACAATAGGGTATAATGGGCCAAGTATAGCAAGGAAGACCTGGCAAAGCAGGGCACAAGTAGTAGGCTAGAACAGAACTTGCATAGCACATTGAGTCTTCCAATATTGCCATAGTTCATGGATAGGTCTGTAGGAGAGCTTAGTCAGAGTAAAACGGGTCGTACTCAGCATAATAGGGCAAATCCAACAAAGATAGGTAGGCCGTCCAATGCTGATTGAGCTTACAAATAGGTCATTCGGTTGCATAGAGCTCACGAGTAAGCTTCCCATACAATCCAAAACTTGGTGTGGCATTGGGTCGATACCTGGAATCCTATCAGCTTTGTGCCAATAAGGTTTCTTGGTCTTGAAGTCTTTAAGTAGGGCTTTACGGTAGTAGGTTATAGTAAGGCTTTGGTTAAGTAAGGCCTTGCGAGAGTAGCAACTAACTTTAGTATGAACTAAGCATGTGTCCAGGAATTGATTCACAACCTCATGATCTCCTACACAGTTTGCATCACTTGTAAACTACTCCTTGAAGAGTGCCCTCCTTAGTAGTAGAAAAGTTGAATAATTGAATTAAGAAGGTAGCATATTGCTTGCACAATGGTGGTAGGGTTTGGTAGAGCTATACCTTACTGTGCCCTAACAGTAGCTACTAGCCTTAGCATGAATTGGGAGAATGTGGCCTAGAGTTAATTCTTGACGTTTATGGACAATGGTCTCCTATGTAGTCTACATCTTATACACGACTTCAAGAAGACCTCAGGTGTTAAACCGTCCTAGCTAGTACTCTCAAGCAATGGCAATAAGTCCCATTTGCAAGTCTCCATATCTTATTTTTAGAAAGTTGCATCAAATGTGTAAGTAGTTCTTCTACAAGGACATGTCACCTCTCTACTATCACCTTTCTCTGGTCTTTAGTAGAGTTACCAAAAATGTAGATGCAAAGATTTGACTAGAATAATCACGTACATGCTGTGTGAGTTATGTGTTGCATGTGACTTTAGAGAAATAAAGTGAGAATAACACCTAAAGGGATGATTGGGAAAGAATGAGGTAGAGAGCACAAGCAATCTTAGTGTCTCAAATGTACAAGTGATAGAAAAGGCAGCTTGAGGAGACTTCAAGTGTTCACCTTGTAACTTGAGTGAATGAAATTAATTCTTTACCTAAATTACTTGTTTGATCTTAAAGAGTTGAGTCTTTGTAGAGCAATACTGTTTCTTTGCTCTCTCTTAGAGTTCCAAATGAGGAGAAAAAACTGATAATTTATAAACTCTTGGGTAAAATGACATTGGTCAGATTATTTTGATGATCAACGAATGAGATGAAATTTGCTCAATTTATGGTTATCTATAATGAGCTAACTAGCTTAAGGCCAATAGCCTTTCTTATAGGTACATGAGATTGCTTAAGAAGGTTGGATGCGAATGGATTGGTTTAATGATTGCTATTCTAAGTGCACTAAACCAAATTTCTTTGAATTATTTTAAATATGAACCGGACTCTTTATCCTTATTACTTAACTCAAGGAGTTAAGTCGAATAAATAGAAAGTTTGGCTCAATATATTAATATAACAATCTTAGCCCTCTATAAAGATTATATTTATTGATTTACACAATGATAAAAATTAAGAATTAAATGTGTTGTACAATATAGAACTATATAAAGTATGCACAGTGTGTAAGTTAAGTATAAATATTTTTATTAATATATTTTTTTTTTACCGAGTTGAGTTTCTTATTGGTTTTTTTTTTATCTTAAAACTCGATTGTAAACTCTATATATCATATTTGGTATAAAATGATGGTTTATAATGAAATAGAATTGAATGAATTAAAATAAAATAAAACGAAATAAGGATTAGAATAAGAAATCTTTTTATGTTTGGAGATGGCAACGGAATTGATTAATATTAAATGTTTAAATAGTATTATTTGTCTAAAATACTCTAAATTATTATATATTATAAATTTTTAAAAAATTATAAAAGTAATTTTAATTAATCATAATTAGTAAAGTATAAATGAAATTATCGTTCCTTCTTTTCAAGGAGAAATAAATTACTCCTTAATAGAATTGTGATTTGAAATTTCAAATACACTTGTAAAAAAAAACGAAGGAAATGGGAATGAAATACAGAATCCCCTTAATAAAATCCGTCTTCTCATTCTCGCTTATTAAATGTGATAGATAATAAGTTTTTGAATCGCGTCTTTATACTTGACCATCAGTCTACAGGATTTTTTACCATGTTCAGTGGGTCGGATACCTTTATGAACTTTCTGATTACACCCCTAATTCGAGAGTAAATTTGACTCGGTTATACTTCGTTTTGTTACGGTCTCGAATTTCCTCTCTCCTGTACTAATTGGTCGGAATTTTCTCTCTCATTGCTGTGTTGGACATGCTAAAACAATCGACGCATGAAAATAAGAAACGGGGGAAGATTCGCGGGGCTGTGAGCACACGTCTACGCCATAGGAAGAAACCAAACCCCGCAGCCACGCGAGTCTATGTCTCGACCAAAGCACCCACTTTATGAAATGCTGAATCCCCACCCCCCGATGCTCTTAATCAGCAGTTAATCCAAAACCTAAAACCCCTCTTAAAACCCTACTAACGTAATAGCCTGCCCCTCTTAGTAACATCCCCGATCTCTTCCTCATTTTCCAACTATGTATAAGGTAGTAAAATCTAATCTGTCGAACAATCCTAAGACCTGGATCATCATCGGCGTCACCGTCGCCGGCGTACTTGTTCTTGCCGAGACTCATCGCCGAAGAAGAAATAAAATCAGAGTGAAGCTAATCGAAGAAGACTTTGGAGCTTTCTTGAAGAAATTCGAACTCCTTCCTTTTCCTCAACCGCCTCCGCCTGCTCCGATACAGCCTCTCGCTGGTCTCACTTTCGCCGTTAGCGACATGTATGTATGTCTATGGAAATGAAATATATCAATTATGTCAACCTCGATATTTAATTGATTATTGACTGCAAATGGAATCGATTGTAGTGGAATAGCATGTGTTATGAAGCTGTTGCTTAGTAAAGTTTATGCTTTTCTGAATTTGGATTTTGATTAATTAAGTTGTACATACTTAGGTTTGAATGGGGAGGGAGCCGGATTCTATTATGGGTGAAAACACGTGATGTCGGCAGTGAGTAAAAGATGCTGCTTTCTCGATGATTATGAGCATATTGAGAGTTTAGGTAACTAGGAGTGTGATATTCAATTAATGATGTACTATTAGGCTTTTGATATAGTGTGATATTCAATTAAGGTGTATTATTAGGCTCTTGGTTCTGGTGCTTCAAGTGTTCTTGTAATACACCTGGAACAAAGTTGCTAGGTATATGTGTCATTTTGCTTTAAGAATGAGGTTATTTATTGAGGTGATCCTTGTATACGAGTACTTCAAAGAATGTAGTGTTTCTTGGATATGATTGTATCATGGCTAATGTAGGAGTATAATACATTCTGAGTTTCTCATGCTTTCTAGAGATGATTGTAGTTTGAACAAAAGAATCAGTCTCATTTACAAGAAATTTAGTTTTCTTCTGTGGTGGGGACTGTACACGACCAGTACAACATTGAAATGTATCACAACCGTTAACTTAATGTATACCATGTTTCTTAGTTATGCAGAAGTAACTGCTGTGTTATGTTGAGAGATAAAACTTCTGTATAATGCACATTACCAGTCTAATGAACTTTGTTTATGCAAATTGAGTATTGAGCTTGTGATGCCACAATGGAAGTTATTGTATTAATTTTAAAAAATTTGGTTATGTTGTGGCAGCTTTGATGTGGAAGGGTATGTGACGGGTTTTGGAAGTCCAGAGTGGGAGAGAACACATGAAGCTGCAGGAAAGACAGCTTTTGTTGTGACTTCACTTCTCAAAAATGGGGCTAAGTGTGTTGGAAGGACTGTTATGGATGAATTGGCTCTTGGGTATCTCTCTTTGATGTGCTATTCGTGTGTATGCACCCTTGTTTGTAAACTATGGTGTTACTAATGTCATGTCATCCTTCCTGGATAATCATGTCAGGATTATGGGCGAGAATATCCACCATGGAACCCCTACAAATCCCAAAGTGCTTTCTTGTACCCCAGGAGGATCCTCTAGTGGTTCAGCCGTTGCAGTTGCAGCGGAGGTAGTTGATTTTGCTCTTGGTACGTGGCATTCATCTTTAAATATTGTCAATTGCATTAGCTGCTTATTATTCTAATGGTCATATGGTATATGCTAGTGCTTAAGTATATGTGGGGTTCAAAATGTTGCTCATAAGTATTTGGCATAAATTTTGGTCTAGATGCTTGAAATTATGACTGCAGGAAGTATTAGAGGGTCATTCTGCTTTGGGTGGGGGGAGGAAATAACTTGTAATCCCTTTCCATTTTTTTTAGCTGAAATAAATTTGGTCTAAAGCAGTAGAATCTTTCTTTTATGTTGGAAACATCAAATATTATTGCTCAATGGATGACTTTCTACCTTCATAGGCATCGATACGACTGGAGGTATGAGGGTTCCGGCATCATTTTGTGGTGTCCTGGGATACAGACCGTCACAAGGAGCAGTATCTTCAATTGGAATTCTGCCAAATTCACAAAGCTTAGATGTTGTGGGTATGGACTAATGCATTGTGCATTTCAATCAAGCTCGAGCTCTTTGGGATAACATTGAAATTTTATTGTGTGGATCTTTAGCTATATCCACAAGTTTATGTGTGTCTCTGTGAGATTGTTCATGTATTAATGTCTATTTATAACTTTGTGTATGCCTTTTTATTTGTCTGCATGTATGCATCTCTGATGATTGCATGAACATGTTTCACTGCACAAATTGCACGTGAATCTATCCATGATTTGCACTTATCTACTTTCTTCTCCACTTGTTTATTAATGTCAGTAATACATAGATGTCAATTCTTTTATCAATATGTGTCAGTATATCTGAAAACAAAATCTCGTTCACCTTGTTTACTTGATTCATATTATCTTAAATATTTTGTAGTTTCCCATTTATTTATTTTTTGAAAAATTTATCAAAGTTATTTATTTATTTTCATGATCATAATCCTTAAGAAATTATGTAGGTTGGTTTGCCCATGATCCCTCTATCTTACACCGAGTTGGACATGTTCTGCTTCAGCTCAATGCAGCAGTGCCAAAAAGGTCAAGGAGGCTGATTTTTGCTGATGATCTTTTTCAGCTTTCTAAAGTTCCCAATCAAAAGTTGATGCATGTTGTTAGTAAAGCAGCTGAGAAGCTGTCTGGGTGTAAGTTGTCTATTGCTTTTGATTGCATGCCACTGTCATCTCCACGTGGTTATATCTAAGTCTGAAAAGAATTATTTGCTTATGATTTGTCTCATGTAGGTTTTTCCGCTGATTCTTTTTTTTGTGTGAACAACTGTGCAGATCAGCCACCACAGCACATAACTTTAGGTCAGCACATTGCTGCAAGTGTATCCAGTCTCAAGCCATTCTATGAACAATCAGCAAATCCTAAAAAGGGAATATCTAGTCTGAAAGCTCTCTCATCAGTAATGCTTTTGCTACAAAGGTATTCTCCAGGTTATGATGTTTTTTCTTATGTGCTAACTAATGGGTATGGATCCAATAGGTCATACTTATTCCTCTGTGCATGATAGTGACAGTGCAGGTATGCGCATTCATACTTGCATATTAAGAGGACCTGTGACTTTTGTTTTGCATCTTTTCCACTTTAGCATGTTAACAACATGATAATTTGAGATAATGTCATCTTTTTTTGAATAAAGCGGAGGACTTCATAGATGCATATTTTCAATTTAGATGCAGGGAAACTGTGGGGGTGAGTATGCAAATTTTTTGCTGCTGATGACATCAATAAACCTTGGAGGCTTTCTGTGACTGAAGAGAGGAAAACATTTCGAACTTTGAGTTGCCATAGGGGATAACTTTCTAACCTGTAACTATAGGAGATGTAACTCTAGCAGTGATGTAGATAAAGCTAAAGCATCAAGTTTCTGAATAAACCTTGGAGGCTGAAAATCAAAGTATAAGTGACATTTGAAAGTTACCCTAGATCATAACTTAATCTATAAAATAAAACATAGGGATTTGATGTACTTGATTTCAAACATCTGTCTGCTAATATATGATTGCTGAAGATGTTACGTGAGCATCCTATTTTCTATTTATTAAATTTAGATCCACATACAGCTATTTTAAAAAGTTTGGCTTATATATAAGTGTGAATTTTTATATTTTGTACTTTGACACTCCCATCTTGTATGGGCTTGGCATTGCATGAAGCTTACACGTAAAAATAATTACATGTAATGTCAAATGACTTTCTAGGAAATTTACTCAAGGCATCCCACTGTGACAACACATTAAAGTTGGATCCACAACCACAACTAACTGATTTTAAACCTTATAACCACTTATTTAACTAATTGGTCCAATGAGTTTCAATCAAAAGTCTGGCCACAAATGAGGGGCTTTTGTAAGTAATAAATATAATAAACACACCAGATTTAAAAGTTTATTCTTTTAGATAAAATGGTTGTGGATAAACTTAAACAAATATATTGGGCTAATAGAGATAATGTCCATTTAGTGATTTCTATGTTAGGCATAGCATCCTAAATCTGGTAAATTTGAGTGTGCTTGTCTTGTTATGAGTTGGTGCTTATCTTTGCAGAGTGAGTTTTAACTTTTTCCAGTGATAGAAAACTCATTATTTTATCTTGGTAGAAGCCGAGCTCTTTGTTTGTTGACTGTTTCTGCAACTTCTTCTCAGATGTGAATTCAAAACAAATCATGAAGATTGGATTAAATCGGTCAAACCCAAGTTAGGACCTGATGCTGCTGATTTTGTTCTCACAGCAATTAACCCTTCACAAGAAAATATAAAAACACTATACAAGGTCAGGGCTGAGATGCGTGCAGCACTTCTCAATCTCTTAAAGGTATATATTACTACCTGTCTATATAAACATGTGTGTGTGTGTGGATCAGATCAGTGTTTTTTTTTTTCTTTTTTTTTGGGGGGGTGTTGGCGATGGGCTGGTGGAGGTGTGGTTTCATTAATAAAAAGGAACAATACAACAGAAAGGGGAAACTCCTGAAAGAAAAAAGGACAATCAAAACACCCTCAAGGGTGAAACAAAACAAAATCATAAAAGCACCACAGCAAGTAGAGTCCTGAATAGTCAAAACACCCTCAAGGGTGGTACAAAACAACTGCTAAGGCAAAACAGTAAAGCCGCTAGTTGACCTTATAAACTGACACCGTAGGACCTAGACCCTTGTCTGTCCTTTTTTCTCTTCTCCTTGACACAACTTCTGTGTATATATATACTAAATCATGTAAAACTTATCATATTAATGAAGACTGGTGGTGTTCTAATATCCAAAATTTTTCTGATTATGCCATAAGTTGCAGTATAGAGGACATTGGACATGACATATAATGTTTCTTAATGGATTCAATAGTATGGTATGTGATGAACAGGATTTCATTCCATCAGAGTCCTCATTCTTAGAGTAACTTGACATCTCTTTCACAGCACTCAGTAGGAGCACTTAAATAGATCTGCTTCATGCTATCATTTGCAGCTGCTACTGATCCTAAGGCCTAAAGATCTTGCTAGTTGCTTAGTTTGTAATGCTCTGCTATATTCATGCATTTTTATCGCTAGCTCCCTGTTGTCCATGCACCATATCTTATGCTCTACTACCTGTCATCCTTTTTCCCCCCCTCTCTCTCTCTCTCCAGGATGATGGAATATTAGTTATACCTACTGTGGCCGATCCTCCTTTAGGCCGTAACTTGAAGAAACGATTGTGTGCCGAGTTTTGTGACAGAGCACATTCACTATTAAGCATCTCAAGCATGTCCGGATGCTGTCAGGTAAGAATGTGCCATCTCTCTTCAAATGTCATATCTTTGTTGTTTTGACACTTCCCATTTGACTTGCAGGTTAGCATTCCACTGGGAAGGCATGAAGATTTCCCCATCTCTGTTTCACTTATTGCATTTCATGGAGCTGATAAATTTCTTCTTGATACAATTTTGGATATGTATGTATCTCTTCAAGAGCAAGTTGGAATTGCTTCTAATTCAACCCCATCAACAGATTTAAATGGTGACATGGCTGTATCTGAACTATTGAAGGAGAAGGTTCGTCTGTTCCTTCTTAGTTGTTTTCATCTTGGATATTAATGAATATTATTTTACCTATATTGTGTAATTGATTATCAAAACCGAGCATGCCTGTTGCCATGTTATTGTGGATGTAATTGCTTTTAGTTGTTGATTTTGCTGTTTCCAATCATGGCTCTGGTGGTAGGGCCTCATGATCATGTACTTTGCAAAATATTATGATCTCTCTTGATGTGAAATTATGATGTTTGTACACAATTTCCACACGACTTTCTAATTTGATGTAAAAATGTCAATACTTTTGCGGAAGTAGCTTGGTACTTCCTATCAATTTGCTATTAAGGCTTTCGGTTAGTGCAATGCCTACAGTATGGGATGCTGGATGTAATCACTATAATTATGTAGCTCTTTTGGTGGAACGCTTTCACTCACTTGATTATGTTTTAGTTTTGAAATTATTAAATCTTACAGGGAAATGCTGCCTATAAAGGAAGACAGTGGAATAAAGCTGTGAATTACTATACTGAGGCCATCAAATTGAATGGGATGAATGCAACCTACTATAGCAATCGTGCTGCTGCTTATCTGGAACTAGGATGGTAGTTTAATTCTTCAATGATTCATTATGCAAGATATTTCTGCCATCTTTTTCCATTGTCTTACTCCTGACAATTGCAATATGTGCAGCTTCCAACAAGCTGAAGAGGACTGCACTAAGGCTATATCACTGGATAAGAAGGTAAACAAGATATATTTTCACATTATGCAATCTGGTTACAGTTTAGAAAATTTCCAAATCTGTACTCTAGATTTTCATAGGTGTGGCCATAGGTATATTCATTTTCTCTGGTTTTAAATTGATACTAGATATTAATTCACTACTACTGCCTTCATACTCTCGTCTATTTAATACATTGACAAGACTATCCATTACTGGGCATACATAAATAATTCTTTCCAATCAACTGCTAGTTGTCCCACATAATGACAGGATATAATTCTCATATACTGTTGTATTCTTGAATCTGAAGAACAAGAAGTCTATTTTATCGATACGAAAATTTAGATTACATGCTTTCCAGCTTATGAAAGGTAGAGGAGTAGTTTGTTTCCAAGAATTTTTCCTACCTAAAGAAAAACAAAAATAATATACCTACTCATTATTTATGCTACAACATCCGTAGATATCTAGAACCTACCAGAAAATATAGTAACCAATGTACTTGCTTTCTAACAGACTACTAGCTAAACTATCTACTAATAACAAACATAACAAATACATATATATCAAAGACTAACTAGTCAGAAAGCAATAATCAATCTTGTCTAATGATAATTGATAACTCTCTTTGTGATTTTTCCTTCACTTGGAACAATGGCACCATTGGAGCTTGACTCGGTCTATTCATAATTTATACAAGCTGATGTGTGTGAAAAATGCTTTGTCTTATTAAGCCCACCTCACCCTCTGCAACTATGAAAGGGCTTAAATGTGCTTGCAGAATGTGAAGGCATATCTAAGACGTGGGACAGCCAGAGAGTCGCTTCTCCGCTACAAAGAGGCTCTTGAAGGTCGGTGCCTGATGTTTCTCTCACAAAATTGGTCTCCCCTTCCTTTCTTTCCTTTTTTTTCCCACACACACACATATATATATATTTGTTTTTCAGAGATGCTGCTAAGGTTAGATTGCTCATCCTATACTAGGGATGCTTTTGTAACATTAAATCACTTATCCTATATGCTGTGGATGTCTCTAATATGAGATCTTAGTTTCTTTAATGGGTGCTCCATTGCACTTGTTACAAGCCTATAAAAGAAACCCTTTTCACGCTTCCAAATGTTAATTACTCTTTCAAAAATAGTTAAGTGCATGAAAAGGTGAAAAGCTTCTTTATTTAGTACCTTAATAAGAGTCTCAGGCATTTGTTTTTGTTTGTTTAACGTTTTTGTTTAGTACCTTAACAAGAGGTGATAAGCTTCCTTTTTTGTTTATAAAATGCTAGTTTGGTTAACTAAGCTCCTGCAATCCACTTGAGAAAGTTCACATCCTGTTGGGAGATTTTAGTTGCCCTTTCCTTTCTTCCATTTCCCTGCTGGCATTATATATCTGGGGTAGCCTACATGTGCTACCCTATTAAATATATAAGATCCGTTGACGTGTTATGAACCTCTCTGTGTGTATTCTACCGCCTAATTTTCTCCATTCTTGTTAATGAAAGCTGGTTCGCATGTGCCCTGATAATGCTGATGCGATGAATGAATCTGATCCTTTTTCACCTGTTGATTGTTTTCCATGGCCTTTTGTAGATTTCAAGCATGCGCATGTTCTTGAACCGCAAAATAAGGCTGCTAATCTTGCTGAAAAGAGACTCAGAAAATTGCTCAGTTGATACAACTTGAATCAAAAAGCAAAGCAGACTTGGCAACATTGAGAATTTTCCTATAGTTGCTTAATTGATACAAGCTTATATCAAATTTTAAAGCGGGAGAGACTGTTGAAACGGCAAAAGATTGTCCAGGAAGCGATACCTTACTGCTAATTCATTGTTGACCCTCGTGGGTGGAAAGATCAACATGAAATAACATGATACAAGTTGGAAGAGATTTCCCCCATTTTTGTTGTAATCAAGGCTTTTTGATCCTTTTTCGTGTCAAAAACATGTCGCTATATTGTAATTATTGTGACATCATGATCTCATCATTTCTATGTTTTGGGACAATCTCTGGGAAATTCCGCTTGTTTATTAAAATGAGGACTTGTGATGTTTCATTATGCCCTAGACGCTCGATATTATCTTTCTGTTGAGCCTATCTGTCTCTGTAGGCTTTGGAATAAACCAAAATTATGTGAATGAAATTTCTGGTGTGAATTTTGTTGGAATCTGCACATATTGATTTGAAATGAGACGTTAATGAACTAGAAGTGTGGGGGTCCATATCTACTCTTTCTTTTATACAGGGATGGTGTATGATAGATCCTCTTATGAAAGTACATTTAGCTGCTATTCTGATCCTGACAAAAATATAAGCATTTGCAATGTGCCTAACTACCTTTCTTACAAATTAAAATGGCAGGATTAGAATCATCTAAAGTTTTTTTATTTTTTCTCCTAAAGTTTCTAAAATTATAAATTAATGGTTATTTAGATTATTTAAAGAAAATGATATTACAATCATGTGATACTTTAGAAATCTAAAGGATGATAATCATTGATTTATAATTTTAGGGAGTTTTAAGAAAAATCTATTTCCATCAACGACTTATAAAAACTTTTAAACGGCCAGAAAAAAGAAAAAAAAGGTTCGTGTAGTCAAGGATTATCCATTTGCACGAAACCCTTCAATTGCATTCCTTTCTTCGCAACCTAGACAACATAGACACGCTACCAGCATACAAAGTCAGCTGCTGGGCGTCAGGCTTCTCCCAACGTGCCCAAGGTATCTACTTGTCTTTGACCAGTAGCATTAAGATATCTATTTTTACCGTATCATTACTGAAATAACCCAAATGAGGACTCTAAATGGAAATTGTAAATTTAATATAAAAATAAATAAGTTATCATATAAATGGATTAAAAGAGTTAATATATATGTGAAAGAAAATTAATAGTAATCTCTTATAACTGTCATATATAAAAAGAACAACGCACGGAAGGCATAAACATATAAAATACTAACGTGCTTTAATAAAATATAATAGATAAAATATCATATTATATCATGATAGTACATGAGTTATATATTATAAACCACTATTGAGTAATATATGCATTACACAACACATACACACATACATGTATATATTGAGATATCCTATTCTTACATATTAGGAAATTACTATTATAGACTATAATATGTCGTGTAGTGTATATGCAGTAAGTTATAACTACTTATAACATATTGTGAACTACTTATGTAATATGTAAATATATGAGACCTAAAATGTAAGTGTAACTATATATTGAATATCACATATTGACTACTATCTATTACATATCATATATGTATAAAACATATAAATTTAACAAAACTGTAGTTTAGGTAATATACAATACATAGCAGTGTATTTTAGTTATACTACCTATTTGTATGACATATAGAAAATATTTATATACATAAACCAATCTAAAGATATATATACAAACCCCAAGTAACACTTTGGTGTCTTATATATATATGTGTGTGTGCGCGTATGATAGAAAATTCATTTAAGAAGTAATACCACCTCCTTAACCTATTATGCCATCATCCCACTTTACACTCTAGCACTTATTCTCTACCATAACTTCTAAAACCAAATTTTAATGCTTTGATTCTAGGAAAAAGGAACATTTCTAGGAATACAGCAGTCAAGCGGTGATTTTGGATTGAACCAAAAAGGCGATTTTATATTATCATCTCTTAAAAAGGCGATTTTGGATAGCATATATTCCATCCAACACTCTTTTTCTTCTTCTTCCCATTTACATTATAGAATGCTCCCTCTCTCTAAAAAAAAACTCAAATACACACTTCTCTCCATGAACTGCTATTTTCAACTCGCTTTTTTCCAAATCAATTGTAGATTTAGTACGGTAACATAGCATACAACATATCCCTAGAGAAATTTTTGGGAAAATAATACAAAAAATGCATGATCTCCTCAATTTCTCTCTCTAGAAGACGATGAATGGAAATGATTTTTTCATTTTTTGATTAGTTTTATGAATATGTAACTATGCGAAATAGCATTGTTGATGAAAATATCACTGTACATTGTTGCCTAATCAACTTTGTTTACGTTTTGAATTGTCTGCATTAGTTTATTATACATGTATTTATAATATGTGATATAAGAAGACTTATTAGTATCAATGCAATCGGTTGAGTAAGTATATTTTTGTATGAAAAAGTAGCTAGAATTAAGCAATTGTCGTGATGAGCATGCTTGTGTATATTAAATTTAGTTGTCATGTTAGTAGGCATTCATGAATGTGTGGCTGCACATATAAGATGTGGGTTGTTTTGGTATTATGAGTTTTATCTAGTTGATGTAATGAACATGTTAGAATGGATAATGTGAGAGTAGTTTGTTACATTGGAGGAAATATCGTGGAAAGGGAAAATGTGGTGCGTTATGATAGGCACTCAACAACAGTAGTTTAGGTACTAATTGGAGCTACCTATGATCAGTTGGTTGGCTTAATAGGTAGGCTCCAAGCTGACGTGACGATTCACCAGGTCAATTTGATCCACAAATGTCCTCTTGTAGGATGGAGAAAGGACATGTTTTGTGATATTCCTATAAACGATGATTATATCGTCCAATAGCTATTGGCATCCTTACAGGGATGTAGTGGAGTAAGCAGTTTGGTAGAAATATATGTTGAAATTTATAAAATTGACATCCCCCTTACTGCTAAGTACAACTTTGGAGGGTATGATGATAATGTTGGGGTTTAAGTAGAAACTCAAGTGTTTCAATCTTAACCGGTTCCATATAATAATATATTGAGTAGCAATTGCATGCCCCGTCAAAATAACATAATGATCACGAGCAAATCTAGCAGGGATATAGATGTAGAGAATGAACTAGCTTGTTAGGATATTGACGAAGACTCAAATGATACTGGTTCTTATCTTGATATTGGTCAAAGTGAAGGGTAACTCTAGGAAGTTGAAGAAGCTCAAGGGTCAAGCAGGAAAAATGATTGGAGGGAAAGGTTGACCACAAATGTGAATGTGGTTAGGATGTCAGAACCTGTGCTGCTTTATACGGTAATAGTTGGTGGTAGACTTATATCATTTGAGGAAAGTGTAAATGATGGTGAATAGAACTTTAGTGATGAATTTACGATGGGAATGCAGTTCTTAAAGAAAGAACACTTACAAACAACAGTAACAATGCATCACATTTTAAACCATTATGACTTTGTAATGAAGGAGTCTAACCCTATTATCTGATCTACCGAATGTGTTAATTGGGAGAAGGGTTGCAAATGGAGACTATAAGCATGCAAGAAGAAGCATGCTGGATGCTTCGTAGTAACCAGGTTTGTAGGCCCATACATGTGCTTGAATCCCACTATTAGTCAGAACCACCCTCAATTGGATTCAACTACTTTATCTCAATTTATCATTAAGGAAATATATGAATCATCGAGTACTAAGGTGAAACATCTTCAGGGTACCTTTTGTTAGCAATATGGTTATAACATACACATAAAGAGAATTCGGGAGGCAAAACACAAAAAGATAGAGTAGGTTTATGGAAGGTAAGAGGAATCATATGCAGTGCTACTATATCTTTTATATGCCATTCAAAAGGCCAATCTAAGCACCATAGTAGAGTAAAAGTGGCAAGAAAGAAATAGTTCAGGTTATGTGTTCTTTGATTGAGTTTTTTGAGTATTTGGACTATGTATCGAGGCCTTCGTACATTGCAAGTTTGATACCACAACGCACACTTGTCGTATTAGTGAAATAACTATTTGTCTCTTACTTAAATAGTCAAAACTAACTACCGTACTATTTTTAAGCTTGTGATTACCATCACTGGTACATTTCTCTATGAGAAGTACAAGAATAAGCTTCTTATTGCGATTAAAGTTGATGGTCAAAATCATATCAACCCGCTTTGATTTGCTTTAGTTGATGAGGATTGTGAGGATAGTTTGGGATGGTTCTTGAAGTGTCTACTTATGTATGTGATAAAGGACCGTAAAGACATTTGTTTGATATTTGACCATCATGTTGGAATATGGTCTGCAATTCAAGAATAGAATGCAATGTGGCCAAATGGGTAGTTGTAGCGATGGTGTATTTGACACATCACTAGTAATTTCAATACTTGGTTTAAGAACAAGGAATGTAAAGAACTAATAAAAAAGGTAGGGTACTAGTTGAAATTTTGAAAATTTCGAGTATACTATAATGAGGCTAAGACAATGAGCCCTCACACTAGTACATACTTTAAAAACTTGCATCTAAGGATGTAGACCTTATCATATGATGATAGAGCTCGCCTTGGTCATGGAACCATAAATATATTGCAGAAAGTTATAACAATATACTCAAGGATGTTAAGAGCCTGCCCATTGCAACATTAGTCAAGAAAACCTTTTACAGCTACAACGACTACTTTAATCAGTATCAAATTAAGATAGTTGATTAGATGGGCATGGGCAAGGTGTTGACGAAATTTGCTGAGAGAAAGTTTGATAGATGGCACAAAGTAGCAAGTAGCTATTGGGTTGTCATCTTTGACTATAATGAGTAGATATTCGAGGTTATAACTATGTTGTGCCCTATAATACATAGACAAAAGGGGGGAAAATAGTGACATGTTGCATTTAGAAATCACTGATGCACTTGTAATAAGTGAGAAATGTACGGGATTCCATTTTCTCATGCTTGAGGTGTTGCATGCTTAGCATGACTCCATTGCGTCGTTGGATCACAGTAGTAGTAGACAATTGGCCGCTGAAGAGCTAATAGGGGGGCCAATTCGATGTTACAGAGCTTTCCACACATGTTATCGGCCAGTATAGGGATGCATTGGATCATTGACGTCTAAAGCCGTTACACAAGTTACTAACTAAAATTCTATTATCTTTTGCAACATTATATAGCTACATGTTCTCATATACTCATTTTACAAGTTGTATGGATCCCCTACTCCCATAATGACATTGCTGGGCTCCTTACTTTTTGTCGCATCAGTAGTGATATCTAGACTGCACGAGGACTGTTGATCTACTTCCATGTGGTTGAGCTATATTTCTCGGATCATATGGTACGACAGTTTGGCTGGATCTAGGAGATTCTCGACCACATACATCTCGAGAGCTACATGATATAGACTTACAGGGTCGGATAAAGACAAATTAGGTTACTACTGATGCTAGCTAATTCAAGCAGTGGGTGGATTAGCGTAACAGGATTGTTGCTATGCTACCGCTACTTGATGTAGCTCCAAACTACCATGCCTAATACCAGCAGGTCACACACCAATATATTGGCCAGTTAGGAGCTTCCTAGATATACATGGTACGCATTCAAGGTTATTATTCTTAATACTTCACCTATGCCTTTATATGCCAACCAAGCCGCTATTTATAACATGCAAGCAAACTTTATCCATAGGTTGCTTTAGATATCATACGGGGATATCATAACAAAACAACTGGGAGTGGATGTTGTTGTTTGGCAACTTAAGGGTGTCCACCTGAACGATGTACAGGGTTAGGACTAGATATTAAGCAGGGTGACTTTTTGCTGCATGATCCTTAGCATGGAGGGTATCGTTGAGTGCGAAGACTAAGGTAGGGTAGGGGGTAAGGGTGATGACAGGTTGAGTTGGGCATTAAGGACAATTCTTCTCCAGACTATAAGTCATCAGCTGCATCTCTTAGACCACCTAGATTTGAGTTTCAAACACCCTTCGCTAAGGAGAGCTTTAGCAGTAAGATATTCCACACCCCCTTCATTAGAGAGAGCTCTAGTAATTAGGTTCATACTCCTCTTACACCATTAAGGAGGTTAGTTAGAGGTCACTACGATGACATGGGTGAGGGACTCACACAAACGTAGCTTACTCTGATCCCCATGCATTCATCACACTCCAGTACTTACAATCATGATAGGATGCAAATCATACAGTTAGATGTAGACTAGATGGTGCAGCCTAAGCCTAATCTAGACCCTTAGGATGTGTGTGCATATACATGTCGACGATGCCAACAAAATTAGTTAGGCACTAATTTTAGCTATTTGACATTTTTCATTGTAAATGATTCGTACTTTGTGAATACTTTGTATATACTTGAAAGTAGCAATAGAGCTTTCATATTACTTAGGTATCATTTTCCAACTTTTCATTTATTATTTGCTTCGTTGTGACTATTATTCATGTTCATGATTACGAAACATAGATTTATTATGATATTTCATATTACAGGTAACAATAAGTTTGAATGATAGTGTAATGTAATTGGATCATATTGTAAGGTATTGGTTGTAGCTGTGAAGTTTGGTTGTTTAAACTTTGTTGTAAATGAGGCTTTTTGGAAATTTTGATGTATTTGGTTTGTTCAAATAAGTTGTTGTAAATTAGGGTCATTGAATTGTGCTGGTTAGGATTAAGTGAAAGTTGCTGATAAAATTGCCTCTTAAAGGGGCTTGAGGTGATTTTTCGTTGGCCTAAACTCGCTTCTTCAATTGCGATACTCTTGGGAAATATTTTTCTAAGAATCGTATTTTTGGGTTTTTTTTTCATTCTATTTTTTCCCTCTTCCTCGGATTCTATCAACAATTTTTATGACTTTCTATATTCTTTGAAATTCTTTAATTCAAAACAACCTCATCAATCACCATTCTTATCAATATTATTATGTTCAAACATTCCATTTAATTACATATATTAAATAAAATATAATTAAATATGGGTGAATGTATGACATGAAAGAATTTTCTATATTCATTTCCATAATCATTTTACATCAAATATTGAAAAGTTTAAGTACTTTTTATTTAATACACGCATTGAGTGTGCATATCCCTCTAATATACATTTAAAAGTTAAGAAGAATTAATACTATTATTAAGTACATAATGAATAAATATATAAAATAATCAATAAAATGGAATGTATTACTTGTCTATACCATGAGTAGGTGTAATAGACTTGCTACCTTAATTTATGATTTGACTAAGGAAAGCTAATGGACAAATGTGTAAGGTAATACCATTTTTCGGTGATAAAAAGAAGACAGCTCTTTTGCTTTAATATTATGCTTATCGATTAGTCAATGTTAATTCTCATAACTTGAAAACGGAAATGTCTTTTCTTTTTCTTGTTATCATGCTCACTTTCAAAATTTCAATTCTATTATTTCTTTAATGTGTAAAATCAATAAAATCGATATAATCTTAAATTTTTAGAATTGTATCAAAATTCATAATTTTACTAAAAATTTAGACTTAAACGATTTTATATTGATTTTAATAAAGAAAAATATAATAAAATCATAAACTTATAACTATAATTGAGTACATCATTTTCTTCTTACATATCTTCAACTAAAAATTATAGATGACAATTTAATATGAGATTTTTTGAAATATATATAATTGCCGAGGATTACTTTGTAAATTCAAAATTTTAAATGATGGTAATGATACCTATAACACTTATGAGAAAGGTGGAGTTTCGATATTATAGATATAGATAATATAGATCAATCATTTTCTTATTTTATCTATATTACTAAATTGTAAGTGTCCTTTTCAATTTGATTAAATTGCTTAAAGGAATTAGTTATTTGGTTTTTAATTTTATCAAAAAATTGCTTCATTATTCTTAATAAATCATTAATAAATTAAGATTATTATGGTAAAGAATTGTATAAACTAAAATGGAAACTTTCCACAATTAAGCTCACTAACCTAAAAATAGTCCACCAAATGGTTCGCATCACTTGTCATTAGTAATTTACTATTTTAGGCCCCAACTTCTATAATTCTTCTTCTTTCTATTACAAAATGACTGGTCTCCCTTTATCATTTTGTCCCTCCAACGTTATGTCTTTTTATTATTAGTTTTTTAGTGAACTTATCCTTCCCTTTCTTAACAGTCCCACAAAATGCTTTTGCTTATGTGATTCTTTTGAATTATCAGGCTAATCTTCAATATCTCTAACCAATTTTTCTTAATCATTGTAATACCCAAAATAGGATTTCGTCAATCACTATTTATTTCTCAATATACATTTTTTTTTTTTTTTTGGTAAATGATGATGAATTTTAGTAATACCACATACCACCTTCGAAGATTTGAAGGCCTATAAAGGGTCTAATTATCTTGCAATGTATTTGGATCTATATCCAATATGTGATGTTTCAATTTTTTTCTTTTTTTTTTTTCTAATGAGTGATTGCGTTTAATATCTCCTTCTATTAAATAGGTAATTTAATTATCATCTACAAGATAAACATTTTCCGTGCAAAAAAAAAAAAGAAAGATATTTTATTATTATAAGGAAAGAATATTTCTAAATGATGGAAACTATATATTATAATATAAAAAGTTTTTAGTTATATATCTATTTTGTTTCTCATATCAAATTAGTGCTAGAAAACGTGTTGTGGAGAGCTTGTAAGAATTGTCTCGCTACTAATGCAAACTTGTACGAAAGGCATTCAAGAGCTTCACCCGAAAGCATTTTTTGTCAAGAAACTGAAACTATTGAAATTCGAACATTCGTTCATTCTTTGTTCCTGGGCCAAAGTGATATGGTTTGAAATTTTGGGAGTCAAAACTGATCCTTTTCCTTGGGCTAGATTTGAAGAATGGCTAATGTGCTTGGTTAAATCGCTAATGTCTTCGAGCTTGAATATGAAACATGATTTAATGGAAGTTTGTGTGATTATATGCTGCATTTTGAGGCATAGAAATGGAGTTTTATATGAATACGAGTCATTTTCCGAAAAATATTATAGAAAATGGTCCTTTTGAAAAAAAAATTACTAATATAATATAATAAAGGCGCATGCTCATAATTATATTTTTTGAATTGAAAGTATATATATTGCATACGCTTTTAGTTATAGACAATTAAACTGAACCCCATATAATGTATGCCCCTTCAATTAATTAGAAACATTGAAGGCATATGTACTATGTGTGGCTTCAATTTAATTGTCTATAATTAAAGGTACATGTACCATATATATAAACCCCAATTTGCATGGCCAGACTCTATTCTCACCTTTATCAATTTTTGAAAATTTTAAAATATAGAGAAAATGTGAGGAAACTTATAATTGAAATACCGGACCATTTTTTAACGTCAATGTATGTTTGAAACAGATAATAATTCATAACTTACAGTCGCAATTTTTTTTTGTTTTTGTAATCTTAGTAATAATCCACATTATGAGATTTCTTTATTTTTTAGGAAAAAAATTTGTTACTGTATTACATATATTTCGTAATCATAAATGTACCGTAAATTGTGTAAATTATTGATATTTTATGAAAATTTATTATATTTTCTCTAAATTAAGGCATTATTTATGTTTTGGTAGATAAATTATATGAATGTAAATATGAAAAATGTTGGAATGTAGGTGGAAATTGTTATGAATATATATATATATTTTTTACTTTTGTAATGTGTTAGGTTAAATTAATGAGTTAAAGTTAGGTAATACATGACGTAGCTTAACGAGATGATTTTGTACATTTTGTAAAGTTGTTGCTCGATGTGTAGATGAAGTTTTTAATTTTATCTAAATATTCGGTTTATCATGGTATTACTAGGGTAGAAATGGCAGATTACGTAAAAGTTATTGTCTATACGAATGGAAACATTGTGATAAGTAGTTAGGGGCCAGAGTATAACAGAGAGCCCATTAAGAAGTTGAAGATTAAGAAGGATTCGAACTTCTCTCATTTTAGCCAGAGAATTTATGGATGCACTGGAGTTGATCTGAGCGGTGTTGAATTCGTGCATAGGCATCCCTTTTTCCATAATGCTGGAGTTGCCTATAAGTTGATGGTCATTAAAGATGGTGAGGATGTTGAGAATTTCATAGAGATGGCCGAGTCTTTAGAGGAATGAAGTATTCAAGAAGTATACATAAGGCACATTAAGGAATTGAGTGGCCGAGACGAGCATGAAGTACATGAGCTAGAAAATCTGACCCTTCTGGATTCTAATGTGCATTCAATAATGACTAGTGCGAAGCAAACAAACGTAGATCCATCAAATGAACTATGCATGGATTTCTCTAAGTACGAGCATGTGAATATCATAGAAGAGCAACTTAACAAAGCATTAGGTCTCATTATCGAACATGAAGAGTTTTATGATTCGTATGTAGAGAGAATGCATATGGACATAAATGTTGACTATAATGCGCAGGATGAGGTAGAGGGGGATGGTGATAAGGATGATGTTGGCCTTGAAGATGACTATACCGAAGATTTGGGAGAGCCCCAAGTGAGACCATATGTTGTCAGTAGTAGTGTGCTTATCCAACCATTTTGCGGAGACGGCCTGAGCAGGTTCCATCATCGTACTGGTGAAGTATTGTCCAGTAGTCGGTTTTGGGACTTTTCACAAATAAATGAATCGGTGGACAGGATTGTGATAGATCTTACCCCATTTTACAACAGCAAGTATGATGGTAGCATCTACGTAACATTTGGACTATCTAAGTACTACTCATATGTTTCCACATCATTGAGTGATGTTTTCCAGACCGTATCATCCAACAATTTGGTGAATACTAGTACCCCTTACAGGAGGTCAACACCTCTGAGCAGCTCTACTAGTTGGACCTTTGGGGTAGGACGAATGTTGAGTAGATTAATACATACTCTGCTTACATCCAGGCTTGGGGACAGAGACATAGATTCCTAATACACATCCAGGGGTCCCCAAGGGGTTAACGAGAGTTACTGGCCGTGGTACAAACAAATCACTTGACGTTACATTACACACCACAGAGCTATCATCAATCGACTAGTAAGTACATCTAAAATCGTCCATTAGTTTTTTGTACTCGTACATACTTGCTATCATATATCTCGACAATTGTTTTTCTACTTATTTCAGGTAGACTCTCTTAGGAGTATGAGACTAGCACCTAACTATCCTATAACATTGGGTATTGCAGAAGAAGTACTTTATTTTATTGAGGAGCACAATGGCATTATTCTTTTCCCATAGCAGGATGGTGTACATGAGCCATCCCATATGGACTACGGTGGGGAGTAGGGACCACCTGCTGACGAGGACGTGTGGATTCTTCATACACCACCTAGGAGCAAAGCTAGAGTTCGAAGAGGTAGGGTTTGAGTGAGATGTCATTGGGCAAACCTCAATGATGATATCCCGCCACATAGGTGTCATTCTGTTGACCTAGGGCAGATCAATGGGGGATACAACACATACCCCAGGTTAGGAGTTGCCTCAACCTCGGGAGCCGAATCTAGCTCTAAAGGACTCTTGAGTTCTACCAACATCTTGATCTTACGACTCCACCAGTACCTCAAAAGCGACGTCCCACCCCACTACAGTCATCCATGGGTGAAGGCATCACTCAATTGCATCTAACCCCTCCAGCCGACCAAGTTCCTCTTAAGGAACTTTATCTCAACAATCCACCACCTCAGCCTACGCAGTCACAAGATAGATGGGGGTGTTCACTTCTTTCTCGTGCCTTGAGGACCTTCACACGGTGTAGGTGACAGTAGATATGTTTTGTCTATTTTTTTCTTTTCTCATTTTTTAGCCATTGTATTGACGTTAACATTAAGTCATGAAAAATTTTGTGTATATACTGATTATTCAAAATACAATTTACTTTTCATCAGAGATTGCAATTCATGCATTGTTTATTTACCGTAGCATTACAATTTGCAATTATTTTTTCTAGTAATTGACTTGTATGGTCATTGGATGATCATTTTGTACGCTAATTTCTTCCCTACTTGCTATCTTTATTGAAGCGTTCCACCAATTGTGATTTTATGTAATCGATTACTGTATCAAACTTTCCATTCAACTTACAGTTTATGGTTAAAAGAACATTACTTAATTGTGGGAAATTGGGGAAAATTATTATGTTTAATAACAATTATTTTTTATTACAAATTATGTTAATTTTGAAAATTTTACACCAAAGGTGCATTTAGCGCGTAAATCCAGTAAATTCTTCCTAAAAGTATATGACATTCCCCTTGGTTTTAGCAAACACAAGTAATTTCCTTAACTTAACCCTTTTTTTTTTTAAAGATAGGTTTCATACTCATTAAGACAATCTAACTTCCATGGGATACTGAAGGCATATGTACTAGATGCGTATTTACTGTAAATATTTACACTGAAGGCGCATCTAATACCTGCGCCTTTAGTTTAAATTCCAACTTCATGGGATACTAAAGGTGCATGTACTAGATGCGCCTTCAATTCAAATTTTAACTTCATGGGATACTAAAGGTGTTACGAACTATGATCAAGGATAGATAAGGGTGGTCACTAGAAAGGTCCAAGTTTGCAAAAAGCTCGAAAAGAAAAGCAATAATGGAATGGGTGAAAGGACAAATGTGAATGAAGAGTAAGCAAAAACCTACGAACAGCTCTAATGGATATGACACACCAATGGAACTTCCGAGGACTCATGGCACAACTTGATATGACATACAAGATGGTCTGGTGAGGTTACTCATCACCTAGCTTTACTTAAGGGTTAGGATAAGAGTGATGCCAAGAGTAAACAGGTAATGTTTACGTAAGGAAGGAAAAATAGTCAAGTGTATTAATGATAATTTGATCTTATAGTTGTTAGTACAAGGGGTATTTATAACCGAAAATTTAGGGCAACCTACCAAAAAGGAAAAAATAAAAAGGGCATTACCCTAAAAAAGTAATGTACAAGAATAAAAAGGGTAAAATGAATATTTTAGGAAAGCAATGATTAATGTGATGGATTCTATACATGATTCTATATACGTGGCGATGCTATATTGGTGAGGCCGTTAGAAGATGCAAACAAAAAGGCACAGGCAGTTTGCTTGCCCGAGCAGGGGTAACTGAGTCAGTCCGGAGTCTCTCTCTCATCATCTTAGCAAAGGTAATGCTGAGTAAGTAGTTGGTCAAGTACGAGTGAGAATGAGGTTTAACTATTCTCTTGGCCTTCTGCTTCTCAGCAGACTATCCGAGAGAAATAAGGAGTCATTTGGCTTAGCATGTAGAACGGGTCGACAAGGAGATAGTCGGCCTTGACATAAGTCTGCTCGAGTAAGAGAATCCATTGTGTCAGGCCTTTCAGTCATCAAGCTTGGTTGCGGGTCAATTGTCCAATAGCTCAATTCCTATCATTCACTTCGGGTTGATTTGGATTTAGGATCAAATTCACATGACCTCTGATTAGCGCTTTGCCAGGGTGATATGGACTTACGTCAACAATATTGAAAGTGTCAAAAACCCCATAGTCCTTTGGTAGCTCTAATCTGTAGGCATTATCATTGATCTTTCAAAGGATTCTGAAAGGTCCTTTAGCCCTTGGGGATAGTTTGTTCCTCTTCTTACTCGAAAACCATTCCTTGTTGAGGTATAACCATAATAAGTCTCCTTATTGGAATTGTTTAGCCATCCTACCCTTATTCCTTTCTCGCATTCTTTTAGCAACTTGGTCGATGTGCCAAGTAACTTTGTCATAAATGTCCTAAAGGGATTGTGCTCTTGCTAAGGCGTTAGGGTCCTCTTGTGCGAGTGCAAGTACAAGGGTATGATCAAAGGACAACTCGGGATTGAAACCATAGAACACTTTAAAGGGAGTCTGCTTGGTGGTGTCATGCACTATTTGGTTGTAAGTGAACTCGACCACTGGCAAGTAGACGTCCCAATCAGCTAAGTTCTTGCCCACTGTAGCTCAGAGTAGTGATCCTAAAGTGCGATTGACCACCTCTATTTGGCCGTCAATTTAGGGGTGATAGGAAGTACTGACTAGTAGTTTGGTCCCTATCCGATGCCATAAGGCCCTCTAGAAATGGCTCAAGAACTTTGGGTCCCTATCAGAGACTGCACTTCTTGACACGCCATATATCTGCACAATTTCCTGCAAGAAAAGAGAAGTAATAGTCGAAGCATCGTTAGTTTTAACGCAAGGTACAAAGTGTGTCATCTTGCTAAACCGATCCACTATAACCATTACAGAATCTTTACCTCAAGTAGTTCGTGGTAATTTGAGGACAAAGTCTATGCTCAGCTTAGTCCATGGCTTCATCAAAACAGGTAAAAGCATTGCTTTCCCTTTTTCGGCTCGGCACTTAGCCCTTTCGCACACGACATAGCTTTCAATAATTTGGTGCACATCTCGCCGCATTCTCAGCCAAAAGAATCAACCACTCAACAGTTCATACATCCTATTCTCCCCAAAATGTTCGAATAACCCTCCATTATAGGCTTCCCCGATCAGTAGCTCCTGTAATGAATAAGTTGGCACGCATAATTTTCTGCCTTGAAAAAAGTAGCCATCTTCCACATGATACTCATCTACTATTCTTCCATCAACACATCACGCAAGTACGAGTCTAAAGTATGGATCCCTAGAGTACTGCTCCTTGATGTTAGTAAGCCCAAATAATTTAGTCTATAGGTCAATTAGGAGTACATGTCTTCTTAAAAGAGTATTGGCAACTACATTGCTCTTTCCTTATTTATACTTTATTACAAAATTAAATCCCTCAAGGAATTCAACCCATCTTGCCTACCGCTTCAATAGCTTGGTATGACTTCGAAGGTACCTCAATGACTCATGGTTAATATAGATTACAAACTCTCTTAATAGTAAATAGTGCTGCTATACTTGAAGTGCTCAAATTAGCGCCAAGAGTTCTTTGTCATATATGGAATAATTCAACTATGGGTCCTCTAAGCTTTTCACTATGGAAAGCAATTGGTCGGCCTTCCTGCATTAGGGCAACGCTTATTCTAATGCCTAACGTATCATATTCCAACTCAAATATTTTCTCGAAGTAAGATAAAATCAACACCAGGGCAGAGGTCAACCTCTCTTTTATCTTAACGAAGCTCCTCTCCTCCCTTTCTTCCCATTAGAAGTTGTTGTTTTTCTTCATTAACTCAGTAAGTGGTATGACAAGGGTACTGAAATTCCTGATAAATCATCTATAAAATGAAGCCATTCCATGGAAACTTCTTACGTTGACACAAGTAGTAAGAGTTAACTACTCTACAATTGCTCAAATCTTGTCATCATCCACTTGTAGGCCTCCTCCATTGACTACATAGTCGAAGAATACTACTTCCTTCTAGCAAAAGCAACATTTCTTGAGATTGTCAAGTAGTCTCTTGGCATGGAGGATATCTAGAATGGATCGGAGATGTTCATAGTGACTCGATATGTCAATACTGTAAACCAGGATGTCGTCAAAGTATACCACGATGCATTTCCCGATAAGAGGTCCAAGCACATGATTCATTAGTCTCATGAAAGTGCTCGAAGCATTCGATAAGCCGAAAGGCATGACCATCTATTCATATAAGCCATGTTAAGTCTTGAACACCATTTTCCACTTATCTCCTAGCCTCACGTGAATTTGATGGTAGTTAGACTTAAGATCAATCTTGCTGAAAATCTTGGCTACACTCAATTCATCTAACATATCTTCCAATCTTGGGATAGGATACTTATACTTGATAGTAATCTTGTTCATAGCTCAGCTGTCTATACACATTCACTAAGTTTCATCCTTCTTCGGCACTAGAAGGGTTGATACAATACAAGGGCTGAGGCTTTCCCTAACATAACCTCTCTCTAACAACTCATTGACTTGTCGTTGAAGCTCAGCAGCTTACTCGGGATTCATTAGATAAGCTATCTTATTTGGCAATGTAGCACTAGGTACTAAGTCAATGTCGTGCTCTATGTCTCAAGTAGGGAGCAATCCCTTAGGTAACTGTTTTGGAAATAGGTTGACATATTCGCTTAGCAACTCTTTCATTTCTTGGGGTAGTTCACCTCGCTCCTTTATCTCTAATTGGCACCTAACCAACATAAGGGTCGACTCATCAACATTGATGGCTTCTCAAACCTCGACTCTACTCATTACTAGAGCCTTCTTCGATCCACAAGCAAGTTTTGTCTGCAATTTATTCACTTCTCTCGATGGCATCTAGTTCAGTGTAATCTTCTGGCCATCTTTCTCAAATATGTATGTGTTCTTGTACCTGTCATGGATAACTCTCCTATCAAACAGCTACGGTCTACCTAGTAATACGTAAGAAACACACATGGGTAGCATGTCTTAGAGAATCTGGTCTAAGTAATTCCCTATAGTAATTGGCAGTAGTATTTGCCAAATGATATGCAATGCTCCTTTCTCGCTCAACCAGTGCAACTTGTACGGCCTCAAAAGTGCAACTTGTACGGCCTCAAATGTGCAACAGTTGGCAACTTCATTTTTGAAATAAGATCGGCTGATGCTACATTAGTGTAGCTTCCACTATCCACGATGAGGGCACATACTTGATCATTCACCTTACAAGTGGTATGAAATAAATTCTCTCTCTGCTCCTCATCTCATGAGGGTTCCATGTTCACAGTGCGTTAGACAACAATGAGTAACTAGTCCAAGTCCTTAGCAAAGACGTCTTCCTAGATCAATTCTTTCTCGGCCATAATCTCCTCTTCTTTAGGTTCTTCATTAGTGCTGTCCACCTCCAACTTCATGACGTCTCCCTTGATCACCATAGTTTTTCGGTTCGAGCATTAAGTGGCCATATATCTAAACCCTTGACATTTAAAGTATTTGATCTAGCTTGTCTTCTTACCAGACCCTTGTCCCTTCTCATAAGTTTGGGTCAGTACCTCAGTATCAAGTCGGCCCCTCAGTTCAACTTGGACATCCATCTTTCAGCTTGGTTCGATACTCGATTAAGCTTGGTGACTCACCTATCTAGGTTAACTAGTTGGCAACTTGGCCGGTACTTGGCCCCTTCTTTACCTCTCTACTCATTGGGCTATTCTGATGGCCTCATCCATTATTGTAAATCGTTGGAGTTCCACAATGTCTTGAATATCAACTCTCAATCCAGTAATGAATCTTGAAACTATTCAAGCCGGTGGTTCCTTTATTTTGCAACAGATCATAAGCATCTGAAATTCTTGAACATGCTCGTCAACTGTTCGGCTTCCTTGTCTCAACTGCTAAAGTCGAGTGAAAGTATCTTGAAGATAAGTTTCCGGCACGAATCTATTTCTAAGTACTCTCTTTATCTTAGGCCAAGTAATAATCTCTTGATAGCCCTCTCGTCTCCTCATGGCTTGGAAATTCTTCTACCATAGGGCGGCATACTTGGAGAACTTAACAGTAGTAGTTCTCACTTTCTTGTAATCCTTATATTGATAATAATAAAAAGTATGCTCCACCTTCTCTTCCCACTCCAAATATTCATTAGCATTCCCAGATCCATTGAAGCTCGAAATCCGAATCTTCACGTGGTCAGATGCTTTAGGGACTCGTACACTCTTCTCTTTAAAGTACTTTTCTTCTTCTTCATCTCCTATGTTTGTCAAATCAATCCTTCTCCTTACTCATCCACTTACTCCTCTACCTTGAACGGGTCGAGTTAGGTTCTGACCTCTAATAGGTTGAGCAACTTATGGGGTGCTTTGCGTAACCTCAGTCAGTTGGTAAGACAACGCATGAACAACTTTAGTTAAATCCACTAAGAGGTTAACCACTTCATCAAGTCTTTCGTTAGAGCTTTTAAGGCTTCCTTAAGACTGTCGTCCATGGTGGACAACTCCACTATTATCATCTCCTATACTAACATTCACACTCAAGTCTGTCATTTTTTCCATAGATTCAAAGTTCAAACAAACACTTCAAGAAATTAACAGCTAGTAAACATAGTAGCTAAGATGAATACAGTAACTTGCTCTGTCTCATATATGCAAAATAGAGTATAATACAACTTGGAACACAAACCATAACTCAAACAAAACCTCCGCTTTCATACTAAGATGTTGCGAACTATAAGTAAGGACAGATAAGGCCAGTCACTAGATGAGTCCAAGCTTACAGAAAGTTTGAAAAGGAAAGCAATGATGGAATGGGCGAAAGGACAAATGCGAATGAAGAGTAAGCAAAAACCCACGAACAGCTCCAATTGATATGATGCACCAATGGAACTTTTGAGGACTCACGTCATAACTCGATATGACGCACAAGATGGTTTGGTGAGTTTACTCACCACTTAACCTTACTTAAGAGTTATATAAGAGTGATGCTGAGAATAAACAGGTAATGTTTACATAAGGAAGAAAAAATACTCAAGTGTATTAATAATAATTTGATCTTACAACTGCTAGTATAAGGGGTATTTATACCCAAGAATTTAAGGCAACATGCTAAAAAAGAAAAGACAAAAAGGGTATTACCTTAAAGAAGTAATGTACATAAATATAAAGGGTAAAATGAATATCCCAAGAAAGCAATGATTAGTGTGATGGATTTTACACATGATTCTGTATACATGACAATGCTGTATTGGTGAGGCCGTTGGAAGATACGGACAAAAAGGCACGGGCAGCTTGTTTGTCCGAGCAGGGATGACTGAGTTAGTCTGGAGTCTCTCTTTCGTCATCTCGGCAAAGGTGAGGCCGAGTAAGTAGTTGGTCAGGTGCGAGTGAGAATGAGGTTTGACTGTTCTCTCAACCTTCCACTTCTTGACAGATTATTTGTGAGAAATATAGAGTTATTCGGCTCGACATGCAGAACAGGTCAGTAAGGAGATACTTTACCTTGTCATGAGTCGATTAGAGTAAGAGAATTAGTCATGCCAAGCCTTCTAATCCTCAGGCTCAGTTGCGAGTCAATGGTCCAATAGCTCGATTCCCATTAGAAGGTGCATATACTAAATGTGCCTTCAGTATAAAAACTAACTATGCATGCGCCTTCACTATACTATACTATTCTAGTATTAGTTTCTAAAAGGGGTCCTTTTCTGTAATATTTTTCGAAAAAAAACCCGTATTTGTATAAAACTCCATAGAAATGAGTGTTGGGAGAACAAGTACAATACCATGATTAGTTCAGTCATTGCTCGCATATAATTTGAAATTTTTGACTGGGAGAACAGAAGATAAAGAGGTGATAGATGCATTAAGAATCAATTCTAGGTGGCCATGCTGAATCTGAATTCTATGACTGCAATGAATGTTGCTAGCTTACAACCTTGTTCATTGCTATTGTCTAATAGTTGCAAGTAATGTAAATGGAATCCGCCAGTAGCAAGGGTATTGAAATTTAATTGTGATCAACGTTGTCAAACTCGGATTGATCTTACTAATCCAACCCGATTTGACTAGATCTCTCCATTAACCAGTTTGAGCCTTCTCTTTAACTCTCATTGATAGCGATCCTAGTTTGACCCAATTAATTTGATGGTCCAATTGGTTCTTACAAGAATCCATTAGGTTTTTCTGACTTAAAATATATCATTTTCTCTTGTATTTTTTAGAAAATACATTAATTTGCTAAAAAAATAAATAAATCATAAAAAATTCTCAATTTTCAATTCTTAAGAATATAGGTAATTTTTATTATTTTATAAATAAATATGAATTATATTATAATATTTTTGTTAACCTTAGTTTAATTCTAAATTGACCTGGTTAACCCTCTTGACGCTTAATCCCTTCTCACTTACAAATCAACCTTTTGATCTGAGTTTGACAATACTGATTGTGATGCTTCTACTTCTATGAAGTAAAATAATGCAAGTATAGGTTTTGTCGTTTGGGATTGCAATGCAAGTTATCTTTTTGCTATTTCCAAGTGTGTTTTAGGTTTAGATATGGAACCTATGGAAGCTCTGGTCATTAAGGACTTCTTTTCTTTGCATTAGAAGTAAAAATTAGACCTGTATGGAAGTTGAATCGGATTGTGCTCCTCTTATTGCTAGCATTCATGACATTAATAAATCTTCCTTGAAAGCGAAGCCTTTGGTGCAAGACATTTGTTCTCTTCATAATTTGTTTCTTTCATGCTCTTTTTGTTATATTCTTAGAAAAGCTAATACTCTATTGACTGGACTGCATCTCAAGGTAAAAAGGGATCATCTTTAGTGATAATGATCTCCGATCCTCTTTTTGTTCTTTGCTTTATGTTGATGTAAGTTCTAGGTCACCTCACTCTTATGTTTGTTGAATTCAATCAATAATATCCTCTTTTGGCCAAAAAAAAAAGGTAAGATTTTCTTTTTTTATATAAAATGATATTATGTAATAATTGAGTCATTAAACTCCTTGTACTTGTAAACTTTTTAGTCCATCTGTTTCTTCCACTAAACGTTTTTTTACAAATCCATCACTTTCTTGTACTTTATACAATAGAGATTATGATTATCGATATATTTAGCCAATTAAGATTCTATATAAGATGATTGCTATAGACAACATATCAAAACGGTAAGGAAATAATAAGTCTAATAGGCAGACAAAGTTATCAATTTTTTTTGGAAAGCTTTATAAGTTAATGCTTTTTTACTAAACTTCTATTCCATAACAACTATTAGGTATGTTATTATACCTTTGTAATGATTAGTTTTATTCATAATTATGTCATTTGAGTAAGGAAATTTTCAAATTTTCATATCTAAAATTAAAGTGATATTGTTTTTAAGAGTGCCTTCCACTTTATATTATTGATCATAAAGAAAATTTCAAGCGAATACTCAATGGAATAATGTAAAGAAAAGAAAAAGAAAGGAAATATCGAAAGAAAGGATTTTAATAGTTAAAATGCACATTCATTGGGGAAAAAAACAAGCTAAAAGTCCAAGATGATGGTTGTAATACATGGAAGCAAATTAAAGACATGATAAACAATTACACTATCATTGCTTGGAAATATGACTATCCGAAAAAGGAAAATATAAACATCTGACACATTAACATTATAGTATAATTGACATCACATACCTAACTCCATGAACAAATGACAGAAAACAGCACACAATAGGATAGTGTTATGTTGATTGTGAACATGCCCTCCACCCATGCTACATTGTACATTCATCTTAGTTCCCAATTTGATCGCTGCTACATCTCCTTGTTATGGCAATTGCAAAGTTATAATTAATGTTCATGACATTGCCTAACCATAGAAGAACAAAAGGTAACACATAGAAATTGACTAAGTAATTAGCAATACGTATGGGAAGGAGTTGGCAAATTAAATTCAATTTTAAACATCTATAAATCAATTCACAATTAGATAATAATAAAATAGTAAAACAAACACAATAATATAAAAGGTAGAGTATAAAAACCGAAAGAACAGTTGCAAAATAATAATGACAATAACAAATAAATAATAGAAACCATAAATAAATAAATAAAAGATACATGGTATTAACTAGAGTAAAATTATGAACAAACATAGAATTGACTCATGGTAAATTTACCATTAACTGCTTTTATACAAAGTTATGTAAGTACGTTGATGAGTTTTTATTTGCCTATATCTTATTGCTTGATATATTACATTAGATAAATGAATAGTATAATTTTGTTTGTTTTTTTGTTAGTTTATGTAATGGATTATTTCAGTAATTAGGTTATTAACCCAATTTAATGCAATAGACCGATTTCTTGGGTTAGTGGCAAAGTTCAGGGAATTAGGCCCAATTGGGGATATCTTTGGGAGATCTACTTAGTAAGAATGGAACAGGGATTGTTAGACTAGATTTTCTGCTTTTAGCTTTACTTGGTTATCTCAAGTGCGAAAAGCAGATTCAAAAATGACCTTTCTAAGCTTGTTTGGGCTTTATTTAGCCTCAATGGGCCTCAAGAAAGCATAAAAGTGCTTCAACCTTATTTATTATAATAATGGGCTTTCTTTAATTATCATCACTCATAATCCCTCAAATGCATTCAAGCCTATATAAAAGCCCATGAAGGCTAAAGGAGAGAACAAGGACTCAATGGTAGGGCTTAATCTTAACTATCCATCTTGGAGTCATCTAATGGGTAAGATTGATTTCTAAAGTCTATAAATAGATGGATTCACCTCTATTTCGAAATCTTCAAATTATTAGCTAATTTGTGATAAACGTTAGAACTCTACTAGAATCACTCTATAGAAGTTCATACAAGCAAATTGGTAAGAATAGTTCAAGAATGATCAAGAACATCAAGTTTGATTTACTATCACATGTGCACATTTGAGATATTAAGTTTGCTTATTCTTCCTCCAACACGTCTTTCTAAAGACATCCCTTTGTGTGCCATTTGTTTAAGATGTCCCCAAGGTCGACCAACACACCTATTACACATGATTGACCAGTTATATAACCCCACCATACATTATTTATCAATTGCCCAAAGGATAGAGAGACTTGACGAAATGGCACCTGCACATAAAGGGGCTATACATGCTAGGTACACCTAGAACTATGATACCAGATACAAAGGGGGGGGGGGGGGGTGAGAGTAAACTTAAGTAACAGTGAACAATGTTATGCTCGTAATCATGCAAGTACTTGTGATAGCACAAGAACTTACGATTGTATAAGCAACTTCGACCATGAAAACGCTTGCTGTTGATGATTCACTAATAGTATGCGCCATATAGGAGAATACCCATGTTATCAATCAGTTCTTTACTACTTTCATGTAACTCTTACTAGGTATGGCAGTTACTAATGCCATACTATTAGTGCACCACTTGGTATAACTTTACCAGCACTTGGTATGGAGGCTGTTACCTTAGTAATTGCTACTACATTGCTTAGGGTAAATCTATTGATGTTTGTTGCTATTGCTACACCTCCTATTGCGTTGCTTGGGATGACTTCACATGTGCCAAGAGTGTAAGCCTTGGGATTCATGTTTCCTGCCATCACCTCAAAAGGTGCTCAACAACATGAATAGATTGACCTAATCTTCATAAAAGGTTTCAGGGGGGAGGAAGAGTAGGGGTAGGTAGGTATGTGGAGGGGGAGCAAGATGATCCTATGTAACCATCACAATACTTTACCTCAACTTACTAGATGCTTACGGTCCAGGAAATAAGGGTCCACTTTAGAGGGTCCTCCTTTTTTAGGTGCAACTACAACATCGGATGACTGGCATAGTTGCATCCCATAACCTTATACGAATGCTCCAAGCGATAGCAAATCTCGCGCCTATTACTTTACCTATGTGATGAAGGAAGACATAGAGAAGTACATCAAACAGATGCTAGCAACACCCTCTGTTAACATCCTTAATCTAACATTCCCATGTCTGTTAGAGGGTTATGGATAAGTCTAATAAAAAGGACTACATTAGTGCTAAGTTCATCAAGTTTAATGGAAAAGTAGGAGAGAGTAAAGGAGCATCTCCTTGAGTCCGTTGAGACACTCGATGTCTATGACCTTAATGATGATCTCAAGTTAAAGGATTTCTCGAAGTTACTAATTGAAAAGGCATATACATGGTACGTTAACCTACCTACAAATTCAATGGATCTGTGAAGAACGATGTGCAAGATGTTCTTCAAAAAATTCTTTAAGACTTAATAGCAAGTAACTATTATTGATATGGGACACATTAGACAATATCCAAAAGAGGATCTTATAGATTTTATCAAGCTTTTCAAAGAGTGCTCATTAGACATCTAGGATATATGCATTGAGAAAGAGTTGCTTAAGATATGTATCTAAGGGTTGTTTATAGAATACGCTATGTTCCTTGATAATTTGTCTCTTAAGTCCTTCTTCGTATTAGTGGAAAACAAATAAAGGAATGACACTTCTATTACCAAGTAGAGAGGTGACCATAGCAAGACGTGCTAGCCATTTGAAATTAGAGAGAAAATATAAAGACGAGGAGAGATAATGTTAAGAAAGTCTTACCTTTTTCATGTCTAATGAATATAGTGCATTCTGTCTTAACCAATGGCTCAAGAATGGAGTTATTAGGTTGCAAAGGTTTGAAAGGCAGTCTATGGCATAGGAGAAGAATAATGCAAAGTTTTGTTAGTTTCATAAGTTAGTTAGCCACCCGATAAAGGGGTGTTGGATTGTAAGAAGGATCTTCAATGAAAAGGTTCAAAATGGTAAGCTTAAGTTAGATAATAACAATGACGTATGCAAAAACTCACTTCTAGCACATAGTAATCAAGGGGCTGCTAATACAACCTTGCATAACCTAACAACCTCTCAAGAAGTTGATCAGCCTCAAGCCAATGCACTCAAGAATGTGTAGTAGGAAGAAACTCTTGCTATTAAGAGAAAAAAATGGCGATGAGATCCCTAGCAATCACGTAGCAACGTCCTTACTTAAACTGCTAGGTGAGGAATTTCTTTGTTCCCCTTGAATTTAACCAAAAGTCCAGGATTGTGGTGGTAAGTGCCTTAGTAGAGATTTTAAGACATCAATATGAGAAACACAACACTATATAGCTGGTTCATAAGATGGAAAAGGCATGTGAGAACATGATTATCTTCACAAATGATGATATGCATGTGAGCAACCCAAACCATAATCGTCCATTGTACATAGAAAGTGAACTTAATGACCATCCTATTAGATGAACTTTTATTAATAATGGCTCCTCACTGAACATTATAGTACTAACAACTTTTAAAGCTGCAAAACTCGACATGAGGAGCTTGGTCAAGCAATGAATTGATGTTCGTAGCTTCTACGATGTCTTCACAAAAACATTATGATTCATCAATGTTGACTTCAAGGTTAGAACCATTCACAAACCAACCAAATTTTAAGTCCTTGATGCTTTAGTCTCCTATCATTTGTTAATAGGAAGTAAATGTCTTCATAAGTATACTATTATCCCCTTGCATCAGTGTACTAAGGGAAACTGAAAGGGGAAGAATATCTTTATCCCTACTACTAGGAGCCTTTTTGAATTTGGAGAATCCACCTCATTGAGGTAATAACATTTTGCAGAATATGCTAGTAAAGGGGAAATAACAATTGGCAACCCCATTTGCAATGCATTAGCAAAATGAGAATAAGTGAAGGAATAGTGTAGTACCTTATCTGCTAAGGCCTATTTGTTTAACATACCGGAGCCTAAGAGACAAGTTGCTATGCCATCCTCAAGTGAGGACAAGGCTAATTGGAAACCAATCACAGTTTAACATTTATAAATAACACATAATTATATAAAAGTGTGGAAGTGTCTTTTAAGATACATAACATAAGGGCATCATAGTACCCATGTCCATCAAGGTCACATAAATCAAACTACTAATTAAGGTTTTCAACATTTATTCATAGTATGATAATATTTGATCCTTGCTCTCAATGTCCACATTCTAAACCTAAGCTCTAATGTTATCTTCATCTTCATGTCTTGAGGTTAGAATAAAACTAACCTCTCAGCATCAAGCTAAGTGAACAAAAGCATGTAATAAGTAATAAACAGCAATAAGAGAATACCTAAATATAAATTTAATATTGATATCACAACAGTTTCAACAAATAATAGCATTAGTTATAGCCGAGCTCAATGTAATTTACCAATCAATAGATGCTTATGCATGTAATATCTTGCCATGCTAATGTACATGACTTGCACTTACTAGTATCTTAACTGAGCAAATAATGAGCGAAACTTAGTGGCTTTCAAGCAAAATATTTAGGTAGCACTTGGTGGCTTAAAATCGAGCATACAATTCTATATGATGAAAAATTGAGCTTTATAAAATATGTGATTCATAGGTCCCTTTTGTGTGAACTGAGCTTTAAATATGACCCTTACATCATTTTTTGAGACCGAACTTTTAAACATGATCCTTGGGTACCTTAGTCAAATTGAGCTTTATAGAAATATGACCCTTAAGCCATTTTTTGTACCATGCTATGAATGCATATGATACAATGAATTACATGGAATAATAACTGAGCACATATCTTAGGCATAAACTATCTTTTTAAATCAATTAATCATTACGTTGAAAATATCATTATGGTATTAACTATTATTTACTAGCCATGATTATAATTAAGGGTATATTTAACAATCAATGTGTTGAATCACTCTATTAAGTGTAAAATTCATTAAGCATAATTAGATCATGGCAATTGAAATTGAACGTTTTTGAAGTCAAACTATTTACACCGAGCAAGTATAGTTACGAGACTACTGTCCACTAGCCATGTTTATAATTTAAAAGAGCAAGTTATCAAATTCTTAAATGTGACTTATTGATAACTTCACTTCCATCAACTTGCCTCATAATATAGTATATCATTCTAGGCTTAAGTTACTTAAATCAAGTATGCCCATCATGTACTTATATTAATCATCTCATGGCGAATCACCCATCAAACAATCACCAAAGCATTTATCAAATCATTGAGTCCTACAATTCACTCAACTGAAGTCAAAAGGACATGTTTAGACAATGAGTGGTCATTATATTTTTAGCCACATTGTAGTAAATCAAGTAAGGAAGGGGGTGCTCATAGAATACTCTTAGCATTCTCTATGAACATATTCGTCCGTTGGAAGATTTACTTAGTCTCCAAGGACACTTAGAAATATCGATTCCTTAACGATTGCATAGGATTTTAACAAGGGAATTATTTTATTTAGTTATGACCAAAATCAATGTTTAATTATCCTTTAAATGGTCTAGATTATCATAAATGCCCTTCATGTAAAGGATCCCTCCATTGTACACTCTTAACTTCTTCAATGTTTCGTATATTTCTATTTTATTTTATTTTCAAATTTTCTATTTCCTTATCATGACTACTTATCAAACTTGTAAAATTAGTACAACTCTAGAAATAGGTTTGTGTTATATTTTATAAATCATAGAAATTATTTTCCTTATTTATTACCTTCTTTAGTACCACAATCTCATTAGTATTATTTCATATTTATGCACTATGTATGTATTTGCATACTCATGGTAAAAGAAACATTTTCATATTCATTTATAATTGGGATTTTCAAATACTCTTCTCGTATCTCCTATAAAGAAACACAATCATTATATGAAATATTTTTGTTTGATTACATATAATTGAAGAAGTTTCGGAAGCACATTCTTTATTGAAGGCAAAAATTTCCTTTAGATGGAAATTTAATGCACCAAAGTGGGCAATAAAGATTTGAACGAAATACAATAATTTAAAAGTGATGAGGTTTTTGGAATATGCTAAAATAACATGAGAATGTGACAAATTGTATATTTTTTACACTTAGAAGTAGTGGCAGTAGCTCTCCAAGTGGTGGCCACTAATGAAAGAAATCAAAGTTCAAAGTAATTGGGTCGAAGAGGTACTTCTGACACTTAGAATAATTTCCAGGTGATCATGAGTCAACTCGAAGGTTTCTCTTTGTACATAAATTCTAGGGAGTTGTAGGTAGCTCTACCTTGAGGGTGGTAATGGGTTAGAAGTAAAGTTAGAGTTGTTTACTTATGTGGGTGTATTTGTTGGTTGAATAGGTAATGAGTTAAATAAAGAGAAAGTTGAGGCATTACTATGTTAGATCTAGAAATGTGAAAAGAAGAAGAATAGATGGAAAGGGCATCAGACATGGTTTATGTAAGAATTTTTTTGCTTATATATATATATATAAATTGAAAAATCTTCATAGTAAAGTTGACACATTCTAAAGATAAGAGAAAAGGGGTTGTAAGTCGTGCATTTCATTTAATTCTTTACTTTAGGCTATTAGTAGATGCATAGGGGCTAACATTTCAAGAAAAAATTTGTCAAAATTTCTATCATACTAAAAGATGGTAGCTATATAATTGGGTGATTAAATTTCAAATAAGTAATTCAATTTCAAACTTTGTCAAGTTTATTTTATCACATACGTACAATTTATAGGAGGAATAAAATTATTTTTGCATTGTATTTTAATAAAAACTTAAGACAAGCTTAAGATAATCTATAGCATAAGACAATATTTTGATTTTATTATTTTCTTATTGCCACTTTATATTTCAAATACTAATATAAATTTTAATGTCTATGGTTTCTTTAATATTGAAATCTAGGTATTTTTGAATCCAACTTTTATATTGGACTTTATGTCATATTTGAACAACAAAATTTATATTTTCAAATTATGACTTTTACACTAGACCATGTATCATATTTGAACTTTAAAATTTATAATAAATTCTTTTTTTTTAGTTTAAAAATATTTTATTTTCATATTATTTATTATTATTCTATTTTTGACAAGCGAACTTGATTCCTCCTTAAAATTTATTTGACTAATTATCTGTGAAACGTAAGGTTTAAAAATTTTAAATTTCCACACAACATAACTCCTATAATATTCTAGACCATTATTTATAACAAGGTATCACATCCTATCCCCCTTTAAAAGTTTTATCCTCAAAACTTAGAACACATAATAACTCTCAAGGTTATTTACTCAACGTACAAGTAAACCATACATAAAAGTTAGTGCTAACATACTAAGCACATTTTTTTTTCTTTTTGAACCAATAAATATTAATTCATTTCATCAAGCAACACATAAGAAGTTATGAGCCTTAGCCTAAGGAAATAGTTTATTAAAAGTAAAAGAACATAGGAATTAGCCTTCTACAAACAACTTAGGGTATTTAGCCTGCATTAACTCCTTAGTTCCCAAGTTACCTCTTCTTTCATGTGACGATTCTAAAATACTTTTACATAATTAATGTTTCTATTTCGCAATTATCGAACTGCTTCATCCAAGATTTTAATAGGTCTCTCTTCATAAGTCAAGTTCTCTTTAAGCTTAATTGGGGAAGCTTCCAACACTTTCGAGGGGTCCCCAATAAACTTCCTTAATGACAAAACATGAAAAACATTATGTACATTTGACAACTATGTAGGTAATTTAAGCTCATAAGCAACATCTCCCACTTTTCTTATAATTTAGTAAGGCCCAATATAACTCAAGCTTAACTTCCTTTTCATTGCAAATCTTTTGACTCCTTTCATCAGTGACACTTTTATAAACATGCGATCTTCCACTTGAAATTCCAAGGGTAGTCTATGCACATCAACATAACTCTTTTATTTGTTCAATGCAGCTTGCATTCTTTCTCTAATTATTTGGACCTTATCCTTTAGTTCTCAAAGCATATCTAGTCCAACTATTTGTTCATTCCCTATATTATGCCAATAAATTAAGGATATACTCTTTTGGCCATAAATACCTAATATGGAGCCATCTAAATAGTGATGTGGTAGTTGTTATTATATGCAAGCTCTATTTGTGGCATATAATCATCCCGGATTCCTCTAAAATCTAATATGTACGGTCTCAACGTATCTTCTAACATCCGAATTGTCCTTTTTAATTGCCTATCCATTTGCAGATGAAAAGCAATAATAAACTTCAACTTTGTACCTATGGCTTCTTATAATGATTGCCAAAATCTTGACACAAATCTCAAGTTTCAATCTAAGACTATCGAAACTGGAACTCCATGCAAACATACTATCTCATTCACATATAGGGTTGCTAATTTTGATAAAGGCATTCCAAGATGAAAATGATAGAAAGTGAGCCAATTTCGTCAATCTGTCTACTATGATACATATCGCATCATTCTTTTTCTATGTCTTGGATAACCTAATTACAATGTCCATCATGATATGTTCCCATTTCCACTTAAGTATAGGAAGTGGTTGTAACAATCCTCAAGGCCTTTAGTGCTTCGCCTTTACCCTTTGACATGTAATACATTATGTGACATATTTAGTGATGTCATTTTTCATCCTTAACCACTGTAACTTTATTTTCACATCCTTGTACATTTTATTACTTCTAGGATGACTTCAATAACTCTTTCTATGTGCTTCTTCCATTATTATTTTTTGAATCTCCTCATTTTTTGAGACACACACTTTATTTCTAAATCTCATTTTATCCTCACCGAGTACAAAATCAAGATACATTTCCGAATTATCATTAATCTTCTTAATTTTTGCATCCTTTGCCTACTCCTCTTTAATTTGGTCCACTAATGTAGATCGTATAGTCAAACTTGCCAAATAAAGCTTGTTTTCATATGTTCTTATTTTCAGTTCTAAGTCTTCCGTATCTTTAAGAATCTCTTCCTTATTTATAATCATGGCTGCTAAATTATTACACCTCTTTCTACTCAATGCATTTATAACAACATTTACTTTACCAAGGTAGTAATGTATCATTAGATCATAATCTTGAGCAACTCTAGCCATCTTCTTGGATACATATTTAACTCCTTTCACATAAATATGTATTTTAAGTTCTTGTGGTTAGTATAAACATCACACTTATCACCATGTAAATAGTGATGGGAATTAAGCTACGGGGCCCCTGACCTACAATTGAGCTTGAGGACTAGAGGAGCTGGCACGACGAATCCTTATGTTCCAACCAACCCCTGTTGAGGTCGAGTACCTCCTTACCGAGTCACCTCTAATGCCGTGCAGTATGACCGCCCATTACTGTGTAGTATGCCACGTTAACAATTGCTCTCTATTGCCTAGTAGACCAATTACTTGGCTTCTTCCTTGCCAAGAAGCTGAGATAAAAAGATCGAATTGACTAGGCCATCCTTGATCAGACAAACCCTATCCATTTGTACTTTTTGTCTGTATCTACTAACAATCTTACCAATGTAGCATCGCCACTTGTACTGTATCATGTGTAGAATCAGTAGTACCAATGATTGTTTTCCTTATATATTCATTTTTACCCTTTTGTATCTGTAATATTGCTTTTTTAGGAAATATCCTTTTTGTCTTTTCCCTTTTGCGCAAGTTATCCTAACTTATGGGTATAAATACCCTTGTACTTGTAGTTATAGGAGATTGGATTACCTTCAATGAGATTGGATTACCTTCAATATGAGTACTTTTCTTTTTTGCGTAAACATTGTTGTTTACTCTTGGCATCGCTCTTACCCTTTTTCTTAGGCAAGATTAGGTAGCAAGTAACCTCATTGGACCAATTCGTACATCATATCGAATTATGCCATTAATCCTTGGAAGTTCCATTGGTGCATCATATCCTTTAGAGCTATTCGTAGGTTTTGCTTACTGTTTTCATTCTTCATTTCTTTACCCTTTCGTACCTTTCCCCATTACCCCTTTTTGAGCTTTCTGCACGCTCGGACCCATTTAGCGATCAACCTTATCTATTCTTGGTCATGGTTCGCATCATCTTAGTATCAGAGTGAAGGTTTTGTGTGAGCTGTAGTCAGTTCTTCCTAAATTCTGTTATACTTTGTTTTGTGTGTGAGAAACATAATAAGTTACTGTATTCATTAGACTGCTATGTTGTTAGTTGTTCATTTTTTGAAGTATTTGTTTGAATTTGAATCTGTGAGGAAAAATGACAGACCTAAGTATAAATGTTAATGCTAGTAATGATAGTGGAATTGTCCACCATGGACGACAATCTCAGGGAACTTCCAGAAGTACTGACGAAAGACTTGATGAGGTGGCTAAACTCTTGGTAGATCTGACCCAAGCTGTTAATGCCCTGTCTTGTCGACCTACTAAGGCCGCGTAAAACACTCCACAAGCTGCTCAACCTGTTAGAGGTCAGAACCCAACTCGACCAATTCAAGGTGGAGGAGCTGGCGGACGAGTAAGGCAAAGGATAGACTTGAGAGAGCTTGATGAGGAGGAAGAAGAGTATTTTGAAGAGAAGTGTGTACGAGTCCCCAAAGCATCTGACCATGTGAAGCTTCGAATTTCGAGTTTCAATGGATCTGGGAATTTAACTAGTATTTGGATTGAGAATAGAAGGTGGAGCGTGTATTTGATTACTATCAATATGAGGATTATGAGAAAGTGAGGATTGCTGTTATTGAATTTTCCAGATATGCCGCCATGTGGTGGAAGAATTTTCAAGCCATGAGAAGAAGAGAAACGTATCAAGAGATTAACTCTTGGCTCGAGATGAAGAAGGTGCTTAGAAACAGATTTGTGCCAGAAATTTATCTCTAAGATACTTTCACTCGGCTTCAGGAGCTGAGATAAGGAGGCCGAACAGTTGATGAATATGTTCAAGAATTCCAAATGCTTATAGTAAGATGCAAAGTGGAGGAACCACCAGCCCGAACAGTCTCACGGTTTATCACTGGGTTGAGAGGAGACATCTAAGACATCGTAGAGCTCCAATGATTTGACATGATGGACGAAGCTGTTAGGATTGCTTAGTGAGTGGAGAGACAGAAAAGGAACCGAGTAATGACGAAATGTCAACTAGCCGACCAAGATAAGCAAGTTACCGAGCTCAATTTAGTAGCGAGTTGAGTAAAGAGTTGATGTTAGAGCTCAACTTGGTCGAGAAGGAAAATGTAAAGACCAGCCGAATCAAGTGTTTTAAGTGGCAAGGGTTCGGAAACATGGTTGCTCAGTGTCCGAACCGAAGGCCAATGGTCATTAAGGGAGACATCCTAAAGTTAGAAGTAGAGAGTATGGATGAGGAACCCGAGGAGGAGGAGGTTCTTGTTGAGAAAGAGCTGATTGAGGAGGACGTGTTCCCGAGGACTTGGACCAATTACTCATGGTTATCCGATGAACTATGAGCATAGAACCCTCACAAGAGGAGGAACAGAGGGAGAATTTATTTCATACCACCTACAAGGTAAATGATAGGATGTGTGCTCTTATTGCGGATAGTAGAAGTTGTACCAATGTAGCATCGGCTGATCTTGTTTCAAAACTGAAGCTGCCGACTATTGCATATCTTAGGCCGTACAAGTTGTACTGGTTGAATGAGAAAGGAGCATTAAATGTCACTCAATAAATACTGTTGCCGATCACGATAGGGAATTACTCTAACCTAGATCCTCTAGGATGTACTACTTATATGCGCTTCCCACGTGTTGCTGGGTTGGCCGTGGTTGTTTGACAGGAGAGTTATACATGATGGCTACAAGAACACGTACATGTTGGAAAAGGATGATCGAAAGATCACGCTGAATTCGATGCTACCAAGAGAAGTTCACAAGCTACATACGAAACTCACTCACGGATCGAAGAAGGCCTTAATCATGAGTAGAGCCAAGCTCCGAAAAGCCATTAATGCTGATGAGCTGACCCTATTGTTGGTCAGGTGACTATTGGAAATGAAGGAGTGGGGTAAGCTTCCCTAGGAAATCAAGGAGTTGCTAAATGACTATACCAACCTATTTCCAGAATAGTTACTTGAGGGGTTGCCCCCAACTCAAGGCATAGAGCATTGTATTGACTTAGTACCCGAGGCTACACTGTTGAATAAGCCAGCTTATTGGATAAATCTTAAGCAGGCTTTTGAACTCCAACGTCAAGTCAATGAGTTGCTAAAGAGAGGTTATGTGAGAGAGAGTCTTAGTCCTTGTGTTGTGCCTGCACTTCTAGTGCCGAATAAGGATGGAACTTGGTGGATGTATGTTGACAACTGAGCTGTAAGCAAAATCATGATCAAATACAGGTATCCGATCCTAAGGCTAAAAGACATGTTGGATGAGCTGAGTGAAACCAAGATTTTTAGCAAGATTAATCTTAAATCCAACTACCATCAAATCCGCATGAGACTAGGAGATAAGTGGAAGATTGTGTTTAAGACTCGACATAGACTTTACGAGTGGATGGTCATGCCCTTTGGGCTTGTCGAATGTCCCGAGCACTTTCTTGAGGCTTATGAACCATGTGCTGAGACATCTCATAGGGAAGTGTGTCATGGTGTACTTTGATGACATCCTGGTCTACAGTGTTAACATGTTGAGTCACTGTGAACATCTTAAAGCAGTCCTAAATATCATCGTGTCAAGAAATTATTCAGCAATTTGAAGAAATGTTGTTTCTGTTAGGAAGAAGTGGTATTCTTAGGATATGTAGCCAATAGAGGAAGCCTGTGAGTCGATGATGAGAAGATTAAGGCAATTGTTGAGGGGCCGACTCTTACTACTTGTGCAAACATAAGAAGTTTCCATGGATTGGCTTCATTTTATAGAAGGTTTATTAGGAATTTCTGTACCATTACGTACTAATGGAACTTTCGAGGACTCACGACACAATTCGATATGTATAACTCTCTTGTCAAACAACCATGGCCTACCCAACAACACGTAGGAAGCGCACATAGGCAATATGTCGTAGAAGATCTTGTCAGAGTAATTCCCTATAATGATCAACAACAGTATTTACCGAGTGACATGCAATGCTCCTTTCTCACTTAACCAGTGCAACTTGTACGGCCTAGGATCTGCAATAGTTGACAGCTTCAGTTTTGAAACAAGATCAGCCGATACCACATTGGTGCAACTTCGACTATTTACAATAAGAGCACACATCCGATCATTCACCTTGTGGGTGGTATGAAACAAATTCTCCCTCTACTCTTCCTCTCATAAGGGTTCCATGCTCATAGTTCATCGGACAACCATGAGTAATTGGTCCAAGTCCTTAGGAAACACATCCTCCTCAATTTGATCTTTCTCGGCATTTTCTTTCTTAACATTTTCCTTCTCGGTAGGAACCTCCTCCTCCTTCTCCTTAAGTTCCTCATTCGTGCTCTTTACTTCTAACTTCAGGATGTCTCCCTTAATGACCATCATCCTTCAGTTCGAGCATTGAGCAGCCATGTATCTAAACCCTTGACACTTGAAGTACTTGATCTAGCTGGTCTTCCTACCATACCCTTGCCTCTTCTCATATGTTTAGGTCAGCATTACATCTTCAAGTCGACTTTTCTGCTCAACTCTAACATCAACTCTTCTGTTTGGCTCACTACTAGACTGAGCTTAGTGACTTGCCTGTCCTAGTCGACTAGTCGGCATTCTGGTCATTACTGGACTCCTTCTTTATCTCTCCACTCGTTGGGCAATCCTAACAACTTCGTCCATTGTGTCAAATCATTGAAGCTCCACAATGTCTCAGACGTCTCCTCTTAACCCAGTGATAAACTGTGAGACTGTTTAGGCTGGTGGTTCCTCCATTTCACATCTTATCATAAGCATTTAGAATTCTTAAACATATTCATCAACTGTTCAGCCTCCTTATCTCAGCTCCTGAAGCCGAGTGAAAGTATCTTGGAGATAAGTTTCCAGCACAAATCTGTTTTTGAGCACTCTCTTCATCTCGAGCCATGTGTCAATCTCTCGGTACCCCTTTCTTCTTCTCATGGCCTAAAAATTCTTCCACTACATGGCAGCATATTTAAAAAATTCAACAGTAGCAATCCTCACTTTCTCATAATCCTCATATTGATAGTAATCAAATACACGCTTCACCTTCTATTCCCAATCTAGATACTCGTTAAATTCCTAGATCTATTAAAACTCGAAATCTAAAGCTTCACATGGTCAGATGCTCTGGGGACTTATACACACTCCTCTTCAAAATACTCTTCTTCCTCCTCATTAAGCTCTCTCAGGTCTATCCTTCGCCTTACTCGTCTGCCAACTCCTCCACCTAAAACTAGTTGAGCTAGGTTTTGACCTCTAACAGGTTGAGTAGCTTGTGAAGTATTTTACGTGGCCTCAATGGGTTGGCAAGAGAGGGCATGAATAGCTCGGGTCAAATCTACCAAAAGGTTAGCTACTTCATCAAGTCTCTCATCAGTACTTCTAGGAGTTCTTTGAGGTTGTTATCCATGGTGGACAACTCTACTGTCATCACCAGCATTAACATTTATACTTGGGTTTATCATTTTTTCCTCACAAATTCAAATTCAAACAAACACTTCAAAAAGTGAACAATTAACAACACAGCAGTCAAATGAACACAGTAACTTGCTCTGTTTCTCACACACAAAACAGAGTATAATAGAATTCAGGAAGAACTAACTACAACTCACACAAAACCTTTACTCTAATACTAAGATGATGCGAACCGTGACTAAGAATAGACAAGGCCGGTCGTTGAATGAGTCCAAGCTTACAAAAAGCTTGAAAAGGAGCAATAGGGAAAGGTACAAAAGGATAAAGAAATGAAGAATGAAAACAATAAGCAAAACCTACAAACAGCTTCAAAGGATATGATACACCAATGGAACTTTTGAGGACTCACAGCACAATTCGATATGATGCACGAATTGGTTTAATGAGGTTACTCGCTACCTAACCTTGCTTAAGGAAAAGGATAAGAGTGATGCCAAGAGTAAGGAATAGTATTTACATAAGGAAGAAAAATACTCAATTGTATTAAAGATAATTTGATCTCCTACAGTTATAAGTACAAATGTATTTATACCCATAAGTTAGGGCAACTTATCCAAAAGGAAAAAGACAAAAAGGACATTTTCTAAAGAAGCAATGTACATGATACAAAAGGGTAAAAATGAATATATAAAGAAAACAATCATTGGTGCTATAGATTCTACACATGATACTGTACACATGGCGATACTTTATTGGCAAGGTTGTTAGGAGGTGTAGGCAAAAAGTACAGACAAATGGGTTTGTCCAAGCAAGGATGGCCTAATCAGTTCGGTCTCTCTTTCTCTCGGTAAGGAAGATGCCAAGTAATTAGTTGGCTTAGCGCTGGAGAATATTCATCAACTCAGCATACCATAGAGCAATGCGTGGTCAAATGGTACGACATTAAAGGTGACTTAGCAAGGAAGTACTCGGCTTTGGTAGGGGTTGGTTGGAACAGGAGGATTCGTTATGCTAGCCCCTTTAGTCCTTGGGCTCGACTATGGGTAAGAGGTCCGATAGCTTGGTTCTCATCAAAGCCTTTATCCAGTAACTCTTGTATTTGTTTCTTCAATTCTACTAGCTCTAATGGTGGCTTCGATATTGGTTTAGTTCCCGATACAACTTTTATACCAAATTTGATTTCTCTATCTGGAGGTGGACCATGTAATTCCTCTAGAAACACTTCTACGTATTCACACACCACAACTATATTTTTTCTCTTACTCGGGTGTCCATTATTGAAGCTAAATATCTAATACATCCACTTCTTAGTAACTTTAATGCTTTGCTAGCTGCAATTAGCCATGGTGCTTAGCGAATCGAACATCCTTTATAACTATAGGAGTCCCTTCTAAGGGTTTGAATTTTATGACTTTCTTTTCACAGTTTAAGTGCACATAATGCTTCGTTAATTAGTCCATGCCAAGGATTACATCATACCCCTTCATATTTAGCACTATTAACTTTGCCAACAATTGTCGAGACTCTATGATCACATTACCTTTTTCTAGCTTACAACTTACTTTCTTCTCTCATCCAGATGGTTTAGACACCACTAATTGATATTGTAAATTCCTTACTAGCATATTCTTATCCTTCACCCATTTTTATGATACATAAGAGTATGTTGCACTGGAATCAAATAAAGTATAATAAGGAATATTGCCTATTTGTATCATGCCTGAAATAGCATGCATAACATGTTTTAATTAACTCATTTTACAATAGCAATGTGTTACAGATAAATGCACTTCACAAAAATTTTAAATTATTGATGGTTTAACAAATGACTAGCAATTCCTTCATCTTAGGTAGCCATTGTTTGTTGCACTGCAAATGCTCTCGCTTGGCCTTGAGATCTTTGGCTTGCTCTACGAGGGTTAGCATTGTTGTTGTTGTTGTTATTGTTTCGGGGTTCTAGTCTAGGCATTGAGGTTAGTACTTAGTTAGCCAATACTCTAACTTAGCATTGGGCTATAATATCCCTAAATTGATCGCACTGATAATATCTCACATCTTTAGGGTATTGGCATTGTCTCGCCATGTGCCTTGCCTCACCACATTGATAACATTTGGCCCGTAGCTCTCGACATTCATCTACCTTATGATTCTTGTGGCATTTCTAACATGTATGCACCATTCCCTAAGGTCCTTGATTAACTACGGGAGGTTGGTAAGGCTTCTGATTCCTACCTTGAGGTTGATAAGGTCTTTGGTTCCCAATTAGTGGTTGATATAGCCTCTTACCTTTCCCTTTATTTTTGTTTTGCCCAAAATTTGAGCATTTTTTTCTCTTATGGGATGAGCTTTCTACACACTTCATATCTCTTACCTATTCTAGTATTCGGGTTTCATTAACCACATCCACATATCTCTTGGCATGTACTCTCTTTAGTTCAGCTTGATAATACACATCTAATCCTGTCTTAAATTTATCAATTTTTGTCTCCTCATCAATTTGATAAGACTGAGGGGAAAACTTCAATAGCTGGTCAAAATCCTGTTCATACTCTTGTAAACTCCTTCCCCTTTATTTCAAATAATAAAAGTTTTCTATCGTTTTACTCTTGATAATGGTAGGATAGTATTCATTCATAAATATATCCTTAAAATTATCCCAATTTATGGGTTCCTAAAGTGACTCTCGCTGAGTTACCTACCATTCATAAGTTGTATCACCTAGAAGTATTGAAGCATAATCTACTTTCTTATTATTAGGTATATCATGGACTTGGAAGGCTCTCTTTATTAAGAGGATCCATTTATTTACTGTAGAGAGATCTAAGCCTACCCCATTAAAAGGCTTAACGATTCTTCATACCCTAGCTAAGCCTAGATCTTAGTTTAGTGATGCATTGATTGAACATCGCACCAGGGGCTAAGCTCATGAAATAGCACCAACATGTATTTTGCCCCAAAGTCGAGGTGTAAATAAAAGCTAGGATTAATAAACCTTTACAAGCTGGCTTCATTAAGTCATTTGAGCACCTGACCTGGTTTGATAAGCTTTGAGATATCAACCCAACTTGATTGCCAAAGCCAAGATTTTCTACTTGTTGACTCATTCTATCTGCCGAGTCGAATTACACTATTTCTTGCAAATAGAGTGCCAAGGAGCATAAAGCCAAGACAACAACCGATCCTCACCTATGCATGAGCAATCACTTACTTGGCATCATGCTTACCGATAGGTTGAGGTATCATGTTTCTAAGAGTTGGATTCACTTGGCTAAAGTCTGTCGTCGACTTAATGGTCAAGAGATTACTTTGAATGTTGGATCTACTCGGTATACCCTAGAGAAACTATTGTCAACTAACTTCAAAACTCGACAATTATGGGCCGACCTCTCCAGTGTCTTGGCTAAACACTATGAGACTATCTCCAAGACATGCAGAATGACCACATGCCGAATGCCCACATGCTGACTTCTCTCTATAAAACGCATAGTTTTATATTTTTGTACTTGTTTGTCTTTATTTTATTTATAGGCCCAATTCTTTAGGGTTTAAGGCCTTGTACAGTATTTATAGTTTTGCTACTAAGGTTTAGGATGTACTATAAATAGCAACTTTTGTAACAATGCAAAGATATATAACAGAATTAATGAAAAATCTCTTTTGAGTCTTTTCTCTCGGAAAGTTTTCTTTATTAGCAGCTCTTATCAATCCCTTTAGTAAGGATTGTGGCGGGCAACCTTATCACTCGAACCAGTGCGTCACATCCGACAAGTTTTAAGTCAATGTGTGGTTTTACGGTGTGTTATATCCGTAAAGTTAGTGTGCAAGATTTGCTAAACTATCGACTCCCATTTATTTTTTGTTCCTTCGATAGGATCAGACCTACTACCCCTACGACCAAACTTGTCTGTCCTTAGCCTCGGTTCGTATCACGGTTAGTGAACATTATGTCGATAAAGAAAGAGAATAGTCAAATATGCATTTGTGTAGATTTCTACATCAGGGTGTAAATGAACCAAGATAGTTTGCAAGCTACTTGAGCTTAGCTCGAATTTTATGTGAATTTGATTTGGTAATAGTTGAGCAGTAAAACGAGCCAAGCTTGAGCTTTAAAATATTAAGCTTACTAGGCTCAGGAGCTTAATCGAGTTTAGTATAATTTTTAATTTATTTAAATATAAGTGAATTTGATATTGGTTAGAAAAAATTTATATAAGGTTCAAGCTTAATCGAGTTAATTAAGTCGAGCTCAAACTTACTTTTATATATTTTCAGGTTGAGTTTAAGCTTAAAATTTAAAACTTTATCAAACTCATGCCCAATACTATTTGGTTTGACTTGATTCAATTACACCCCTATTTCTACTACTAGAATAAAGCTTGCACTAAATATGAATTCCTAACCTTGAATATTGATAAGCTTGTTGAGGCAACAATTGGCCTTTTCCTTTACATAAATGGATTTGGTTAATACAATCAAATTAAGACAGTATCATGAGATGTTGAGTGTACAACCTTTCGAATGCCCCTTAGAAATTTTTACTATATCCACAACACATCTGTAAATTCAACAATATTAAATGCATGAAACATTAATGATGCATTGTACATAATTATTGTCTTATAAAAGTTTTGTATAAATATAAGAAGAAGCTCTTATAAGCATGAATTAAAGTTGATATTAATAAATTATTAATGAGGGGTAGAGGATATAATGTGAAAATATTATTAAGAAGAAGCTCCTATAAGCATGAACTAAAGTTAAGATTTTTGGTAATAAAATGAAATCAATTTAGATAAAAGATTTTGGTAAGAAACATTAATGTTGCTTTAAATATAATTATTTTTAATGAGGTTTAGAGGAAGAAATAAAAAGTAGGATTCATAAATAGTTTACACAACTTAAAATTTTGGGTAATAAAATAAAATCGATGCACTTAAGATTTTGGTAAAAGAAAAAAGTTAATGCTGCTTTAATTATATGGATTATTACTTTAAAAGAATTCTAGATAAGTATGAGGAAAATTATTATGGTGATTAAAGGGCTCTTATAAGTATATAGTTAATGTTGATATTAATAAGATATAAGTGATCAAGAAAGAGATAAGAAAATGGAAGAAGAAATAATTAAGTAAAGATTTTTTTTTTTATGATAATCAAGTAAATGTAATATTATTTATTGTACTAATAAGTCATTTATTTCTAAGATCATAAATTGATAGAAAATTTCACAAGTTCATTTTCATTTTAAATTTGATTAAATGCAAGTGATTTTACCATGTATATACTCTAATAATAATGTTGACTATTTGTTAATGCTTATTGCTATTAATACTAATTGTTTCTATTTTCTTAAAAATGTATTAGAGTAATTTTCTCACTTGTAAACCATAATCGTGCGTCTCACATTTTGACCCTTTGAATTGCTTAAATAAATTCTCTATACATTTTATCTATTTTATGAAATCATTTTACATTTTAAATTTATTTATATATGTAGTTATTTTTATCATATATAAACTATGAGAGTAATAAGCAATTAATGAAACATTATAAGCCATTTATTTGTGTCAAGTCAAGTTACTTAAAATTATTTCTTAACAAATTTTAAATTATAATAAAAGAAATCAAAAACATATTTGAAATTTCAATCTTGAATTTAGTAAGAGCCATGGAATTACAATCCTACTATACTGACTTATTGAGTTTGAACATACTATTAATAGGATAGAATGTATTAGTTGTATTTATAAAAAAATTCCCTTATTAATTAAGATATTCAAACGAACTATAATGGGTAAAATAATAAAAGATTTCATTGTAATTTGATATAGTTTTTTCTCATTAAATTTAGAGGAACACCTCTATCTCGTTTAAACCCTCTTGTCTCTTAATTTCTCTCTTTCTATCAAGTAGTTTAACCTATATATTTGGGGAAAAAAAAAATCTAATGGATAGCAATGCATTTAGAGATGAAGGATTTTAAATTAAGGAGAAGGTTGTGTAACTTTTATGAAAATGAGAAGAAAGATTGACCTAGAAAAGAAAGTATGGGAATGGAAATGGAAATACTTAAAGCTTTAAATTAGTTGCAAATGAGAGAGTAAAAGAGAGATTTAGGAGTATTACCACTTTATCTATGGTATTATTAGCTAAATTTTAACATCAGATGTTTTAATATTTATTTATAATATTTTTAGGGATATTTTAAGGAATATAAAAAAATAAAAACACTAAAAGCACGCTTCTCTTACTTTAAGAATATAGATAATTTAGATAACTTTATGGGAATATAGAAAGTGCTTGAAGCAATGATATGATAAATATTATAAAGAGATGAGAAAAGCTTATGATTTAATAGTAAGGATATTTCACACCATAAATAATGAGCCAAATTTTGAATTATTGGTACAAATTTATATTAATGGAAATTGAAACATATTATAGTACACCACAAATAAAAATGTAGAAAAAGTGCTTTTAGTTTTGGTTTCCAAAAGAAAAAATTCTATAGTATTTGACCATGTAAGCCTTGTGTCAATGATTTCACATATAAAGAAAATAAAACGTATAATAATTATTTGATAAGTTATTTAGTGAGAATACAAATGATAATGTTGTAAATTCACTATTGAAAAATATGATTTACACTAAAGACACCAAACTCTACTAGTACATTTTTTTTACTTAGTAGAAAGATAATGCATTAAATATGAGCGTAAAAGAAACAACAAAAGTCAAACAAACAATCAAATAGATAACCCAATGTCTAAAGATGAGGAATGATTCCTCAATCTATGGTCTTGTGAGGAGGAGTCATAAGAAGATAGTTCATCATAAATGAAGAGAAAAAAAGAGGTAAAGCATTTGAGAAGAGAGAGAAGCTCAGATCTTGTAGTCCTTTCTTTGCCAAAAAATCATCTGCTTCATTTCTTTAATGGTTGACCCTGCATAAAGAAATGGATTCAAACTGATTCAATAAGGTTTTACAATCTTGTAGAGTTGGATGGCAAGGATTGATGTCTATGTTTAGGTTTTTTAACTACTCTTGCCCTTGCTGTAAGTCAGTAACACAAATGACTTTGGTGTAACCCTTATTCTAAGTAAGGTGTAACTCTTCTCTAATCATAATAAGTTTCGCTTCTAAAGGGGAAAGACGTCCAACCTATTTATGCAATGCCTAGAGAATAACATTATTGTGATCAAAATAAATGACTCCAATGCTAGAGGTGGAAGTAACATCTGAGAAAGCACCATCACATTCGATTCTTACCCAACTTTCCTTTGTTGTGATGTTAGGCAGATCAAAAGATTATCTCTTCCATTTTTGTTTTTCGTTCCCATAGAAAACACACCATTCATTTGCTTCATGCTTGACTCACTTAATGCATCCTTCATTCGTAATGGGTTCCCTAAAGATAATGTTGTTCCGTTATTTCAAGATACCTTTAAGACTTGCCAGAATGATGACATACCTTAGTGGGTTAACTCTTGTCCAATCCGTTCTTAATCACTTGCAGTTTACCGTTATCCAAGTCCGCAAATCTTCAAAAGTTGACAAATCAATAGGAATCAAAATGCCTAAGGCCACCCATAATCTCCTAGACCAACTACAATTTAGATATACGTGTTAGATAGTTTTTACTTCCTGTTTATAGAAGGGACAGAGTTGTTGGAAAGGAAGCCCTCATTTGAACATATTTTCTCCCGCGACTAATCCATTATGTAGGATTCTCTAACTAAGGAGTTAAGTACTACGGTATGTGGGAAGTTTCTATATCCATGTCCGAGACTTTAAGCCTTCATAGGCCTGGTCTTCTTTATAAATTTGAAGGTAGGCCAATTCAATGCTCAGTGCCCCATCTACCTGATGTGGCCATCTCTTAATATTGATTTTTACTTTAGCATCACTAAACACCAATGATCCAAGCATGTTACTGACTTGATTATTCAAAGGATAGCCAATGACATCCTCATTCCAATCGATATCATTATCCTAAACTTGACAAAGAACAAGCTTCTATCATATTTGTTTAGAGGTCCATATATCCTTTCCTTAATGGGTTTGTCTTTTGCCCAAATGTCGTTCCAAAACCTTGCCAATCGTCTATTCTTGACTCTAAAATGCAGTCTTTTTTCTACCCATTGTAATCCCTCAAGCAATTCTAAATAGAAGGGTGAATCCTTCTTTTTCCTGCTATTTCATTGTTAGAGTTTATACTTTTGTGTGATGAGGGAGCTCTACAGAAGCTTTTTCCTTTTGAGGTGCTAAGCCAAATTTATAAAGTTTGCTTTGTTCCTCCTATGAGTGTACATTAAGCTTAATCTTCCTGTTTCCTTTGGTTGTTGTAGCTTCTTTCAGTTGATCCAATGCATCTTTCTTTTATCTTGAATGCTTCTCTAGATAAAATCTCGATAAATTTGTTCAATTTTTCTAGTTAGCCCTTTTGACATGGGTACAACTTAGGAGTAGTAATTATAAATAATAATAATAATAATAACAATATATACACATATAGGTAAAGTTATTTATAATATTAAAGCGTTTGAAACTTTAAGTAACTGTTAAAGTAACATTTTGATTATTTTTGCTTATTTAACATTTTAAATAAAATTTTTATTATTAATAAATAATTTTCTTTAATACACTTAATTATAAATATAGGACAATTTAAAAATTTTAAAAAAATATAACCCTCTTCCTATCTCTCTCTCTCTTCCTCATCTATTATTATTTTTTATTAATATTATAATATATTTAATTATATTACATAATTTTATTTATTTTATATATACATAACACATGTGTGTTATCCGATAGTAAATATATATATATATATGTGTGTGTGTGATGATGATGAATATCGTAATTTATCAATATATAATTAATATTTATATATCATATTGATATGTATATATATACACATGATATATGTATTATTTAACAAATAAAAACCTATGAAGATCGGTCTCTATATAGCCAAAACCGGCGTGCGCTAGAAACTTATCCAGCTTTTTCTATAATTTTCGAAATCGTTTATCTATTTTAGTCATTAAAAGCTTAAAAATAATATTTTGCGATCTTCAAAATAAATTTCTAACCATACACGTACGTAGGTTATTTATTTATTTTTTTTAAATAACTGACGCACAGGTTTGTTTTTCGTTTTTTTTGGATAACTGACGCGTAGGTTTGTTGATTTTATTTTCGTCTCATTCAGAAACCAGCGGCAGAAAAGGGGAAACTCTTTCTCTTCCTCAAACGTCAACTTCAACATTCCCGCCAATCTCACCTCTATCTTCCTCCTCCTTATTTTATCCAAAACCCTAGCCCTAAACCCATTCGTCAAGATCCATACTTATCCTCAAAACAAGAGAGCTAGAGACCGAGAAGAGAATGGAGAGTTCAGCCATGAACATGTCTCCCCTTCTCCTCAGAAACCTAATTACCTCCATCTTTCTCTTCGCTGACAAATCCCTCATCAACCTCGCAGAAAGATCAAAACTTCTCGAACTCATCCGCTACGTCCTCATCACTTCCTTCCTCTTCTTCCTCCGCTTACTCCCTTCTCTTGTACCCCCTCTATACCCTAGCACTAGCCCTAACTCCCACCAAACCCTAAAACCCACCAAATTGGACCCCAATTACCCTCCCCCTTCATCAATTCCTGATTGCGGCATTGCGCGTGGTCTTTCCCAGCTACTATCCATTCTCAACACGATTCCCGTGAGTTCCCGGAAATACGAGGCCGTTCGGGGACTAGCTGAGCGAATTATCGATGAGAATCAATTGGAAGGGACCGATGCATTGAAGGAAGTGAATCGGAAGGTGTTGTCGGGGGCTTTTTCGAGTACGATGAATCAATTGGAGGTGGTTATGATGGATCGGGAGAGAGAGAGAGGGAGAACCGGTGGAATTGATGGGAACGGAGACAGTTCAGTAGGTGGACCGGCGGAATATGGAATGAACCGGGTTTTTAGAGCGGTTTGGGCGATTGGGGATGTGTTGACATGGAAGACTTTGGGGAGGGCTGGAGAGGATGGTGTTCGGATTGGCGGATCTGCGGAGAAGCTGGCAGCAGAGCTTGTTTGGTTGGCTAAGAAGTTGGCTGGGTGTGGGTGTGCTGATGAGGCTGTATGTATGTGGGCCTCGGCTTCGAATTTGGCTTGGCTTGCCGTGGCGGCTGAACCAAGGCTGCAAGGCTCGCTCGTCAAGGTTTCAGGTAATGCTTTATTAATTTAAATTGGGATCAATGCACTTTTCCTTCTAAATCTTTTGAAATATAATTTATATGTTCTCCTTTTTCAATTTTAAATAGTTATCCAATAGGAACGGTTGATTTCGCGTTTATTTGAATTCTATTGAATTTGTTCATTTGCATGAAATTTTACGTTGGGGAGATTCAAGTTATTGTTCTCTTTTGGAGGACATGGTAATTGTTAGATAGTCTTGAATGGCAGATGGTCTCTTTGCTGCATATTAATAATATATTGACAATTGTGTCTGCCGTTCTGCTAGAACCGTGTGGTATATACTTTTATTCCCCTTTTGCTTAAAATATGCAATGAGAAGCGTAAAAGGAAAGTTGAAATGGAAATGACAAGAGTAATTTTGCCACTTGATTTCTTAATTCGAAAATGGGTGATATGATTTGCGTCTGTTATTATCTTAAAAGCAAACAAGAGGTCCAGCTTCGGAGACTGGTAGCTTGGTTTCCAGTACCATCCTGAATTTTGGACTTGTGATAATATTCCGTGTACTGATACGGGTTTTAACAGAGACCCCATTATTGATTCCCGCTTTTATGTGGTGCTAAAAGGGTAGGACCGACACCCCCAAAGGAAAATCCTTACCATATTTGTCTGCATGCGACAATAAAATATCTTGCAATCTCACAATATGCTCTTTTGTGTCTGTTTACCTCGTCAATATTCAACTTGATGTAGCTAGAAGGGATCGGACTGTCAATGTATGCTGATGCAATATCCATCAGACAGCACCGAGATATTAAATTTATTCACTGCTTGCGTGTTTTCATTTTGTCTTATTCAAGCCCTTGACAAAGTCCAAGGGACGCCCATGTAATTTAATTCAATAGCTTATTTTGATTAAACATACATTTTGGTGAGAAATGCTTAACTATTCATAATGAAGAATAGAAGTAAAAGGGCCTTGATTTTGCCAATGAAAATTTGAATAACTTTGTTCAGATTTGTAAGTTGATGATACTTTATCATGATTGTTGTAGACTCTGTATGGGCCGTAGTTCAAGGACTGTTGAAGTAAAAAAAATCGCTATCAGAACAAGCAGTTGCTTATCATGAAATTTTAGCATCTTATCTCTTATGCAATTTGACTACCTAACTTAAATATAGTAATGCTTAGATATTTCTTCCCTAGTTTCAAGATTCAATTATGGTGGCTATACGATCTTTTTTCCACCTTGGTGGTGTTTCAGGCCCTCGGATAAAGTCAGATCTGCCATTTCCATTTCTGATTCCTTATAATGGAAAGATACAAGCTATTTACACTGTATTTGGATTAAAGGAAAGAATTAGGAGGGAAAGAATTTAAGGGGAAAACACTTTTTCCCTTGTTTGTAATATCATGGACAATGCATTACAGTGGATTTGGGACGAAAAAATTTTGCTTGGACCCATATATATCATTCTTTGTATACTTGAGAGAATGAGATTGAAAATCAACTAAAATTACTAAAATACCCATCAAAAGGAAAATTTCAAATTCCAAGGACTTTTTTTTGGTACTTTAACAAATTTAAAAATATATAATTAACTTTACTTCCATATCTTTTCTTTCCATTCCTTTCTTATCCAAATAAAAACTTTCCACACATCTTTTTTTTGCACCCCTACCCTTTTTTTTTTTCCCTTTTAGCTTTCTTCCATTCCTAATTATTTCCTTCTTCCCAAACATAATTCAAGAGACTTCTATATAAAATGTTCCTGCTGAAAGGCTCTAGAAAAAGAGTGGGCTTTTGAAGGCCTTTATAAAAGGAGGAGCCTTTTTGGGCCTTAGAAAAGCCATTTTTTATGTCTGTTTTATGACTAAAAGTTAATTGTCGGTTGGAATCAAAAAAGAAAGAAAGAATCTACTTTTTAGTCTTTCTAAAAGAAAATAAACAAACTACATTGAAGTGGAAAAATATCTGCAAATTTGAATAGGAGGCTTGGGTATCCCATTTTCTCAGGTGCACACACTTGAATGGTAGGATTGATGTGCGTGCATGGCTACACCACAAGTTCATTTAATGTAATATTGCAAATTAGATTTTTGCTCCTGCTCCACCTAGATGTCGGATAAGGCTTGATGTAATAAGTCATCATGATTCTTGTACCTGCTTTTTCAATTTTTCATATCATTATTTCTCAACTTCTTATTAGTAACATAAGTGTGAATGTCACTCATATCACAGCAATTGATTAGTTGAATGTTCCAACATTCAATGTCCTTTTTCCTCAGTTTCCCATTCTTTTCTTTTCCTCAGTCCCTCCATTGGGAGTGTGCCACATAGAAGAGTGGTCCCACATGGAGGTCTCCATACAGGACCCTCTCCTACTTGGCATACTCCCAATGGAGTGAGTTGCTAAGATACGTAGTCCATGGAATACCTACCATTTACTCGTCATAGAGGGGAGCCCTTCTTACATAAATCTCAACTGGCTAGTGGCTACTCTTAACAAATTCTGCTTAACTATTCCTCATCTCTTTCAAAGCAAAGCTAAAATAACTTGCCTGATTTTGGAACCTCCGTTGGCAGCATTCTTATTCAAGCAAGCCAAGGACATGGGGTTAGATGAAACTGATGAAAGTAAGGAGGTGCAGCAAAGGCAGACTAAAATGAAGCTGTTGATGTCATGGCTGCCACTGCTTTGTAGAGCCAGCAACGGCACTGATGTCCCTGTTTTAAGTGCCAGTGAGCGCGCTGAGTTGGAAAAGGTGTTGGAGGGAATAATAGATATGCTGGAACAGGAAGAGGAGCAGGAGCAAGTATTATCTCAATGGCTCCATCACTTCATGTATTGTTCATCATCCGACTGGCCTAATCTCCATGCGTCCTACACTCGGTGGTGTACAGCCTCTCGCAAACTTTTACATGAGTAAATATACACAACATTTGATAGTTGCCCATATTAATCTTCCCATTATTAGGGTAGAAATCGATATATGTATATATAGCCTGGAACTGTATGTAAGTATATATTGCTGCCTTCATACCTCATTCATGTAATATTTAGCTGTTCTTCCTCCAAAGCAGTTAGAAGGATGATGGAATCCTGACTGTTGTAATATTATTTTGTTATATAAGGAATACCTAGGCATGGATAGCCATAAGATTAATTCTGTGTGTTTATAAATTCATCTGTCTATGATTTATTTTCTTTCAGAATCATGACAGGAAGACCATTCGTTGCATAAACTGATGCAATTGAGATATACATATAATTTTGACCTCTTTTACTTTTTCTGGGATGGGTCATAGGATGTTTTGCAACAAGATCGGATGAATGGTAATCTGTCTCTCCTTTCAAAAGAAGTTGAATTTTTCCTTCATTTTAGTCTTATATGTTTTTTTGGGCGTTTCATTTAACGTCAGTCCTTGAATGTTTTAAAATAGTCAATTCAAGTTCAACTAATCTTTAAGTTTAAATCAAATTCGATTGGGCTCACTAATCAATCAAGCTTAATATCATATGAAGCTGACTTGATAAACTATGAGTAGCTTAAGGTTGACCTTGATTTGAGTTAATATCAAGTCAAATTTAAGTTGTTTATGAATTGGTTTGGTTCAATTACATCTTGCCTTAGAACAATCGTCACCTTTGTATATATCAGATTGTACATTGTCAGTTCAACAAAAAATATACTTAATCTTATAAAATGCAACCTTTTGTTTATGTCTTACCTTGAAATTTCCATTTAAGGTAGCTAGATGAGAACCAGACTGTCAAAGTACGCTTAATATCTACTCGAAAGCACCTAGATCAGTCCATGTACTGCATGCTTTTTCTTATTGTCTTCTTCTTATACATGCTAGATATCCCTGTCGTTTATGCTTCCGTAGTCTGTCTACTGAATTATTGATAGCAAGTATAAAAGGTAGTAATGAAAGAATATCCAGCAAATTCAGTTGTATTAAGTTTCCCCTTTCCACTTGGTATCCCCATCCCCTTCCCCTATATTATGGTGGGCTTAATCCTCACGGGACTTAGTTTGCCATCCCCTATATTAGGCTAAAGTAGGGTTAGCAATTTCTATTAGCATGTTGTATTAATGTCTTATTTCGTATTAGTGCAAAAGATATATAAAATTAAATATAGATTACAAAATAATTAGTTTATAATACAATTATATTTATTCGTATTATAATTGTACCTATTGTATCTTGTGTTATATTAGCTTTGTGTTTTATCTCCATAATTGTATTCCTAATAGTCTCTCATCCGTATTATCATGTCCTTTTAGAAATTGCCAACCTTAGACTAGAGCGTTTATCCATATTCAGCCCGTTATTGTATTAAGCCAATGCTTGTTAGTTCATATGTATAAATCGATGACAATCTGTAATGATTAGTTCAAAAACCGAATATCAGAATAGTGTTTTCTTATCATAAAAACAGAACTGATAGTTCCCTTTTTGTCTTATGCAATCTGACCACCTAAAAAGCGTTGAAATTTGGACATTCTCCCCAAGTTTCAACTATGGTGACTATGATTCTGCATCATGTGGATCTTATCCGGCCCTTATATAAGGTTACATGTATCATTTCTAATTCAATGTAACAAAATGAAACTTGGGGATGTTTATAGGATGGATTCGGGCGTATTTATGCATTATCACTACTCATCCACAATAGTAAAAGCTATTATTATATTTGCCCTTATAATATCGGTGCCCTATTGGTGCAATCATTGCATTTTTTTTTTTCCCTTGTAAATCGAAAATCGAATGAAGTTAACTAAAATATTAAAATTGATAATAAATCTTAAAAGCTTCCAAGAAACCAGAGAAGATCCCATTCCTTATGAACCAAGGCAACACAATTCACTCAAATCCTCTTATTTTGGTCCATGATGTTTCTGCAAAATACGTTTTTTTACAGACATCGTCTCATCAATACTAGAATAGCATCCACAGGCAGAAAGCCAAAGGAGAAACAGAATGCATTGACATGAAAAATAACATAATCTTGTAAATGTTAAAGTTGTTTCATAGGACGAATTTTGTTGAGTAAATGTTGAACACTTGGGACGATGACAGTTGTGGTTCCTGCAAGAAAAAAGCATAGACTAAAATTATCTTCCCGTAAATTATAAATGCTGCTTCTCCTGTCAGTAACATTGGCTATCTGGAAATGGAGAAAAGAAAGAAATCAGAATGAATGGACATATATACCTGGGATAACCGCATCCCTAGCACTTTGTTCAAAAGAGATGCAATAGGACCATTAAGACGTATTCCGGCTTTTGCTTCACGAATTGCATATCGCATGGCATTGAGCAGACGTCCATAAGTCAATCCAGGTTCTTGTTGTACAGCTTGAATAAAGCTATAGGTCATTGCACCAGTAGATGTATAACCTGACAAGGCCTGTCTAAATACTATGAGATATATGGATGTAATATGTAGAATTTGCTCTAGTGCCTACCATCTTATAACATACACCTTTGTGTTATATCTAGAAGTTGGGCTGAAAATGGGGGCGAGCAGTTCCAGGGTAAGTGGTTTCCGAGTATGGAACCCAAAATTTACCCTGCAAAGACCGCTTCCAGATTTTCGGAAACTGAGAACCTACCTGCTGTATTGAGAAACCGACTTGGAACCGTACCGATCAGTTCCAAGCTGGTTACTGAATTTACTAGGAACCTGCTGTTCCACAGATTTGTAAAAATGAAAAACTCAAAAAAGTATACCAACTAGCTTTGAAGAATCTCAAGGAAGCGACTTCATGGAAAAATTGCCATATTGGTTTGGACCCATGAATACATTCAAGATTTAAAATAAGAGCTGAAACATAGAGCATGCAACACGACTTTCTTAGCTTGAGTTTAGTTAGAAATATTCTCAATGAAGGTTAATGGTAAATTTTGTGAGGATATCATAATAGATAACACGGGATCGCATGGAAACTTTAATTTGTCAATTTATGTGGGCTAGTTCTGCTAGATGGGTCTGATGTATACATATATCTAAGAACTGAACCAATGGGTCGTAGTTCCAGTATTCAGGAACTGAGAACTGGACTTGGTTCCTAATGGAACTCGCCTTGGACTTATAGAACTACCTTGTTGTTTATCCCTAGCAAAATTAGGCTTGCAATGCCTGTGCATTTTCGAATTTTGGTTTCCATTGTCTAATTGTGCTCATGCAAGTATCAAAGATCGTGCTTTGTTTCCATTAACTACAATCCTTTGTATTCGCCAGTTATTCCTCACACAAATATGATTTTCTGATTGCTATTACAGAAAACAGCAGAATCCATCTAAATATGGAAAGATGAGAAACAAAATTATGGAGAAAGTTTACTCTGTCAAATGCAAGTAGATGAACTCTCATTTATATCTAGCTTAAAAGTCATTTCAAGCATGGCATGTACAAATCAAGTAATTTATTCGCTTTCAATTGCATGAGCATTAGGATGTTGTATTTACTGTTGTATCAAAAGAGGTTTGATGGTCATCACAAGCACTGATACATAGTGCAACCCCTCCGCTTGTCCCCTTGTAAGGAGCCGAAAGAAGCCTCTGATCTTCCCATCTGTAGTATCCTTGCCTGTTCGTAAAAAAAATTTTATCAAAGGACATCACCATCTTGCATCATATTGTCTCACGTTTTAAAAAATGTAGTTCATATTACTGAATACTTCACTAACCGATCCATCCTGCACATATCGGGTAGATCAAGGACAGTGCCACTGTGACATGCGTCCATAATCGCGTGAAGTCTCACCCCATGAGGTAGAGGTCTTACAATAGTTGCATTAATTTCATCATCAACTATATTCCCAGCAGAATCATGATCAACTGGGCATATCGATTCATCATATCCATCGATTTCATCCATATCAAAATCTCGTTGTTTTGATCCATGGCCTGAGAAGTGGAACACCAGTGAATCCCCTGATTGACACCCATAGACCAACCATCTCATTGCCATCACGATGTTGTATCTTGTTGGGATCCTGAGTGGATCTGGCTCATCCTCTGTGCATTGATTATAAATGCTTAGATGGATATCGAAATTTTTAGTTCGACTCATCGATTTGGCATCAGTTTGAAACCCGATGTTTGGCAAAATAAGATATCAAAAAGTTTTAAGTGACAAATGCTTATATCAGGCATAGAACAAACAGATCAAACACAAATGAAACACAGAATTATTACCAATTAGATTTAAATAACACAGAAGCAAAAAGCAAACGAAGAAAACAAGCCCTCGAGTTTACGTCCTAGCTCTTAAAAACCAAAGCTTTCTCTTTATCTCTTCTTAGAATTTCCAGCTAATAATTTCATGAAAGTGATAACTACACGTCTATTTTGTGCTTACATAATATATTAGAGAATGTAACGAAGTAATTATACTACTTGAAAGATAAAAGCTGGACATTTAACTTTAATCTCATAAGAAACTGACGTCATTGGCTATTCATAGTTGTGAAAGAAAAATATGAATTTAAGTTCTCCTAGATGCATGAGCATATATGTTGTTGGGGATTCGGGGAAGTTGATTGCTAATCTACCTGATAAGATGAGAATGGAAGCCCTAGGAAAGGCCATTTTCTCAACCAGGAAGTACTCCATGCACCTCACATCATTAACACTTCCTTTAAGCATATTACTCTTTCCTCGATAGGTCACTCCACAAAGCAATGCGCGCTTTCTTCCATGAGCAGGAGGAGGCAAAAGTGGTAGTGGAGGCAGTAGCGGATTGTGAGAGTGGTAAGCATAGTTTGAGTTGTAAGTACCAGGATAAGTATTCGATGAAGTGGCTAATGAGTTGATCCCGCCTGACACTGCTGTACCAACTAGGCCGTTGAATCGTCGTGCAGCGTGAGGAAAAGAGTTTTGTGCTTGAGCAAGCGGATCTGGTCCACACGTGACGATGGACTTGCAGACTGCACACTGAACCGTGTGTGCCCCTGATGGCACCATAGTTTGCATCCCACACCAATTACATCTCTCCATTCTGTAATCCATCTCTTTCTTTTTTTCTCCCCTTTGTATAGGATTTGTGGTATGAAAGAAGAGGAAAAGTAGATATAAGAGCTGAGATATAGATGGGGCTTATATGCTTGCCCTGGGAAAACTTTCGGCTATGCATCACTTCAGCTTTACGCAAGCGTTTAAAGGTGTAAGAAAAATTTGGCGCGGAGAGAGCTTGGTGTAGGTCAATGTAACCGATTTAAATTTTAAAGAAAGAAATTATGTACGAATGTAAAAATTAAATTAAATATGAATTATAATAAAGAATATCGATAAAAAAAGAAAAATTACTCTAACTTTCTTATTATAATGCAGTTCTTGATAATTGACTTCAGCTCCGTGCCAATGAGTTGACGATGACCGCGTCAATATCTTCGAATCTGTCTTTGGTACTCAACTTGTATTCTAACTTTGCAGTGTTCTCAACTTGTCAACGTGAAGGCCGAGTATTTTGAGACATTGAAATCAGGCTTCCGAAGTGGCCGCGGTCCGATAAGCAATATTAATCGATTTCTTTAAAATCCAACACGGACTATTTCGATGCGGAAATCTTTGCAATCAGATGAAATATTATATGTATTGAAGTGAAACTTCAAATAAGAAAATTTGAGCTGTGATCAAGTAGAAGAAATAGATTTGGTGGTTTCACACCACCAATGAAAGAAGGAATCACTCTTATTTTTAAAAAAATTTATTAACTTCAATAATCAATCATTTAATTGTTCAAAATTTTAGAAAAAATTATTATTTATATTAAGATAAATATAGGCCATATGATATAAATCCAATCTAACAATTAATAATAAATCTGCCAAAATAAAAGATATTAAAAGATTTTTTTAAACTTAAAATATATTTACTTGCTAAAAAAATATAAAAATATATTTATCTTAAAATAATGAAAATAATAAAATTTTAAATTTAAAAATATTTATACCAAGTATGACAATATCATTGTTGCAAGCTTTGTATTGGTGATCCTGTAGAGATAAAATAGAATTTTGTCAAAGGATTCCTTTACTGATCTCGTGTGAAGAAAAAATTGACGGGTTACTTTGGAGGCTCCTTTCCTTTTGATGAAATGAGGCTAGCTTATTAGAAAATGAAATCAACTAGACCTCATTAAAGAATGTATATCAATAGTAAATGAAATTTATCTTTATAGGATTCATAGTTACTCTAAATCCACAGCTCAAAATCTTAGGCATACTCGGAACTGGAGATTGGTAGCTTTGTGATTATTTGCTGTATTTTCATCGAGTTCTGGTATGGGTAATCTCTGGGAAAGGTATTCAGTGGGTCTTCCTTTATTAGTGCTACCTTTTCTTTCCCTTGAGTACTTTAGTACCAGATTCCTTCTCTTTCCCTTGAGTTGATTGCTCTTTTTCCTGTCTGTCTAAACGTAATGGACTGAATGAAGACAGTTTTCTAACTTTCAAAATTCTTAATTATTATCTTTGCTTGCTGAAATTCTCTTAGAAAACACACGTCGTGGAAGAAAAGAAAAGAAAACATTGAGATCGGTTGATTCTTGTGATAAAATTCAAAATGATTGTACAGATTTCCTCTGTAAATATCTAAGATTACTCAATTAATTCAACAGGCAAAACCATCTTTTACAGGATCAAAATTCCTGTTGAGGGCAAAGTGATCCAATTCGGAGTTGTTGCTGTTTATACTGGGTGTAAAGGGAAAAAAATGGCATATGCGATGGATAGACTTCGGCAATCGACTTTTGAATCAGGTAGATTCATATGTGAAAGAAAAGTTGACAATAAGTTTCTCAATACATAACACATCTTTACCGATCAAACTGCCAAAAAGATGTAGAATTCTCGGAAGCAAAAGGACATGAAAGTCACATCATATATAGATTAGGTTTAGCCGGCCTGTGGTCTTGGCAAAGGTTTAACATGGAATGTTAGTTCAAATTAGTTCTGCTGTACAAGTATGGTGCGTTCATAATGTCCGCATGTTCAACGACTCTAGGCAATAATCATCCACAAAATTCCTAGGAAGCACAAGAGCGATTATGTGTTTGATCATAATATATATATGGAAGAACAACAAAATGCAGGAACTCGGATAAAAATTGTGAGTAACAATGTAAAAGTAATAAAGCAATCCGTAAGTAAAAGGGACTCTTAAAATAGCATATACAAAATCTACAAGTCTAAACTTTTACATCTGTTGATTTTGAAGTTAAATTCAACAATTAGAACACCCTTTACTTCAAAGGAAACTTCAACATCATCCTTTACTTCAAAGGAAACTTCAACATCATTAATGACATAGAAAACTTTCATATCAGAAAAAAGAACAGAAAGAGGTGGACAAGCGGTTGCCTCATGCACATCTCGCATATGGAATATGTACACAACTTTCTTAGTCCATCTTCTCCCAAGCAATCTTAGAGATGATTGCAGAATATATTTCACAAGGACATAGGGCAGAGGTATTCTAGCCAGGATCACAAAGCCCTGTTAACTTCTTCATAGTTCAAATCTCTTCTTATTAACATCAAATAGCTCGGTCGATGACAGCACAGGTTCCTGCAGATTTCTACACAATGTTAAAGTTCCTCATCATTGGCAAGAGAAGTTAATGACATTTTTCGAGAAACAACCTTACTAAAATGGAAACAGCACCAAAATTAGATATCTGCCACTCTTGTTCAGATATTTACATACTCAGCTCCTATAACTTTCCATAGTAGTACCATGTACTGCTTACTTCTTAGATTATGATTGATGATGTCCAAGTTCACTATGAGGTGTTTGTTTTGCAAAAATTCCAGACTTTCTCGGTATTTTTTATAATTTAATATCAGCAATTGTTAAAAATTATCGTAACAATCTCAACAGGTTTCAGAGACTTGTGACTTCTAATAACAAGTGGTGGTAGAAGACAAATGATAGAGACTAGCCTTCCTTTTGGTAGTTAACAACCATAGAAATAATCAATGTGCAATGAGGCAAGTGATCTCCTCTTTTTAGATATGGAAATCATTTTCTCTGCTTTCCATAGACATTTGTTTGTGATGAATCGATTGTTATCCATTAGCACCAGTCATCAGTTGCTACCATTACTTGCCACTTAAAACCACTGGCTACTATTAATATCTTCCGATTACTACTACAATGTTTCACCATATTAAACATTTACATATAAAAAAGCTGAGAAAATGTCTAAAAAATGTATTCCTTGGAGCAAACACGCATGATGTCTGCTCTTTTTCATGCTACTATCGTTTTAAAGGAAACAAATAGCAGTTTCCTCCTAGAAACAAATATATTAACTGTTACAATGGAGTTACTATTAGAACTACATGAGTTTCATTTCAAATTAAATGGAGAACATAATGTGTAGGGACAAAGTCACCTGTAGTAATTTTGCGTTGCAAATCTTTGATAGAATAGGAGAATTCAAGCAATTTGTTTGGTTAGCTTCATCGATTACCACTTGCATCAACTCAAGAAGTTCACCATAGGTAAGCCCTGCAGGTTTTTTCTGAATAGCCTGTATGAGGCTGTAAGTCATGGCACCACTCATCAACCTCCCACTAAGGCCCTAACAAACACAAGCAACAGAAAATATTATTTCCGGAGAAAGTCATGCAAATGAGGAAAGTTTAGGTATTAATTGTAAGATAAACATGATAATAGAAATAAGCATCTCTTGTGAGAGATGTATTTTCAAGCATTCATTTGCTTATCTTTTTATCTGTTTTGTGGGTACATTACCAGCTTCAGTTCAAAAAGCAATACTAACATTTGGAGAAACCTAAGAAAGCAGTGCTTACCAAACCTTGTACTTATCAAAGGAAAAGGAAATTTTGATAGATTTGATTTGAGGCTATATATATATCATTTATACATGATGAAAGTGACCAAGTGTACAGAATACTGGCAGGCTATTCCTTACAGAAGCATCTGCAGCAACTTCATCATCTGAGCAAGCACTTATGCATATGGCCCTTCCGCCCCTTGTACCTTTATAAGCACCTGAAGGAGGTCTATTATCCTGCCATTTATGTCTGTTGACAAAATTGAAACCGGAGATCAATATTTTAGTTTTCCCTTGGAATTACAAGAAAAAGCTCATTAACAATGCAAATGAACTAAGAAAGGAGCCTAAAAGAAAGAATGAAACTGCACTGCTCCGTATGATGCTTTGACCTGCAAGAATACTTTTGATGATCTACATTTTGGTCTCTACCCTTGTAAAGAAAGATATTTCCCTATCAGAGCACTATGTTGAAAAAAATATCCAAATAAAACTGACACGACAGTAGTTAATCCCTACATTGTTGAGATGTAGCATGCTAATACAGAGCTTATTCCTTCTGCTCTGGTGTAGTCCCTTCTATATCAATGTCTACATTTATAAACTATTTACACACAATGATGATTCTATTGGCGAGTTTCTAGAGTTATTTTGGATAAAACAAGTACTATTTCAAATATTATCAAAAGGAACACTCTTTCGTTTCTCTGTCTATGCATTCTTAGGGGGGAGTATAAATAATAATTATAATATCTCATATGACATCAACAAGGTAAAATTTTTCAAATCAGATGGTTATGGAGTTCAATCTAAGTGATATCAGTGTGAAAGATCAAGAGTTGGAGTAACCCTCAAATATTCACAGGTATAACTAGTTATATGTGGTGACTACAGCCTATAAATAGATTGAGAAAGTCTTCTAATACTTGATTGTAGGCTGTGTTCTTGCTCCATTAGTATAAACAAAGGGGACCATATTGAGCATGCTGCAACACATGAAAGACAGTTCAACCCTCTTGGAGATGAAATAGCAGTATTTCAGTAAGCATTTCAGTTTCACTTTCATTGTCTGCTACTGCCTTCCGGAATGTAACCAATATAAAATCACATCAGATTCAAAAAATTAAAATTTTTGGATTAGATGGCCATGAGCTCCCATGTAAGATGGTTCAACACAAAACATTACATTGTTGGACCACCTCGGGTCTTTTGCATCTATATTACCCTATATGATGTATTATAGATGGTTAACAACACCTTAAGTTTGGCGAGTTGACTTACATTTTGTGGTCATATACATTTGGCAGATCAAGAACAGTTCCGCTATGACAAGCATCAACAATGGCATGAAGAGTGACTCCTTCTGTAAGAGGGCGTACAATTGTGGAATTGATTTCATTATCAACAATTGTGCCTTCCCTTGTAAAATCAACCGGACATAGAGTTTCATCAAAGCCATCTAGCTCATCATTATGATGATCTGGTTGTCGTAGGCCATGCCCCGAAAAGTAGAAAACTAATGAGTCCCCTGACCTGCAGTCCTTGACAAGCCATTTCAAAGCATCCTGGATGTTCTTCTTCGTGGGGATATGATGTCCATCCTGCTCCTCTGATGATAGCCATGAAGAGTGGACATGAGTTATGACAAAACGTTGTGTTAATACCACAATTCAATTTTTTTTTTTTTTTGTTTTTTTTCATTGTTAATCTATTTTATTTGAAACTTAGAGAAGGCACTTCAATTTGAAGGTCATCCATTAAATCAATATAAATCCTTAACAACAGGCCAAATTTGATACGTTAGACTTGCATTTTCTATTGCCACATTGTTTATGCATTCGGGTTTTCATTCTAGCCAGAAGATTCTGACACAAGCAAGTAAAAGTGCCATCACTTGCAAAGACTTCCTTTTCAGGAAAGTGCATTCTGTTTGATACATTTGTTTGATGTCGTTTTAGTATCATGTGTCATCAGTCTGAAAAAAGATGATCGGCTAAGAAAAGATACCGAACAAAGTAAATGATAAACATCACAGATGCAAAACTCCAACAAGTACAGATTAGATTACAACAAAAACCAGACGAAAGAAGCAAGCGCTTGCTGTAATAAATTCATATCATATTAATCCTCCTCGGATTACCTGTGAGTATCCGAATGTGCTCCTCTTGAAATCCAAAGGTCCCGATCAGCAGTTGCTTCATGTTCTTCACATCATTAACTGTTCCCTTAAGCTTATACTTCTTCTTTCGATAAGTTACCCCGATGAGAATAGCACGCTTGCTTGGATGTTCGTTAGGCAACCTTGTCAAGCTATTTGCAGGAACTAAACTATGAATCCTCGAAGCTTCATCTAAAGAAGAGGTCCCTGGTACCAGTTTCCTAAACTCATCGCCGAACATCTCTATCACAGAGCACGGGTTACTGTCGTGTTTTTTGTGTGAGCTCATATTATTCCTTGACATCACAACCATGTTATTACAACGTGGACAGTGAATGGCTTGTAATGTCCATATCGGCCTTATTTGCTGCTGGCATTTGTCACATCTTATTCTATACTCCATTTTCGCGTTTGTTGTTGCCCTTGACATGTTTTCTGAAACTTCCTCTCAAGCTATTTGCAAGAGGCACCTAGCATAATTATAGGATTTTATACAATTTTTTTTCTGCTTGCTTTCGGTCTAGATAATTTTCGACAATTACAAACAAGAATATTACAACATAAAGATCTTTTTAGACATGCTTTTTACAAATGTCACAGAGCTGTATGATCCTCCCTTGTATGGAACAGACGGCGCCTCGGGATTTATTATGTTAATAATGGCCTGAAACTACCTTTATCTTCTGGAATATATTGCTTTTTGACTCCTCAATAAGATTCAGTTCCGTATTCCCTTGTGTTTCATTGGTTTGAAAGGAATATCTGAATTGTTCTTTGCTTCCACTCTGGTTATTTGCCTTTGTGCAGTCTTACATATTCTTGCAAGCAAAAGCCTACCTTAACTATCAAAAAAAGAACATACGCCAAAGGCTTATAGTTATACCTAAACTAGTATCAACGCAGTTTTGGATAGCGATGGATCACCCTCGTCCCATAACATATAGTAGCCAAAAATATGTAATATATATATATATATATATATCTCATTCATGTCAATCATCTTATAATGAAGCTTGTGGATACCTATAAAAGAGTTATCATACTACATGGAGTACTTTCAATTTTTTTTTTTTTTTCCAATGAAGTTACCACTTTTGGGTAAAGGAGGAGTAGAACCTTAATCTATCTTAATGAGAAATTAGTGATAATATCGCTAAGTTACAATAACCTTAACGGAGTGATTGGTAGTCAATTATCAAATCCATGTTAATAAAGTCCACCATAGATGGTGTTTTGGTATCCTTAATAAAATCATCTTCCTATTTTTAATTTAATAGAATTATTTTTCAAATGTAGATTTAGTTCTGCAAATATATATGTATGCATATATGTATGTTTGTATCAATTGTATATTCAGCACAAAGAATATTAAGGATAGATGGTGCAAACATACCTCTAAACTTCCAAAATGTACTTTTTACCTTCCATATTTGTTAAAACTTTCAAATCATTGTTAAGAAAGCTTCCTTCAATGGTAGGGTGGAAGCTACACAACAGCTTGGGAGATATATGCATATTTGTTAAAATTAAATTTTTATATACTAAATTTCAATCATTTTATTGGAAATTTATTCATATAGCCAGCGAATCCGCTCATTTTACACAAATGTACAAAAAAATCCGATAAATTAATTTTGTGCCCTCACTTTCTCTATCTTGAATTTTATTATTATCAATCTTTTTGCAATGGTGAATCTCCACTACTCAATAAAGTGGAAGAACCTGATGCGCCTATACTTTTTATTTAGCTGGGGATCGAAGACAAATGCATTCCTTTTAGCATATTATATTTGTCACATTCAAAAGAGAAACACAAGAAATAGGTACCACTCAATTGATTCTAGATTTGGTGGAAAATTATAAAATCACACGCACGTAGACGTCGGCATGGGTTTAAATCCGGCTCGCTACCAGCCCAGTTCCGCGGGTTTCCAGTTCCTCATTTGGTAGGATCAAGGTCCACCCGAGCTAGAACAGTTTCGGACCAGTATAAGGACCCGTGATTCTAGGTTATGGATCTATGGACCATAACATAATTTTTATTGACATCAGAAACAGCCCGAGTGGTTGACCTCAGGCATTTGAAAGGATGAAGGATTTAAGGGAGAATCAGATTAGATAACTAAGTCGAACGGGATTGAATCTGAGATTAATCGTAACGGTCAATTCGATTTTGACAATATTAATATATTTTTTTTCTGTTTTTAATTTTTATCTTTTTTGTTTTCTATTGTATTATTCATTTTATTTCTAAATTATACATATTTTTTTTTCACAAAAAGCATATAAACCAATTTTTTTTTAATTACTCAAACGGAATCGCTTGCTGAAGGGAAAGTTCAAATTTCAAATTCGGATCAATAAATGTAATTCCGTATTGTCACTTTATTATACCATCTTATAGGTAACAAATGCAACTTACCAATATTTATATGAAAGAGAACAAGTATATTTTATTGAATTATACATAGCACACGTTACACAAGACATGGTACCTTGTTGTACAAATTATCTACCTATACTCTACTCATCTGTATAAATTCCAAGCAAATATTAAGAATCATAAGGTAGGTTTCATGTCTCAATTTTTGGTACCTATTCTAATAGGATAAGTGTTATATGTCAAACTATATCTTATGGGTCTCTAAATATCTTCTCAACCTGTCATGACCCTACAGGGGGCTTAGTAGGATTACCTAAAATTTTCGTATTATGTGTGCACTCATGATTAGAAAATCATCTTGTAAGTCAAAGGTTGCAAGATTTTAAATAATTAATTACTAAAATTTTTATTTATTTAACTTACTTATCTTACGATCACATATATGTGACTATAGATATTCGATAAGCCACAGTCTAACAGAACCGCAGAGAATCGGTATCCCTTACCAAATAATAAAATTGAGTAGAAAAGTTTTAAAATTCAAACTTACTAAAGTCACAAAATTTAAATGTAGTATACAATAATTCCAATGAACCATATAGTCTGTCCTCAAAGTCTAACTTCTATACATCTCAACGTTGATACTCAACCCTCAGTTCTTAAATAATAAGATTGAGTAGTAAAGTTCTAAAATTCAAACTTACTAAAGTCACAAAATTTAAATGTAGTATACAATAATTCCAATGAATCATATAGTCTGTCCTCAAAGTCTAACTTCTATGCATCTCGACGTTGGCACTCAACCCTCAGTTCTTAACTCATACCCAATCGTCTAGCAACCTGCAAGAGAAAACTATTGGGGAGTAAGCTACAAAAGCTTAGTGAGTTAATTTCCCTCAACCATACAGCAATCAAGTTATACCACAGTTAAGTTCAACCAAATGAATGCATGAACAAGCAGTATACCAAACAAGTACATGCAGGTGACCAGGTACTGCATGTAACTCAAATTTAATGCACTCCGAAGTCAGGGTTAGAGATTCTTTGGTACAGTCAGATCCGGGTATCATATTAGAACTTATTTCATAACGAAACTCCACATTTCATATTTAAAATGTAATGATACATCTATTACCAGCTTTCTCAAAACGAGTTCTACATATGATTGTGAATAGGTTCACGCAGCCCTCACTCACCCCTAAACGAAGGCCTCTGGACTCGACCCATAGCTAGGCGGTTGGCGCCTCCAACGCCTAGTCATCCCGCAGACAAGGGTAAGGTCATATCACATGTATGCACCGTATGAAATCAATAACAATCAATAATCAACCCAAGTATGGCCTCTCGCTACCTTCGTATAATGTGACTGCCCGGAAATAGTTATGCAGTGTAAGATTCATGAATGATCCAAGTTAACTTTTCTAGTTGAATAAAAGTTAAGTCATATTTAATCAGTGATTATTCAAAGTAACAAACAATCAATCTGTTGAATCTACTATGCATCAAACATTATATTATTGAACTTTAAAGTAGATTCACAATTCACAACAATTATCATACACAAGTATAACCCAACCCCATACACATTCATTTATACATCATAATTTAGATCCACTACTTATAAGCACAAACAAGTATGGAATCATAAGGAAAAACTCACTCGGCCATGATTAGTTTAGGGATCGTAATAGTCGATAGGCAGCTCAAGGTCGATATCGAGATCACCTGAGAATAAGGAAAATTTGTAAGATAGGGAATTTAAAACTAACTAGAGTTATAATGTGTAAGGTTTATTTCACTTAGTTACATGAAATTGTCTATTTGAGCTTTTTATCGAATTGCGTGTAACTTTTTCGTTTTAGCTCGGATCATTATAAACTTATAGTCCATTTTGATCGTTTGCGAGCATATTTTCTTATAACGAGGTCCGTTTTTTACGTCGTGACTCGTAACTTAAATTGTGATACAAAAATATCATAAAAATTATTATTTAAATTTAAAAATTATCAAATATTGATTTTCGCTTTTTTGTAACATATTTATAATTTAATAATTATTTAAATCATATATTTGTTATTTTTATTATTTTAGGTATATTTTCCTATTTTTCTCATTTTCTTCTTTTTCTTATGTACCTCACGATTATACATATATATATATATATATATATATTCCAATATTTATAACATTCTAATTTATAGACCACACACGTGTTAGCCCTACTATTAGCCAGGACCATTTACAGTTGGATTTAACCACCTTGTCCCAATATATCATTATGAAGATATAAGAATTGCCGAGTGTTAAGATACGACATCTCCAAGCAACAATTTACAAGCAATTTAGGTACATTGGACATATCTATAGAGTTCAAGAGGCTAAGCATAAGGTAATTGAGTAAGTTTACGGGAAATGCGAGGAGTCATCTAAAGTGTTACCTAAATTGTTGTATGTTATATAAGAGGCCAATCTAAGTATGATGGTTGAGTGGAAATGGATAAAAAGCAATACTGTAAGCCATGTGTTTTAGAGTACTATAGGCTTTTAGACCATGTATCGAAGCTTTCATCCATTATGGATATGATGCTATACTTTATTTAAGTTATAATACCAAAGCAATAGCTTGTTGCGTGAGCAAATTGTCTACTTGTCTATTTTCTTGCTTTCAAGCCCATAATCACAATTAATGGTATGTTTCTATAAGGGAAATATAAGCATAAGCTTCTCATCACAACTGTGATTGATGGTGCAAACCACATGATACCATTAGGATTTTCATTGGTGGATGAAGAATGCCAGGACAGTTAAGGGTAGTTCTTAAATTGTTTACTGATGTATGTGATAAAGGGTTGTATGGATACATGCCTAATCTCCAATCGCCATGCTAGCATGAAGTATGTTGTAGAGGGTAAGAATGCAGTATGGCCAAATGGTTAGCCATGGCACTAGTGCATCCACCATGTAACAAGTAACTTCAATTCCCTGTTTAAGAACAAAGAATGCAAAGACTTGATACAGAAGGCAACATTTCAAGTACAACCCCATAAGTTGCCTGGGTACTATGATGAAGCTTGGATGATGAGTCCATACACTAGAACATATTTCAAAGACTTACATATGAAGATGTAGACCTTAGCATATGATAATGGAGTTTGTTTTGGTCATAATACTACAAGTATTACTAGGAGTTACAATAATGGCTTGAAGGATGCTAGAAACTTACTCATCGCTGCACTTGTCAACAAGACATTTTATAATTGTAACAATTACTTCAACAAAAGGAACACTAAGATATCTATGGAAATGGGCATGGGTAAAGTCTTGACAAAATTTGCAAGAAGAAAGTGTGTTAGGTGGCACAAAGTAGCTAATAGCCACCATGTTGTGATATTCAATTATAACAAGCAAATATTCAAGGTAACAACCACAACTCAACTTGTTGTGAATGGGCAAAAGGGAGAAAACAGCCACATGGTTGCACTTAGGATGCTCTAGTGTACTTGTTATAAGTGGCAAATCTATAAGATTCCATATTCACATGCAATACTAGTAATGGAGAAGATATGAATGGATTGTGTTATATACGTTGGTCATTGGTATACGCCTTGGTATGATTGTGCTTCACTCGAAAAATACAGTAAGATACCTATCCAAAGCTACAATGATATCCTCTACTGATCATATACACCTTTGATTTCTTAATTTTCAAGCAAAAATATGTCTAAATTTAACCAAAAAAGGATAGATCCAAGATGCATACCCATACTTGCTTAGTCCATCAAGATTTAACTTTTCTTATGCATGGAAGTTTCTTAAGCTACACTTATGACCTAACACTATAAATAGAGGTCTCCTTTATGCATTTAATCTATCCCTAAGCATTGCAAACTCTTCAATTGCATACAATTTACTCTTTCTCACTCTAGGTGTTAGAATTTTAGTATCCACTCTCTCTCTTCAATTTCTCTAATTATAGAGTAAATTGAAGAGGGATAAAATAGTGGTACACTCCTTGCTCGTCCTAGATTAAAGGTAGGTGGTTTGCTTCAAGTTCATATTAGGTTAGCGGAATTCAAGGTTGAAGTTAGGAAGGTGAAGTTTGGGCTTGTTCATATTGAATCTTAAGTTTTTGGAGAAATTGAGAGTTAGGTTATGAGGTTTTCTAGAAATTCATATGGGGGTTTTGAAGATCAGCATCTCAAGAGTCCAATCACTGACATCACCTAGAGAACAGTCAAACCATTACCAAATTAGCCTCAACTCAGTCAATGCGTAAGGTAAGCTTTCTTCCTTTATGTTGTTATGTTGATTGTTAATCCAAAAGTTAAATTAAAAAAACTAAAATGTAGGAAAAAACAAAAAATGTATTTTGATCTTATGTTGTCATGATTTTTACTTGGATGATGTGTTTTGTGAAATGATTAATTTTTGTATTGTAATTAATGTGCTTGACTTAAATAATGGATAAAATGTTGTTTTGATTGTAAGATGTTTAGGCTTTAAAAAAAATAATAATAAAAGTCCTTGGCATGTTTTGGAATTAATAAATAAACAATTGGCCTGTTTTGATCTTGATTAATAATCAATTTAATGAATATAGTGGTGTTTTTTACCATAATAATAAGGATGTTAAATCAACTTATTCTTTGGTAAATTGTTATGCTTTAATTTGATTTGTATGACTTGGTTCAATAAATTTCATTAGCTAATTTCCCTCATGTCTCTTCAAACGACTTGCTGTTACATTTGTATCTTGCTTGATCTGTTTTCTTACTTGTGATTTATTTGTTTGATCTATGAGAATAATGGATTTCTTCCAAATAAAAAGGTTTTATTTTGTTTTCAACGAAGTTTTTTTTTTCTCCACTTCATTTAGAAAATTTGCTTTTCATAAATAAAAAAGTTGTTGAACCAAAGATTCACTAATTGATTTTAATGAGAACAAAATAAAATTGGATGATTAAACTAATTATTACTTGGTAATATTAAGTCAATTGAATAGGGTCGATTAATTTACTTAATAATTAAATATATCGATTAAATATATCAATTAACTCTACAAAATATTTAATTTTTGAATGATGATTAAATAATTTTGAAGTTAGATTGCAACATATAGTTGTTCCGTTTGTGTTAAAGTTGATTTCAGGAGGATTTTAGCTTACTGTCATGATGGCAAGAGGAAGAACCAACATAACAAAGCAAAGCCTTGGAAATGAAAAAGAAAGTGTTCTGACCCCAATGAGCTGGCATGATGGTGGACTTATCGATGTTCATGCCGATAGTACATTTGCTTATTATCATGATGGTAAGAGTAAGGTACCACCATGTAGGTAAGCTTGTTTAAAGTATCCATTAAAGCATTTAATGCACAATAACTAGAAAAATTAAATGAGTTAATATAAATGCTCAATAACCTGACTAAAGAGAAAGAAGAACTGATACTCCACTGCAATAAAAAGATATTCTCTTACATTCTTTAGCCTCATTACTTACTATTCGTCTGTTGTACTCTTTGCTTGCAATCAAACAAAAGAGACTTAGTGTGTAATACTTGAGTGTTCATATATTTTGTAATCTTGAGAGAAAGAAAAGCACTATACTAGAGATTGTTGTGTGCAATAGTGATTATGTAAACTTGTGTAGCTTTTTGAGCATTGTATTGAGTGATTAATAAAGCAGTGTGAAGTCCTCAATTAAAGGTGTTTGTAAGTCCGTAGAGACTAAAAGGCTGTTCGAACTCTACATTATATCTGGGCTTGATCTTCTCTATCTTTATCTCTTTAATTTCCACACTTATTGTTAGCTTATTATTGTACTGATCATCCTTGTTATCACATTTCATTTTAAATATCGAAAAGAATTGCAATTTGTTCTAAAAGCTCAATTCACCCCCTCCCCTCTCTTAGGCTTAACCTAGTGTTCTACAAAAGTAAATTAGCTTTTTCCAAAATTTAGAGATTTCTTTGTAATTTTTTTAAAGTAGACCAAAAAATCCATCTTTATCAAAATTAATAGAATTTAGTGACTGAAAGTGAAATTTTTTTTTCATATAATAAAATATATCAATAAAATAAAGTTTTTTTTTTTTAATTTAGAACTATTTAGGCTTAATCCCACTATGTAGGTACGTTCGTTCTTTCAAGCAATCCAAATAAAATAAAAATATTTAACCCTTTTCCAATTTTTTTTTAAATATAAATAAAGCCCATTTATTTTGAAAAACCCATTTTTTTTTAGAAAAAGGAAAGATTGTTGGCAAATATGGTAAAATGGGCAAATCTAGTGCCTATAGAAGGTCATATAGAAGTTTTAGATGAGTTAATGAAGAATGCTAGTACTTGTAAAATGTTTTGTAGAAGCTTCTATGGACATTCTAGTACACAATGGTGACATGCAGAAGGTATTCTAGAAGCTTCCCTAATTAAGCTACTTTTTATCATACCAATAGAAACTTCAGTAAAAGTTTTCCTAATGTAATACTTTAACCTAAGTCTACATAGAAAGGCTATGTATAACTAAAGATCTGTGTAGAAGGTTGTGTAGAAGGCACCATAAACCTAAGAAACCTTAGTATAAGGTTATGCAGAAGGTCTTATAAGTAAAGAATAAAGGTAAAGAACTTAGTAGAAACTTGAATAGAAGATTCTAATACCTTAAGTAAAAGAAATAATACTTAATTCACATAACGACCACTTAATGAATGCTACAAGAATAATAATAAAGCTAATAAAAAATATAATAATTAAAACACTCTTACTTTAATAAATCATATAGTAACTAAAATATAGTTTGTAGTATAAGGACCCTTGATGATGAAAAGGACTGAGGCATCTAATGTACAAGAGCATTGCAAATCTAGGTAAGTGGGATTAATGCTTAATAGCATTTTAGAGTACTATATGAGAGTACTTGGAGGCTGATGTGTATACATATTTGTAGTTATAAAGTAGTTATAAAGTAGTTGATTATACACATGTGATGTGTCTGCTTGGAAGTTCTTATGTTAATTTTTGTTATGCTATATGTTATAATTGCTTTACTATTCTTTGATTTGTGATTTATTTGTAATTTGGCTTGTCACCCCTAAAATATACTAAGTTAAACATTGAACTTACACACTAACCTGACATGCATTGTAGCCTACTAAGAGAGCAGTTAAGATTTTTCGATCAAATATTGACCCTTTGACAAAGTAGTTAAAATTAACCTTCCCTAACTTTCAAGGCTAATTTAAGTGATAAGAGAGAAGGTTGCAATGAGGTTAAGGGCACTAGGTTCGAAGAAAGTCTCAAGAGGAGCATGTATCCACTGCATAAGCCTGGATTTGGTTAGAAGGCATGGTAACTGGAGTACGCATAAAAACTACTTAACCCAAGTTAGATTGAGCGTAATTTCTCTAACTTCATGATGGACCAGACAACATTGTAAGGATGGCATATGTCTGATTGTATTGCATTGTATCTAATTAACTAATTGACAACCTCACCTATTGTTATGTTGTATATGCTTTCGTCTCCATTCTCTTACTGAGCGATGGTTGCTCATATCCCAATAGTTTTTTTGCAAGTCCTAGAAGATAGATAGTAAAATCAAGCAACCCTTAGAAGTATAAAAGATGGGCAGCAAGTCTAAAGTGAGGAGCAAATGGAGATCGTTTTGTTTGTCTTTTGTTTTGAAGTCAATCGGGCCATTTGTATGACCCAAACTAACTTATAGTAGTATATCTATTATAAATATGATTTTAGAATTCTTTATAAGTTTTCTTATATAAAATTTCAAGTAAAATTTCTATTTTTCAAAAGAAACATATGGATTAAATTCCTATTTTTCAAAAGAATTATATGAAGCAAATGTTTCTATTTTACTTTAAATACTGAACTAAGATGCTTCAGAGTTGTTTAGCCATATTTATCCCATGTCTACTAAGTCTATGATAGTGGCTAAGTGACTAACTTCTATCATAGGTTGGCATACATGACAAAAAATGTTACAACTTTACTACTCTCAAAGCATGACAACTTGTAAGCTAGGTACCCTTATCATAATTGACACCTTCAAAGCATGAGTTGGATTTGTGCCACTTTAAGTTACATTTGCAGCTTCTCCTTAAGCCACCCCTGCCATCTCAATTTGCTTCCTCTTGGCCTACTCTAAGTTAAGCTCACAAATGCAAGCCATACTTACTAAAGGTACCAAATAAGAGTTAGAGCATAGGTTGGAACTGTACTTACCCCGCCAAGCTTAATCCCCTAAAGTTCCTCCTTTCCCCTCTCCAACTTGATGGTACTTTCTCCTTGGTTATTCACTTTGATACAATATCGGATGTAGAGCATACCTTCCTTCTCTCTTTTCCCTCAAGCATCCAGGTAATCATTGACCAGGTCTTTAAGGTTTTGATAGCCTTCAAACTTTACGTACTGAAGGAGTTTCCCAACGACCTCCTATTCATCCTTCCCAAGCACCTCTTCCTCATGATTGAGTAGCATAGAGTAATGGGTCTAAAAGTTGAAGTCCATTTGGCTCTCTACGACTAAGTATTTGGGCCTCTACCCTTTAATGGAAGACTCCAGGCTAACAAGTAGCTTTCTTCTCAATCAAGCTTGAAGATTAAACTACCAATCACTCCTTCAAAGATAAAAAAATGTGCTTAAGGAAGGTAAGCATAGGAACTTTTCCACCTTTTTGAAGATATACTTAAATGCCATTATCATCAAATGGGCATTCGGTGTTAGCTCGGTAAAGCATACTCGGTAATACTTTAGTACTACCCTCATAAATTCTAATAGAGGGAACCAGAACCCCAACTTCATTGCATGTAGACATAAGTAAAAGCAATTTAATCTAACCAAAGAAACCCTTTTATTGACTCAAAGGGGACGACAACTCCAACCAAGAGGGATATCAAGTTGGTTGGTATCCTTCTTAAATCCCCTATTATGAGATTACTAATTATGACATTTGGAGATCTTCCCTTAAACACCACTTCCTCATAGATCTAAATGATTAGGGATTACCTCGCCAAAGCCCACTCCTGGAGCTACCCTCCCTATTCCTCTCCATCAAAACCTAACAAATCATAATTTCTCGTCGATGAATCTTAAAATTCAATAGAGCTTAGTATATTTCGTCGTTATGCCCTGCACTTGACACTATGCCAAGATCTACTAGCCATGGTAGCGGGAAGGTTACCGCTACCCATTGGAGGGGGTAGGGCCAATAAGCTTACCCCTGAGGGTGTTGCCTTGCTCATCTTGCTTCCTCCAAATAAGTTCATCGAAAGGAGTAAAAGAATTTGTAGAAGAAATAATATCTGAAACAGGAGGGATGACAAATAAGGGAAAGAGCAAAGCAAAACATTAATGTTACACCCTAAAGTAATGAAGTTGCAATAGTCTCATTATGTAAACCAAACTATGATAATAACCGACTTCACAATCCCTATTATAGATACAATTTACACAAGGCATCTACAACTTCTCGCTTTAAAGTAAATAACTCATTCATAATTATAGACAAAATTTATAAACATAACTAAAAATTTTAAGTTGTATTTACATATAGATACTTATATTGTCTTACAATCCTAAAAAATATTTACATACCATATTAGTTTGATAAGTAGATTATTACAAGACCAGTATATAAACCTAAGAGTAATAATAACAAACATTAAAGAACTCGATTCTTCAGCTAGTTGATTCTCACTCCCCTAAGTCACTTTAAAAAAAAATTAACCTCAGGATAATTATATTATGGCATCTCAACTGAAACCTACAAGAAAATTTATAAAGGTATGAGCAACCAATAGCTTAAAAAGTTAGGATGGAGACTTAAGAATGCATAACAAACACAAATAGGGTTTTCAAGTAATTAATTAAATACAATGCAACATGTAAATACCATCACACAACATGGTCCTATCCGTTGTTAAATCAAAGTAATTTCACCCACTCTAATCTAGGTTGAGGAGTTTTCATGTTTATGTAATAGCTCATAACCAAACTAGGTTTGTGCAGTAGAAACACTACTCTCCCCATGACTATCCTTCGAATCATTGACCTTATCCTTACCGTGACCTCCTTTCTTATCACTTAGTTTGACTAAGGACAAAAAAAATACCATTATGCTATCCAGCGCTATCTTTTTCGATGGTGTCAATATTTGGTTGGTGATATAGATTTCATGGGTGAACATACGAACCTAATATTATGCATAACCAAGGGATAAGTTCGAGCCACAAGATGGCTCGAAAAGTACATGATAGTCAAAGGTTAAGCAAAGGATCCTGTACACTGACGTTGAATATGACGTACCAATGCCTCACACAACCCCAGGACGCGCTTGATATGATGCACAAGTGTGGCCGGAGGTTACTCGCCACTAGTCCATGCTTAATGAGCTAGATAAGAGTAGCTTGAGAGTAAGTAACAAAACACATTGCTTAAGAGAGTATGTCTGAAAAATTCAATTTGATAACTCTTGCGGCTATTATAATGTACAAGTATTTATATGACTAAATTAAGGTAAATCCTTAGTAAGAGTAAATTACAAAAAAGATTCCTACTAGTAAAGGAAAAAGAGAATAATTTACAAGAGCATCAATATAATCGTGCAAAAAAAATATCTGTTGGCAATAAGGATAGTACGAATGTCAAAAAAAGGACAGTACGCGTATAATTTGCTCATTCTATAGTCCTAATGATACTACTAGCTAGATAAGGGTAGATCCCAATGAAGTCTAGTCGACGTTAGCAATTCAGTAACTCAAACAATTAGGACTAGACTGAGGTTGGTTCAAGGGTAACTCATTTTCAAGTCGGCTTCGGGTGATCAGCTCTTAATCATTGTTAGCTCAACCTTGATATAGTGAAGTTGGCAATATCTTGAATTGATGCTCGTACTAGTATATGGCGATAAGGTTGGTTCGGCATGTCGACTGTTCACTTCGGTAGTTTCTTGGATAGCGTGGAGAGTAAAGTAACTCAATAGATCAAGTTGGGAAATGCATTGCTCTTGGGTACTCAACTCACCTCGGACAGCTCTGTAAACCATTTAAGCATTCCTTCGGGTTCAGGAGCGCATGATTAGTCTTTGATCTCTATCAGTTGCAAAATCCCGACTGTCCCCTAATGAGTTACAATGCATGTCTAATTAAGGTATTTAGGTTGGTTATAATTAAGTTCAATTGATGGTGATCAAACAATCTTACACCACTCAATTCACAACGATAACCAAAATACAACATAAATTTTCAACAAGTAATCAAATACACACAGATACATGCACATATAACTACCTATAAGCACAATCATATACAATCCTAAGCCTCCTAGTACTTTAAAATAGTACTTCAAAATACAGCAACGTATTGAACCCAACTTACTTAAAATTCTCAATTCGCTTAGTTGAGTTGACGCAAGACAACTCATTTCCTTATGTCCTATAATATAAGTATTCTTTTAGTATTTAATATCCTTATGATATATAAGTTTTAAATTATGACTTGATTCGATTTTCTACATATATATATTATTTATTATCGATATTTTCTAAGCTAGTTTTGAATTGGTTTCTAAATCCAGTTCTAATTTAGGTTCTAATTCAGTTTTTAACTATAGGTGTTATATATGAATCTTAAAAATTCGTTCCGAATCATAATGCGAAATTAATCATATTATACTTAAGTATCTTAAATATCACTTTTAACCCTTAACCAATATTCTAATCTGTACAATATACCTTAATCATAATTTAACTACCAAAATTACTTCCAATGTGAGAAAAATTTACATTTTTCATATAATCCACTAAATTTAAGTTCCATATCAAATTTATTGTATTTTACTATTATTATTATATTATCAATTTTTAACATAATATTTTCTACTTATTACAAATCCAATTTTACATATTATCAATTTACACATATCACTATATATTATACCTAATAACTACATCTAATACCTTAAATGATACAAATATTATACTATATCAGAAATTAATATCCTAAAACACCTAATTACATACTAAGTCGATAATTACACATTTAATCACTAATTTAGCCTAAAGTCACTAATTATATATACGATTTAAAAACCTAAAAATTATCTAAAATTTTCAAAAATTCATTTATGAAAAATCTCTTCATAACACTGTTTTACATCTTCTAAGTAGCCTATGCAAAAATTTGGAACTCAAAATTATACTATTAAGGCTATTTATTTTTAAATCGAAATAAGCTCGAGTTTGCAAGATTTCTGAAGCACTATATATTTCCAAATATAAATTCATCAAAAAAATATTTTTCCTTAAATCTACATACATAAAAACCTTAAAATACTAAATTTCATAATTTTATAAATAAATTTAATATTTTTACAAAATTAAACAAAATTGAGTTGAAATTGAACTCACATGCCCGATTGGTTTCCGACCACTAGTGGTGGCTCCAAGTGTATCCAAAACAAGGGGCGGTGGGGGTAGGGTCAGGTGGTAGTGGTGGCCATTCATTTCCAAGTAGCAATTGGTCATGGGTTCTCTCTTTAAGGCCTAATTGCATACTAATTTTGCCATATTATGTAAAAATCCCTAACTCTCTTTTTCTGTTTTCTCACTATTTTTCTTAAACTCTTAATAGATCAAAATGAGTTCCAGATTGGGATTGCTACTTATACAGAGTTGCTTGATATATATATATATATATATATTGAAATTTTTTGTTGACATTTAGCCCTTATCTCTTCTTTTTTTAGCTTTCTAATTGGTCTAATTTGATTGACTAATTGTTTCTTCTTAATCCCCAGCTTGCTATGACCTTAATTTGGACAATTCCTTACTTTTTCTAACTTTTCTTGATTTTTTTATAATTATTATTTAGCATTAATTTAGTATATTTTAGGCATTTTAAGTAATTTCAAGTATTTTTACCTACATGTAAATAAATATTTAGTACAAGTAAATCTTTCTAAATATTATTTATGTTATTTTATGATTCTTTTGTGTGCATATGATTTATTTTTATCGATTTGTTAGTTATCAAAACTCATTTTACATTTTTCCAATAAATAACAGGTAATATATTTATAATTTAATATTATGATATTTAATTATTTTATTACTTATTTTCCTAAATTTAAACTTACGAAGTCACTTTTATGAATACTCCTAACTTCGTCTATAATTTAGGCTCGATCGAATGACTTTATTCGATCGCCCTAAACTTTACGTATTGATTCTGAAGTTCTAGTTATAAGGCTTACACAATTAAGAGTAGAATAGTAATTAGGAAAGTGTAGAAAGGATCACAAAAAAAGAATCTATGGTTTTTATAGAGAAGTAGCACTTACGAACTATTTAGGGTCCATATCCCCATATGCATTCCCCTTTTTCTTAAGCCATCCACATGTTAGAGCAAAAGAATGGATGGGCAATATTTCCTGTCATGAATTACTAAACCTATATGCATGCTCTCCTGATCTAGCTACTAAAGGCATGTGTCTGAAGGTAGTTATTACCCTAAAATATGGATGCAATAATATTACTCTAAGTGTGAAGAGAGAAATCAAATTTAAATAAAAAAGATAGCTATTAGGGGAAAGATAATTGGCAGTATGGAAAGTGTGAAAGTCACACCCCATATACATGACCTTCAGCTTGAGAATAACTTTAGTGTAGGTATTACATGACTTTACACGCTTGTTTGCCTAACATTTAGCATAGGAATAACTTGATCTAAGAATTACATAACTTCACAGCCTATATACCCAACCTTCAACTCCGGAACAACTCAACATAACTCTTGCACGACTTTATACACCTATTATACTTAACCTTCATCTCAAGACCATAAAGTACGTCTTACATAATTTACGTGCCTATATTGTTGACCTTCTGCTTAAGAGCAACTCCATTTAGGACCTCTATGGATTTATACGTCTTGATACTCAACCCTTTACTTAAGGTCAATAAGGCATAGAACCTTTGTAGCTGTAGACACCCCTTTCTCTCCATTTGTGCTACTTTAGCTCAAGTCGAATCAACTTAGCTGGCAATTCTACACGCTAATCGCCTATATGACCTAAATTAACTGGTGCAAACCATGACCAAGAACAGACAAAGCTAGTCGCTGGATGGGTCTAAACTTACAGAAAACTCGAAAATGGTTAATGGGGAAAGGTACAAAAAGGGTGAAATCAAAGGATGAAAACAATAAGCAAAGCCCATGAACAGCTCCAGAAGATATGACGCACTAATGAAACTTCGGAGGACTTAAGGTGCAATTTGATGTGACGTATGAATTGATCTAATGAGGTTACTCACTACCTAATCTTGCTTAAGGGAAAGGATAAGAGTGATACCGAGAGTAAACAACAGTGTTTACATAGAGAAGAAGATACTTAAAAGTATATTGAAGAATATCTACTCCTTACAACTATAAGTACAAGGGTATTTATACCCGCAAACTAGAGCAACTTGCCCAAAAAGGAAAAGACAAAAAGGATATTTCCTAAAAGGGTAATGTACATGTTATAAAGGGGCAAAAATGAATATATAAGGAAAATAATCATTAGTGCTATAGATTCTACATGTGATACTCTATATGTGGCAATGCAGCATTGGCGAAGTCGTTAAGAGATGTGGACAAAAAGTACAGACAGATGGGCTTATCCAAGTAAGGATAGCTTAATCATTCCGGATTCTCTCTCTTGGCTTCTCGGCAAGGATAATGCTGAATGGTTGGACGGCTCAGCACTGGAGAGTACTCGTCTACTCGGCAGACTATAGAATAATGGACTATTATACGGCACGGCATTAAAGGTGACTCGGCAAGGAAATACTCGGTCTCAGCAAGGAAATACTCGGCCTCAGTAAGAGTTGGTTGGAACATAAGCATTCGACGTATCAGCCCCTCTAGTCCTCGAACTCGGCTACAAGTCAGGGGTCTTGTAGCTTAATTCCCATCACTAACTACCCAAACTGTACCCTCCACCCCCTTCCCCCTCTTCTCCCTTGCTAACCCATTGACAAGGGAAGTATGAGGAGAATGTTATATGAATGCCCTATAGGCCCCCAAATATCTTCCTAACTAACAAGGCCTACCTGCCCATGATGCTCTCTTCTACTAACTTCCGGTTCCACAATCCTATGCACCCCGTGCTAGTTGTTATGGTTTGAACGGTTTCAGCACAACTTAGAGGATTAATATCAGAAAGAATAGAATATACTTTTTATTAAGGGAAATTCGCCAACTAACAACATGGGAGTTGAAGGAAGAAATACTAGAGAGTTACGATCATTGATAATATAAAATTAGCATACACATTTTATAGTAATTTTGTGCCATTTTGTATAATAATCTAGTTAATTCTATAGTATTCTGAGCTCAATTCATTTAATTTTCAATTTTTAAGAATTTTAAGGACTTTAGGAGCATTTGATGAATTTTCAAGGATTTTTATCGAGTTTTGGAAATTATTTGAAGTAAAAGCATTGGTTAAGGATTGAAGTGAAAGAATTTCGAGTGAAAAATATGGTTGAAGACCACGACCGTAGTCCATGCTTATGGACTAACGTCCTCAAATTTCATTGAATTTTCAAAGATTTTAGATAAAGTGCACGTACATGTCTGAACTCCACGGCCTTGTATCTTACCTATGGACTTGCAATGATTTATGAATATTTTATTTTTGCTAGGTTTTATTTATAAATTTAGGTCTTACTCTTTGTCAAGCATGGCTTTTTCCTCCCGGTTTTTATAAATTAGTCTTCTCTAAACCAATCAATATCAAACCCTATCCATTTAATGCTAACCCTTGACTAGGGTTTAAAGAAAACTATCTTTATATATATATATATATATATATATATATATATATTTTGAAAACACTTAGCTATTGATCTAATGATAAAACTAATTTTATAAAATAGTTTTTTAAAACCAAAGATCTAAATTCGGGGACTAATTTTTAAACCCTAAATGGGTACCACATTTTAACTTTCCAAATTTAATTTTGGTTTTCAAATACCCTTCCAATGATGATTATTTACAAGCGATAATCCATTTACAAAAATAAATAAATAAGAATTTAAAGAATTATCTACTAAAAGGCAAAAATAAAACTTTTCCTTATTTTAAATCACCTTGTACGTATAAGTGCCGACGTATCCACTATTCGAGATCAAATTTCCGTAGTTCATTCGACGAAAACTTTAGCAGGTTGACTAATTTTAATTCTTGAAAAAANATTTTTATTTTTTGAAAACACTTAGCTATTGATCTAATGATAAAACTAATTTTATAAAATAGTTTTTTAAAACCAAAGATCTAAATTCGGGGACTAATTTTTAAACCCTAAATGGGTACCACATTTTAACTTTCCAAATTTAATTTTGGTTTTCAAATACCCTTCCAATGATGATTATTTACAAGCGATAATCCATTTACAAAAATAAATAAATAAGAATTTAAAGAATTATCTACTAAAAGGCAAAAATAAAACTTTTCCTTATTTTAAATCACCTTGTACGTATAAGTGCCGACGTATCCACTATTCGAGATCAAATTTCCGTAGTTCATTCGACGAAAACTTTAGCAGGTTGACTAATTTTAATTCTTGAAAAAAATCGGGTTTATGTTTTTTACCCGTTTCAATTTATTTTAAAAAAAAAATTCAAAGTATCTTAAACCAATTTTATTTATGAAAAGTCCTAAAAAAAAAGGGGGTCCTAATTTGGAAAAAGGATTGGTTATTTTTATTTAACTTTAAAAAAAAAAACAATTTTTCTAAGTGTCCAAATGATTTTCATTCGCTAACCTATTTATTTATTTTTATTTTTATTTTTATTATCATTTTTATATTATCTTATTTATTTATTATTTATTTTATCTATTTCTATTATGCTTTAATCAAAAATAAAAATAAACTATTCTTTTCTCTTATTCTTTTTTTTCTTCTCTTTTTCTTTTTTTCTTTTTTTGTTTTTTTAAATAAATTCATAGTTACATAAATAAATAAAATAACAATTACATTTAGCTACTTGAAAAATAAATAAACAAATAAATAAAATAATATATGTCAAAACACAAATAAGAGGAAGGACTTCAAACCAAAGGGTCGGACTAAAGCATGCAAGTCGGTCTTTGGATGGCGGCTTTGATTTGTGTCTGCCAGGTTAGGTCAATTTAGGATGGGTCAAATTGGGAGGAGAAGATATTGATTGTAGAGGGTGTTCCAGAGCACGTTTTATGAGTTTCTTTAAGCAAGAAGTGGTGTTTTTGTGGGTTTCTTATTGGTTTTGGGGCATATGGGGACGATGCCTTAGGTTATTGTAGTTGTTTTGGGTGTTTTGAAATTTAGTGGTGGTGGTGGAAGTAGGTTGCGACTATGGTTAATAGCTAGGTGCAAATGAGTGGTCAGGGTCAATGTTTCTAGGGATGAGAAGATGGCCAGTGGTCCTATCTTGGACTAAAAGTGGCCGTAGGTTGGTACTTTAGGTGATGGCAACTATAGCAGTTAGGGTTTTGAAGGTTAAGGCGTGGTGGCAGCAACTAGGGGCTATGGCTAAGAGCTTGCGGTGCGATTGTAACTGTGTTTGGTTTGAGAGAAGTTCTTTAGTGTGCACGATTAGGGTTGCTATAATTATTGTGTCGCGAGTGTTACAGTGGAGTTGACTAAGTCATACAAGTGAGGGTATGCAACAGTCGTATGTAGGGAGTATGTGAGGTTCGGTGTATGAGTATATGGCATGCTAGGGACATGCACGTGTTTATAAGTTCAATATGAAGGTCGAGAGAGGGTGTGTATAAGAGCGTGGCATGGTGAACTAGCGACAGCAGTAGTGGAGTGGTTGGGTGTTTGTTAGCTTAGATGTAGTTGAGAGGAGAGGGGATCAGTTGGGCATCTTTATGTGTGTGTGCTTGTCGTGGCTATATGTTGTACGAGTGAGAGAAAGAGAGAACCCAAGTGTGCGCTGCTATGCCTAGAATCAAGTTGGATTCAGTATGTGTGTGTTCAATTAGTTAGGTGGCCGTGCAACAGTGGGTTTGGGTTTGGTCGAAGGTGATGTCCGAAAGAGAGAGTGATGACGAAAGTGTTGTTGCTATTGTGTACGGTGAGAGAGAGAAAGATAGAGAGGAGGTCGAGAAAGAGAGAGAGAGATCCCTAATTTGTGTGTGTATGTGTGAAAAAGTGGGCCCTTAGAGAAAGAGACAGTTTTTTTTTTCTTGTAGGCAAGTGTTAAGAATGAAAGTAACAACCCCTCGAGATTTCCTCTTTTTTCCATTTTTCTAATCCTGATTTTAATGAGTAAATGAATGAATCTGACCTTAATTTTAGATTCAATTTACAATAAGATATGCCTATTTTGCAATTTCACCATTAATTTGGTGAAATTGCAACAATGAATATAATGAATTGCCTAAAATTAATGTTGAAGTTGACCAACCAAGAAAGAAAGTTGAGAAAAATCTAAGGAAAATGCGAGAAATGGGGAGAAAGAGAAAGGAAAGTACTGACGTAGCACCATGCTAGCAATACCAACCAATGAGGAACTGCTACACGGTGACGATATGACGATATATGTCACGCGACGTGGTGACACGTGTTGTACGGTAATGCCATGTGTCCTATAGTAGATACGCGATACGATGATGCCTTGGTATATAGCATCATGTGCTATGGATGATGTGGTAATATGTATTTTGAAAAAAAAAAAACAACAAAAGGCTTTCCATGCCTTTGATAAGATTTGAAGCCAAACCCAATTCAAGTCTCAATGTTTATTCGTTAGGTCGTTGACCTATGTCTTATCAATATGTATAATTAAATTGTACATATGAACAAGGTCAGCTAGGGTTAGATTCAAATCCAAGCCCAAGCTTAAGCCCAAACAGTCCCCTCTCTACTTTTTACTTAAATTAAAATATTCTATTCTATTAAAATAAAAATTTTCTAAATTCCTTAAATTCTATATTTTTATTTTTTTTGGTATTTTTTCATATATTTTTATGATTTTTTCTAAATTTATTACTTTTTGGCCTTTCTTAAATTTTCTATTTTTTTTGTTTTTTTCTAAATTTCTTTTTTTTTTTTTTTTGTTTTCTTAATTTTTTATTTTTTTTGTATTTTTCATAATTTAGGACCTTTATCCTATTCTAAAAATTTTGAAAAATAAAAGGGGGGACAAAAATAAAGTGTCTATAGCTACCTCTTTTTGTAGCGAAGTTTAAGCAAAAATTTGCTACAAAGTCAAAGGAGACATTATTTTTGCCATAAGGGTAGAATTTGTCTTAAGAAACGTTACAGCTAGCTAATTATCCTAAACTCGGTCTACTAGGGACTTTAATGAATAGAGCGATGGCGCCTTGGCCAAAAGACTAGAAGAAGAATTAAAGTCTAGTTGTGCCTTTATGAACTGATGAACCATGGTAAAACGGGCAAAGTATTACTTGAGCTAGCTAAAACCTTAAAAGATATGAGAAAATTTAGTCATGCCCTAATGAGTTGACTAACTAGAGCAAGCAAAGTGCTCTTTGAGTTGGCTAAGATCCTAAAGAGGTGAGAAAATTTAGTCATGCCCCAATGAGCTGACTAACTAAGGTGGGTAAAGCACTCCTTAAGTTGGCTAAGACCTTAAAGAGGTGAGAAAACTTGGTTGTGCCCCAATGAGCTAACTAACTAAGGCAAGTAAAGCATTCCTTGAGCTAGCTAAAACCCTAAAAGATATGTTGAAAACTTGGTCATGCCCCAATGAGTTGACTAACCATGGTAGGCGAAACGCTCTTTGATCTGCGTAAGACCCTAAAAGATATGTGAAAACTTGGTCGTGCCCCAATGAGCTAACTAACCAAGGTAGGCAATGCGCTTCTTGAGTTGGCTAAGACCCTAAAAGATATGTTGAAAACTTAGTCGTACCTCAATGAGTTGACTAACTAAGGCAAGCGAAGCGCTTCTTGAGCTAATTAAGACTCTTAATTAAAACCTAGTAGTGCTCCTTGAGCTAGCTGAGACCTTTAATTGAAAACTGGTAGTGTTCCTTTGAGTTGACTATATCTTACGTAAAATGGGTGAAGTGCTCCTTAAGTTGGTTAAGACCCTTAATTGAAACCTGGTAGTGCTCCTTTAAGTTAACTAACCTAGGCGAGAGCATCTTTGGTAGATTAGCAACCTTAACTTTTGGAGTCAATTCAAGATAAACCTAATAGTGCTCCTTTGAGCTAACTATGCTAGGTAAAACGGGTGAAGCACTCCTTGAGCTAGTTAAGACCCTTAATTGAAACTGGGTAGTGCTCCTTTGAGCTAACTAACCTAGACAGGAGTGTCTTTGGTAGACTAGCAACCCTAAGTTTTGAATCGAGTCGAGACAAACCTAGAAGTGCTCCTCCGATCTGACTGTCCTAGGTGAAATGGGTAAAGTGCTCCTAAAGTTAACTAAGACCCTATATTGAAACTCGGTAATGCCCTGCTAAGCTAACTAACCTAGGTGGGAGCGTCTCTCAAGGATTAACAACCCTGAACTAGAATTCATTTTGAAAACCTAGTCGTACTTTTTTGAGCTCACTAACCTAGGTGGGGGCATCTTTGGTAGACTAACAACCCTAAATGAAATTAATGATGAGAGAAAGCGACCTTTAGGCTTACTTAAGAGGAATTGGTAAAAGAAAGTGCCTAACGGGCTTGTTGAGAAAATCAAAGATGAAAGGAAGTGCCCTTTGGGCTCGCTTGAGAGAAATTACTAAAGGAAAGTGCCATATAGGCTTGCTAAAAAGAAATTGATTAAGAGAAGCGCCCTTTGGGCCTACTATAAGGAATTGGTACAGTAAGCGCCTTATGGGCTCACTAAAAAGCCTAAAGGAAAATGATGAAAGAAGGGATACCGCTTTGGCTAAAACCTTAGAAAGACGGGACAATTCCCTAAATGGTAGCTAGAACACTAAAAAAAAAAAGGGGTCAGCGCTGTAAAAGCTTGTTAGAACCCTAAAAACAAGAGACGGGACAACGCCCTAAAGGTAGGCTAGAACTATAAAAAGAATAAAGGAGTAGGTCAATGTTCTAAGAGCTAGCTAAAACCCTAAAAATAGAAGACAAGATAGTGTCATAAAGGCTGACTAGAACCCTAAAAAGAACAAAGGAGTAGGTCAATGCTCTAAGAGTTGGCTAAAATTCTAAAAAGAATAAAGGAGTGGGTTAGCACTCTAAGAGCTAGCTAGAACCATAAGGGAAGAAGAAACAACACCCTAAAGGTTAGTTAGAACCCTGAAAAGGATAAATGAGTGAGTCAACGCTCTAAGAGCTAGCTAGAACCTTAAGAGAAGACCAAACAATGCCTTAAAGGCTGGCTGGAAATCTAAAAAGAATAAAAGAGGAGACAATGCACCAAAAGCTGGCTTGAACCCTAAAAATTGAAAGAAGGGATAGCGCTCTAAAGGCTAGCTCGAATCTCAAAAATGAAAGACGGGATAATGCCTTAAAGGCTAGCTAGATACTTAAAAAGAATAGAAGATAAGACAATGCTCTAGGAGTTGGCTTGAACCCTGAGCGAGGTTGATGAAGAAATGAAGAAGTAAGGAAAGCAACCGGTTTTAAAAAACATCTTGACTTGAAAAGTATTTACAGAGAGATTATTGAAAAACCATTAATGAAAAAATGCATTAGGGATAGGCCCATTGATTTGAAAAAGAGTTAAGAATAGCCATAGGGAAGGATGATCTAGACTATTATGGTCAATTTAAAAAGTGTGACCACATTGGAAAGGAAATGGATGATGTGAATTGAAAGCTTCGTTACTCAATTCAACATGTATTAGACAAAATCTTGTGACAAGCCTTTACTTTCTCTCTCTTCTTTTATCTTTTTTTTTTTTTTGAAAGATTACCAACGATTATAAATTCTTATTTAAGGAACAAGTTTATAACTATCCCTTTCCTTAGTGGTCATGTAGGGTTTCTCAATGCCCTTGACCCTAAGGCTTTCTCATGGGACTTTTGTAATTTCAAGACATTCCCTTCTTAAGGAAATGGTAACTCATGATTAGTTTAGTTGAAGAGGTCTTTCTTGCTAGCTCTCAGTCTAGATTTCACTCTTGACTTCAGTTCCAAAAATTACAGTCTATTTTGCAAGTGACACGCTTTGATCAATCTGTTAGGTCTTTTCTGGTTTAACACGATGAATTTAGGCTTTTAGTCCAAGGGTTTAAAAAGGGACTAATGAGGAGCCAATTTTGAAAGAAATATTTTTATTAATCCTAGGTGTACAAGTTGATAACCTTAGAGAAAAATTAGAAGTATGCTTACCCCAATTTCAAAAATTATTTTTACCAAAGATAAACTTATCTTTTAAGATTAGAAGAGCTTTTACTATGTAAGGGTGGTATTATGAGTAAGAAGGCCTTGTGTGATTCAGCATAAGTAAGAGAGGCTTCAGGAATAGAGATTTTGGGTTTCCGAGATTTGGAATGTGATTCAAGGTTTTGTACTTCTGAGGTTATATGGGCTTTGACTCCTAGCCTTTTGATTCAATTTGACTACCCCTATTGGGACGTGATATATCTTCTTAGGGCTCTCGTCTTACACTTGAGCCCAATTTTTCGGCCTCTTTTCTTCTCTTTTTTCTTTTTTTATTATTACTTTGCCCCACTATCTCTTACTGTTCTTCCTTTTCTTTTGGCCCCAAGAATGATTGTCTCCATAGACAAGTTGTTTTTTCTTCTCTCTCTCTCTTTTTGTTTTTTTTTTTTTTTTTTTTTTGCCTTTTAAGCACTTTAAGGCCTTAAATCTAAGGATTTCTATTGTATAGGCTCAGGTAAGGTATATATAAGCTTGAGGTGTTCAAAAAGGAGTTGGCTCTTCTTCATTTTAATGAAAAAGAATTTATCAAAAATAAAAATCATTTTTGAATTAACGTTACTTAAGTAAGCGTAAACCAATTTTATCCTTATTTTCTAATTAGTGACCCTAACCTCCGAATTACCCCATTGTGGGCGGTTCTTGACAGAGTTTAAATTTGAAAATACTCCAACTTGGTCCAACAAGGTGAACAAGAGATAATTGTGTTCAGGATTCGGAAATAAATTCCTAACTTCATTTTAATCTATGTATCACATTTAAAGTAGACCTCTTTTAAGGAATAAGTTCAAAGTGTCCTTACCTTTATATTGCTCAACTCTTAAAGTGTTTTATGGGTTAGTATATAGGATATAGTTTTGCCTCTTCTCATCTTAAACTTTTTAAAAGTGAGTTACCGATTTCTTAAGGAGGAGTCTATTTTTTATTTGCCTAAGGTGAAGATTGGCTTTGCCTCCCTTTATTCTCAAATCATGCCTTAAGATTTGACTTTGTGTTTTGGCTTAGTTTATGATTGGACGTGGCTTTTTGAATAGACCAAGGTTTTGGCTTGACAACCTTTATAGGTTGAGGATTGTTTAGGTTAGCTGCTTCGATAGGCTGTAGTTTATGTTCGGATTGGCTGCCTTAATAGGCCAACTGGCTTGTGCTTAGATCATATGCCTGAATGAGCCCAAGCTTGGTGTTTAGATTGGATGGGCCAAGGGGTTCATGTTGACTTCCATAATAGGTCGAAGGGCCTTGTGAGGGTTGGAAGCCAAGTATTTGCGCTAGTTGCTTGAGTGGGCCAAAGGCCTGAGCTTATATTGACTCCCTGAACCCATAAGGATTTATAGATGTTAGTAACTTTTCTTTTCAATTTTTGTTTCTTTTTTTTTTTTTTTTTGAGAGATAGAGAGAAAGATAACGTTTTATTTTACAAAAACCAAGAAGAATATTTACAAATAAGGATGGTGATTTTTAGGGTTCTAATTACAAGCATATGAGTTTTTACATTTCCCAAAGTGAAAGGAAACAATGATTAGATAAATGCTTATTGAAGAACTATTTACAAAGAATGGAATGCTAAAGAACGAAGAACGATGAATGATGAACGGCAAACTAAAGAGAACTTTATTATTTTGAAAAAAGATCAGAATACATAAAAAAGGTAGAGAACATAATATTTATTCTAGAATTTGACATTTATTCTAGGATCTTTAAGTGGGAATTGGAAAAAACCTTACATTAAGGCTCTAAGATCCTCTATCATTTCATAGGTATCTCTAATGACTTGTGCTAAAAGGGACCTTAAGGCTCGGTTATAAGCTTTAGAACGCTCAAGCTTTTCTTTCAAGTAGGCAATCTCATCTTTTAACATCTATTCATGAATCCTAGAGATGTCCTATGGCCTATCATTCCCCTGATTGTTTGCATAGTTGTCTACCATTCTAGGTCTACACATTTTTGAAAAAGAATCAATCATCAATGTAACAAAAGAAAGTACGTGGAAATGTGTAAATGTTAGGATCGTTTGGATTAATGCATTACTTCCTTAAGTTGCAACCCTACTATTATTTTCAAAAAACTTGATTATATTAAAAGTCTTGAACAACTAGTAGGGTTGTAATTTCTTAAGGGTAACGTATTAACTCGAGCTTAAAGAGAAGTATATATAATTATGGTGGGTTCTAAAAGGTCCTTAAGTTTTGTGACCTCACTTGTTTTTACAAAGCACTTTCATTAGCCATAATGAGCTTAAATGAGGTGGCCTAATCAACCCTAAATGGTGGTTACACCACTATGCCCAAAGCCTACACAATAGTCCCCCTCTTAGAGTCCTAAGACGGCCTGGGTCTGACTGCATTTACCTTGTATCTTTGATACAACAAATGATCTCCCTATGTCTTAATGTATGTTATATGCAAAATAATTATGGTAATTAGTGTATATACACCAAAAAATAAATAAATAAAGAAACAAACAAATGAATAAACAAATAGATAAATAACATGGGTATTTTGAAAGGTAAATTTAATTTCAGAAAGTTTTTAAGTAGCTAGCTCTCTTGATATCCTTAGTGGAGTTGCTAAGTTATTGAGCTTGGTTTTTTTCTCCCGGTTTTTATAAATTAGTATTCTTTAAACTAATCAATATTAAATCCTACCCATTTAATACTAACCATCGACTAAGGTTTAAAGAAAACCGATCTTTTTTTTTATATTTTGAAAATTCTTTGGAGTCGCCATCCGATCGAAGTCGGGAAAAAAAATTAAGTTATAACCAATTAGGTGGATTGGTTATAACTTAGCTATTAATCTAACAATAAAACTAATTTTATAAAACAGTTTTTGAAAACTAAAGATCTGAATCCAAAGGCTAATTTTTAAACCCTAAACAGCCATTACCTTTTAACTTTTTGAATTTAATTTTGCTTTTCAAATACCCTTCCAATAATGATTATTTATTGGCTATAACCCATTTACAAAATAATAATAAGAAGAAGAATTTAAAGAATTATCTACCAAAGAGGAAAAATAAAACTTTTCCTTATTTTAAGTCACTCTGTACATACGTGTTACGGAACAACAGTAGTGGATCTCGAAAACCTAGAATGGGTCGAATGGGTATGATGGATAAGAAGTGAAATGGTTGGTTTCAACGGTGAATATCAATGGATATCACGCACTAAGACACAAACTCTATCAGGGGTTTGAGCTCGAAATAGGGTTAAATACAACTCATGAACATTAAATGTCGCTTGGCATTCTAAATGAGGATTAGATGCAACTTACTAACCGATTCAAATAAAGGGATTCACCATAATCTTAGGGTTAAGATCGATAAGAATATGGGAAAGATTAAAGAGTTTAATCTACACTCAATAATCCAGTAATGCTAACTCATGAGTAGCTTTGCTCAGAAGGGAAAAATTCCAAAAGCGTAGGAATATACTTTTCTATCTATTTTCGTCCATCTCTGATGTTTACAGATGTTGCTATTTATAGCAAGTCCTAAACTCTAGTAGCAAAACTATAAATAATGTAGAAGGCCTTAAACCCTAAAGAATTGAGCCCATAAATAAAATAAAAAAAAAACATGTACAAGAATACAAAATTGTGCGTTTTATAGGGGGAAGTCGTCATGTAGTCACTCGGCATGTCTTGGAAGGAGTAGTATCCAAACTGGACAAGGTCGGCAATTGGACGTATAGGTTCAGGAAGGAGTCCCTAAAGTCTTGTGTGGTTTGGCCAAGACACCAGAAAGGTTGGCCCACAATTGTCGAGTTCTAGAGTTAGTTAGCATTAGTCTCTCCATGTCTTGCCAAGTGGATTAAACTCTCGGCAACGTGGTCTCTTGCCTACTCAGTCAACAACATACTTGTTGCCAAGTGGTTATTTTTCTTCTTTTCGTCCTTCTAGCTTCAATTGAGCCTTGACAAGCATTGATCAACCTTGGCTTCAAACAAGCTTGCTTCAGCTTGGATGTAGTTGGAGGTTGACTCCCATCATTATCGTGGGTCTAAAAGGAAGTCATCTTCGACGTTAAGCGTTAAGCATAGGTTGGGATGCCGAATAAACTCCTCTTCCCTTGTCGCTTCACCATAGGTGTCGAGTATCTCTAAATTTTCTCAATGCTTACGAAGGTCAAGCAATAGCTCTTCCCATCCTTCCGAACAGTGTAAGTATTAAGGAAACCATCATGGATCGCTTTCCGATCATACTCCCATGATCAACAAAGAAGCAAATTTGCAGCATTCATAGGGATCACGTCGAACTCAATCTCATCCTCATACTACCCTTCCTTGAATGCTATCCAAGCTCTCTTATGCACATAGACCATACCCTTGTCATCAAACCACTTCGATCCATAGGATCAAGGATGCGGGTAGGTCGGCAATTTCATCCTTTCTACTAACTTGGCAGAAGTGATGTTGGTGCAACTTCCCCCATCAACAATTAGGGAACAAGTCTTCCCTTTCACCAAACACCGCATATGAAATAAATTTTCCCTTTGTTCGAGATTTACCCCTATGTTAATTTGTGTCACCATAGGTAAGAGTTTATCTAAGTCCTTGGCATAGACATCTTCTTCTATCAACTGGTCTTCCGAACTCTTATCACTTTGACTCTTGATTTAAGCCTCGAGCCATTCGCCCTTCAAGACCATGACCCTCTTATTTGGGCATTGGGACGCAATGTGTCCATAGCCTAAGCATTTGAAGTACTTCACATCTCGAGCCTTGCTGTCGGGTGCCTTTTCTTTCTTAGCAATATTCTTCTCGGCATGGACAAGTCGACTAGGCTCTCCTTTCTCCATCCTCCTCTCCAACCCTTTTCTCTCGACATACCTCTCAAGCACAGGGATGCCTTGTTGAGGTCGACTACTCGGCCTCTAATGCCTCCTTCTTTGTCTTTCTATTCTTAATGCCAAATTGATTAGCTCGTCCAGAGAGTTGAATGGCTACAATTCAACTATGTTAGTAATATCATCTCAGAGTCCACTGAGGAACCTGGCAATGGTATGGTCCTGTGGCTCAATAATCTCACATCTTGTCATCAAGGTCTCAAACTCTTGCAAATACTCTTCAACAGTATTTCAACCTTGTCTCAAGTGCTAGAACACGGAAAGCATTTCTTGCTTGAAGTAGGTCGACATAAGCACTAATTTATCAATCTTTTCATAAGCCTCTAAGTTTTGATTGGCTCCTCTCCTTCAGTATCTCACTTAGTAACTAACTTTTCCCACTAAAGGCTTACATATTCAACAAGTGATAATGAAGCCAGCTTAACCTTTGTTCAAACATCACACTCGTAACACTCGAACAACTTCTTGACTCGGGGAACCCAGTCAAGGAATTCTTCAGGTTGGCAACTTAAGCTTTATATTATCAAGTCCTCGGCCAGGTGCTCGAGGTTCATCCTTTGCATTCTGAGCTGGTTGGTTTACCTTGGATTGGCCACTTTTGTTAGAGCTCTGCTTGGCCATATCCCTTCTCAAGCTAGGCTCTCTTCTCTGGGCTTCTTGATTTGCTTCAGAGTCAACACTCCTTTCATTTCTTCTTCATACAGGTTAGTTTTCTCTCCTTCTCAGCTCGACAGCTCTTCTTAGCTATTGCTCATTGTTGTTAAGTTCATTGGAACCACTTCTATTAGTGGGTGTTTGTTCCCTTCCTTCTTCCCGACTAACACATCTACAGCCTTGACTAACCTAGTGAGTTCTTGGATAAAGTCAGTGAGATTCTAAATCTGATATTCCAAGTTATCAATACGTCGTCTCAAACATCCGCAAAGACTATCACTAGTGTTGATGACACTATCCTCCGACATTCTTGTCCATATAATAATTTTCCAAAAAATTAAACAAACAACAAAACATGATTATAGTAACCTAGAAATAACCACTACTCGGCTTTTGCAGCTACCACTACTGACAAACACTTCCACAACAACTAGAATCAACTAATGAAATTAATGTTACTAAACTTAACGGCAACACAATACCATGACTACTAAAAACATGAACAATACACTAACTACGGAACGATGATTATCATAAATGTTCAAACCACAAATCAACTTTAAAGAACACTAGCACGTATGTCTTCCCAAAGCTCTGATATCAATATGTTACGGAACAACGGTAGCGGATCTTGAAAACCTAGAATGGGTTGAATGGGTATGATGGATAGGAAGTGAAATAGTTAGTTTTGACGGTGAATGTGAATGGATACCACATACCAAGACACAAACACTATCTGGGGTTTAAGCTCGAAATATGGTTCGATACAACTCACGAACACTAACTATCACTCAAGATTCCAAATGAAGGTTAAATGTAACTCACTAACTGGTTCAAATGAAGGGGTTCACCACAATCTTAGGGTTAAGATTGATAAGAACGTGGGAGAGATTAAAGAGTTTAATCTACACTTGATAATCCAGCAATCCTAGCTCACAAGTAGCCTTGCTCAAAAAGGAAAAGATTCCAAAAGCGCAGGAATATACTTTTTTGTCTATTTTCGTCCATCTTTGATGTTTACAGATGTTGCTATTTATAGCAAATCCTAAATCCCAGTAGCAAAACTATAAATAATGTACAAAACCTTAAACCCTAAAGAATTGGGCCCATAAATAAAATAAAGGAAAACGTGTACAAAAATACAAAACTATGTGTTTTACAGGGGGAAGTCGGCATGTAATCACTCAACATGTCCTGGAAAGAGTAGTATTCAAATCGAACAAGGTTGGCAGTTGAATGTACAAGTTCAAGAATGAGTTCTTGAAGTCTCGCGTAGCTTGGTTGAGATACCAAAGAGGTCGGCCCACATTTGCCGATTTCTAGAGTTAGTCGACACTAGTCTCTTTGTACTGTACCGAGTGGATCCAACTCTGGGCAACATGGTCTCTCAACTACTCGACCGACGATAAACTTATTGTTGAGTGGTTATTTTTCTTCCTCTTATCCTTCTGCCTTCAGTTAGCCCTCAATAAGCATTGATCTGCCTTGACTTCGGACAAGCCTATCTTGGCTTGGATGTAGTCAGAGGTTGATTCCCATCAGTACAGGTGCCTACATACGCATTATTTGGGATCAAACTTCTGTAGTTCATTCGACTAAAATTTTAGCTGGTTAACTAATTTTAATTCTTGAAAAATATCATGTTTAGGTTTTTTTACCCATTTCAATTTATTTAAGAAAATTTTTCAAAAGGTCATAAACCAGATTTTATTTATGGAAAGTCTTAAAAAAAAAAAAAGAGGTCCTAATTTGGAAAGAAGATCGGTTATTTTTATTTAAATTTAAAAAAAAAAAACAATCTTTCTAAGTGTCAAAATGATTTTTATTCACTAATCGATTTATTTATTTTTAATTTTTTATCATTTTTATATTATCTTATTTATTATTTATTTTATCTATTTCTATTATGCTTTAATAAAAAATAAAAATAAACTATTCTTTATTTTTTTCTTCTCTTTTTCTTTTTTTCTTTTTCCTCTTTTTAAATTACATTCACAGCTAAATAAATAAATAAAATAAAAATTACATTTAGCTACATGAAAAATAAATAAACAAATAAATAAAATAATATATGCCGAAACACAAATAAAAGGAAGGACTTCAAAACAAAGGGTTGGAATAAGGCACACCGGTCAATCTTTAGATGCGGGCTTCAATTCAGGTTGACCAGGTTAAGTCGATTTAAAATGGTTCAGACTGGGAGGAGAAGCTATCAGTTATGGAAGGTGTTCTAGAGCGCATTTTATGAGTTTCTTTAAGTAGGAAGTGGTGTTTTTGTAGGTTTCTTATTGGTTTTAGAGGGTATAGGGACAACGCCTTAGGTTACTATAGTCGTTTTGTGTGTTTTCGAAATTTAGTGGTGGTAATGGAAGTGGGTTGTGATTGTGGTTAAAAATTGGGTACAAATGAGTAGTCGGGGTCAATGTTTCTAGGGATGAGAAGATAGATGATGGTCCTATCTTAGAGTGGGAGTGGCCATAGGTTGGTGCTCTAGGTGGTGATGACTACGGCAGTTAGGGTTTCAAAGGTTAGGGAGTGGTGGTAGTAGCTAAGAACTATGACTAGGGGCTTATGGTGCAATTACAACTGTGTTTAGTTTGAGAGAGGTTCTTTAGTATGTACGACCAAGGTTGCTGTAATTGCTGTATTGCGAGTGTTACAGTGGAGCGGATCAAGTCATGTAGGTAGGGGTATGATGTGTCCATATAGAGGGTATGTGTGAGGTTTGATGTGTAATTGTGTGGCATACTACGAACGTGTACGTGTTTGTGGGTTCAGTGTGAAGGCCGAGAGAGGGTATGTACTGGAACATGGCATGGTGAACTGGTGGCAACTATAGTAGAATGGCTGGGTGTTTGTTCGACTTAGATATGGTTGAGAGGAAAGGGGGTCAACTGGGAGTCTTTGTGTTTGTGTGCTTGTTGCGGCTATATGCTATACGAGTGAGAGAGAGAGAAGTCGAGTGCGTACTGTTGTGCTTAGAATTGGGTTAGGTTCAATATTGGTGCATTCGGGTGAGAAGCTGTGTTCGGTTGGTTGGGTAGCCATACGATAGTGGGTTTGGGTTTGGTCAAGGGTGATGTCCGAGAGAAAGAGTGATGACAAGGGTATCGTTGCTGTTATATGCAATGAGAGAGAGAGAAAGAGATCCCCCAATTTGTATGTACGTATGTGAAAAAGTGGACCCCTAGAGAGAGAGATGGTTTTTTTTTTTTTCTTGTAGGTGAGGGTCAAGAATGAAAATAGCTACCCCCTAAGATTTCCTCTTTTATCCATTTTTCTAATACCGATTTTAATGAGTAAATGAATGAATTTGACCTTAATTTTGGATTTAATTCACAGTAGGATATGCCTATTTTGCAATTTCACTATTAATTTGGTGAAATTGCAACAATGAATTTCTTAAAATTAATGTTGAAGTTGACCGACCAAGAAAGAAAGTTGAGAAAAAATTTGAGGAAAATGCGGGAAACGAGGAGAAAGAGAAAGGAAAGTGCTGACGTGGCGCAACGTCAATAATATTAACCAATAAGGAATTGCCATGTGGTGATGATATGATGACATGTGTTATGCCACGTGGCATGTGGTGGTGCCATGTGTACCATAGTGAACATGCAACACGATGATGCCTTAACACATGGCATCATGTGCTATGGATGATGTGGCAATATGTATTTTAAAAAAAAAAAACAACAAAAGGCTTTCCATGCCTTTAATAAGGTTCGAAGCCCTAACCTCCAAGCCAACCTCAATTCAAGTCTAAGTGCGATTATCCGTTAGGCCGTTAGCCTATGCCTTATCAATATGTGCAATTAAATTGCATATATGAACAAGGTTAGCCTGAGCTAGATTCAAGCCCAAGCCTAAACGATCTCCTCTTTATTTTTTATTTAAATTAAAAAATCTATTCTATTAAACTAAAATTTATTATCTTCTAAATTCCTTAAATCATTTTTTTTATTTTATTTTTTGTATTTTTTTATATATTTTGGTGATTTTTATAAATTTATTACTTTTTGGCTTTTTCTTAAATTTTCTATTTTTTTCTAAATTTCTTATTTTGTAGGTTTTCTTAATTTTCTTTTTTTATATATATTTTTTTCCTAATTTAAGATCCTTTATCATATCCTAAAAATTTTCAAAAATAAAAGAGGGGGAAAAATGAGGTGTCTATACTCTTTTAAATAGATGCTTAAGTCAGAGTTTGCTAGAAGAGCCCCTTTGGCTATAGTCATAGTATATAATTACACTAGGGGTCTCTTAGATTCTCTCTTATCTTTTCTATTCATTATGTTGTTCTTATAATCTATTCTTAGTGAATCGTTGTCGAATTGTGGTTCTTATTGCAACAATTTCTGTTTCTGCAATCTATGATATTGTTTTTTGCAGATATAATTACACAATTTATGTTATCATTGAATCAATATTTACCTGGGTTACTAGTTTGATATTTGAGTTTGCTATTGAAGATGCAAGTCCTTTATTGAATAGACCGGTGTAATTAGAAGGAATTGAGTATGCTAAGAGATTAGGTAGTGATTTCTCCATATTAGGGTAACTTAAAACGACCAACCTAATAGCAAGATCCTAGGTCTTAATGCAGTTCTAAGATATTCTATTCAAAAGCGATTCAAGTAGAGAAGGTCTCAAAATTAAGATTTGGCCAGAGATGCAAGTCCAGTTAATTCAAATTAGGCATCTGCATGGTTCAAAGAGTAATTGAGATTGAAAAATTGCATAGAACTAAATAGTAAATCACAATGGTTTAGTAAGGATTATGTGCTCTTAAATTTAGTTGAATAATGCTTATTTGTTTTAATTAGTCTTGTTTATTTAGTTTAGTTATTTTATTTGTTCTTGTTTATTTTATTATTCTTATTTTATTTATCATTCCCTATTCATCTTTACTTCTTAATCAAAATTATCCTAAATTATTAAGTTAGGTAATTGGTGATTCAGGATAAATTGATAGTACTCTAGAATTCTCACATGTATGATTTCTCATGGTATTGACACTCGGACTCACGTACATTTTAACTATAATATAACTTAACCAGGCATACTTGTCTAATGTCGATCAATCATCATCCACATGGCTTGATTCCAAGAAGTTAGTCCCTTAAATAAAACCCCTTTAGGTAGCATTGTAAATAAGGATTACACCCTAAAGACTTAAACTACAATACTAAGAGAGAGCACACTTTTTCTTTATCTTCATTCCCTTTAAGTGTTGCTACTGAAGGTATTCCCTTCTCTTCAAGCCATTCCACCAACTTGAGCATTGCAATGCACGCACTAGAGCTACATTTAACCTACTCTTAACTCACTTGTTCTCTTTTCTAAGACCAATATCAGACTCAAATAAACAAAAAAGCCTAAGAGAACTTTCAACCATCAATAATAGGGTATAAGTATGATATTTTCATACTCTATATCTACCTTGAAACCTACACCTTACATTCTAAGTTATTTAGGGTACAGATTCTAAGATTCCCTATACTCACTCTTAAAAATTCATCAAACACATGATATACATTAATGAATGAAAAGGAACCTTTCTTCTATTAAGAAAACTAAAAGAGTAAAAACAACATTATGTTAATCTTAAAAAGAGATGGCTTTAACTTGATACAAACCCTAAACCTTAAGCTAATGACCAAAGCTTAAAAATAGTAAACTTAAACTTCAAGAGCAACACTTCTTATCGTTCCCAAAGAACTTATATTTTCTTTTTCTTTTTCTTTTTTTATGCATGCACCCTCATTCATTTTCCATTTAATTGTCTTGTTAATATAGAGTGACATTCAACATTTAGGTTATATGTAATATATCATACCCTAAATCAGGGAGTCATAATAGCCCTACCGTATAAACCAACCTAAGCTAAAAGCTAGTAATTTTAGCCACTAACATAGGTGGAGCTTACACTAAGCCTTTACCACTCCACAGCTTTGAGTTCTCCAATTTAATATCTATTTGATATTAACCTGTGGTGCAATTTTCTAAAATAACTTTTGAAAAGATACTGTGATAGGAAAACAAGTTTTATAAATAACTATAAAAAAATGACGTAATAGAGATTTATAAAAGTCCACAGGTTTATAAAACATAGTATCAGTATAATAGCTGAAAACTAAAGGGGCACCTGTAGAGACCTTATTAGTCTTCTTAAAGGTTAGTATAGTTAATAAGCAAAATAAGAATCCAACCATTGGTCTTAAATCTCACTCTCCAACCCTGTTCTCTAAACTTCCAGAACTTGGAGTAATATTGGTGTATCTACTGTAAATCTGCAAAACAACTATATGAAAATGAGCAATAACTTGCTCAGTAAGTAAGACAAAGACAATAACACATATCTAACCTCAAGCAACTAGGGCTTTCAAGTAAGGTTAATTAGATGCAATGCATGTTCAAGTAAATACCATCGTACGACATTAACCGATTATCATGAGATCAGAGAAATTTTGCCCACTTTAATTCGAATTTCGAGGAGTTTGACGCCACATACTTCATGAATCAGAACCAAATTGAGGTTTGTGTAATGGAGGAACATGCTTCGCCTAAGACTACCTTCAAACTACAATCTCTAATCTTACTGCGACCTCCTTTCTTATCACTCAATTCAACTATGGGTGAGGAAAGGACCATTTTCACTATCCTCTTCAAAAGGTCTGTGTTTAGCTTGAGAAACCTAATTGTTTTCCCTCAGTGGGCTATAATGAAAGTTTGGTTAGCAGTTAAATTGAGTTTATGTTAGATTACTTTTAGAGTAATCAAGCAATTTCAAACAATTCAATCCAATAATATCATAAAGCAACCAATACGCAAAATCCAACATTTCAAATTGCAAATATTATTCATGCACACATATTACATACGCATAGGCAACTATCTTACAATCACAACCAAGACATATTTTAAGGTCTCCAAGTATCATTAAATAATACTTTAAAGTGCAATAAAGCACTAATCCCACTTACTTAGACATGTGACACTCGACCGTCCTGATAGTTGATCTTGTCCGCTTTCATTGTTCTTTATAAAATAATCAATATAATCATTTTAGTTTTACTAAATATAAAGTTAGATAAGTTTATTTTAATAATTTAAGTGTAGTTATGACTTATCTCTAGCAAGTGTTATAAGCTTTGTATTGGGTTCTAACTTATTACTGAAGTCTCTAAACGAGGTTTTAAAAGCTCACCTAATACCAAGTTTCAGTCTCAAAACCTTTTGACTAAGTCTTTGAGATTATCTCATTTATATTCTTACTCCAATCAACCCTTTAAACAAGACTAAAATTATTTCCACTAAGCATTTTACACTAACCAACTCATGAATAAAGTCTTAAACCTATTTTGACTACATTTTTCTTACCAAATATTTCCCAACAAGTCTATGATGGGGATATAATTAAGTCCCCTTTACTATTCAACTTTTTGATCAACTCTCTAAATTGGAGAAGAGGTTCTGTCTTTACAAACCAATCCTTTGAAGATGTCTCTAAAGTGATTTCATTTAAGCCTTCTAGATCAATTGACCTTCTAGTAAAGTCTCTAAATTCAATACAATCACTCTTCTTTTACCAAACAATTCCTTAAACAAAGTTCTAACATATTTAGAGTTAAAATCCTTTTATCTACCAACCTTCTAAACATTTTTTTGAAGTTATTTCAACCAAGTTTATTTTACCAAATACTATCCAAATCATGACTCTAACATGGTTATAATCAAGATTCTTACACCAACCATCCATTTGGTCAAGTATTTAAGCAAAGAATTTAACTCATTCTTATGCTAGCTCAACCATCTGAACGTATCTTTAAAGTCTTTACAAACCATGCTTCTTTACCAAATAGCTTCTCAAACAAGGCCCTAATAGGGTTATAATTACAATCCTTTACGATCGATCCATCTGATCAAGTATCTAAATCACAAATTAAGTCTCCCTTCTATTAGTTTAACCATCTGAAGAACTCTCTAAATAAAATCAATTTATATATTTACTCCCAGTGACTCACCTTGACATCTTATTCTAGTTTACAAGCATGATAAATCATGATCATACAACAACTTTTTCATACCCATAATCACCATATTACCCCAAACTTTCAAATCCCCCTATCTTTACTTTACTTTAATACATGTATACCATAACTAGTGATTTGTGCATATTTTAAATCCCATTCAATTCAACTAACTCGAAATCACTCTCCACAATAATATATTATACAAACAAACCTTAAAATTGTTACATATTGTTTTTCACATGATTAACTGCACAAAAACTCCCAAAAATGGCATTTTATCATCAATTTAGAGGTTCAAAAATTACAAAAAACTATGGAAAATATTTTTGGCCTAAATCTTTTCATAGGATCCAAACATGCAATACAAGGAAGTTCCAAAAAAAATTTAGTTTCAAAGCAACAACGATAGAGTCATTCAAATCGACTTTGAAAATTATTCGATTTCGCTCAATTTCTTAAAGAAGTACTAAATCCACTTAAAATTTTTATAAATTGATATTTTTCTTGAAAATTATATGTAAAAATACTTTAAAATAATTTTTTTCATAATTTTTTGAACATGTTTTAATATTTTTAACAAATATAGGAAAATCGAATGGAAATCGAAGTTTATCAAAAAACTACTGTCTAGCCACCACCACCTTTTTAGTGGCCTTGGGTGCTGCCACCTCTGTCACCGGGTGGAGGTGGTTCACTTCTAGAAACACCCTACACCTGTGTTCACAAAAATAGCTTAGTTGCATAGTTTTCCTTCTTAATTTTTTTTGAAAATTTTCTTTCACTTTTTTCTAGTTTCTAAGATTTCTTCAGATTCTTAAGACTCCTAAGAATTTTCAAAGAGTTTATTAGTGATGATTTCTAAGTTGTAAGTAGTGAAATGATAATTTTCCCTCTCCTATGGAGTCTTATACCTCAATTGTTCTTAAGTTAAGGTGTCATCATGTTAGATGTTGTTAACATCTGTCTAAGAAGTGTTCCATGCCATAAGCTTCTTAATCATGTTAGGTTTGGTGAATTTTATTAATTTTTTACTAATTATGTATGTTTTCAAATATTTTAAGCATTTATGAGTATATTTTATATATAATAACTATATTCAAAATACACATACTACTTTTATATATTACTTTATGTCATTATATGATTTTATAATGCAAAGGATTTATCCCTAATATTTGGTTTTCTTTTTGTTACTTAGATCGTGCATTTACAACGTATAAAATATCATATAATACAATTTAGTAAAATTAATTATTTTTTTATCTATAATATTATTATTTCATTATATTTATGTAATCCAAACTTATGAGGTGTTCTCGTCTAACTCCTAAAACTTATTCATAAATTATCATTGTATTTGACTAACTTTTACATACGTCCTAAATTACTAACATGAAATAATTACATGAAACTACAAGGCTTACATAATAAATGAAAAAGCAATTTTTTAGTATGAAAAGAAAAATATAACTAAAGTTTGCAATAAAATAAAAACATGTATATATGAACTTTATGGAAAGATGAAAAAAAAATTTACAAATTTCTCAAGGTACCATATACCTATAAATTTTATAAGTACAAGTTCAAAGTGTTAAGGCTATGTTCTGGTTCAACAAATTTTGAACTTGTACTTAGAGGATATGGTACGAGTAAAGTTTTATACATTATCTACTCTATACTTACTTATCCCTAACAAGAGCACTACTACCATTGTAAAATATTCAATGCAAGAAATAAAATAGGGTAGTACCCTTACTCTTACAGTTTGATCATCCAGTAAATATGAAATAATTTAAAATTAGCATAAAAAATGTAGAAGTTGCGTTAATATTGTTAATATTTTCATGCATTAAAAAAGAATTTGCAAGTTGTTCTATAACTTATATTGTAATTACCATTATTTTGTCTTTATTCTAGAAATTCCAAACTATAAAAGTAGGTCATTGGCATTAGGCTAATTGTAGATGCTAGAAATTAATGAGAGATAAGGAAGATGATTGTTTTTATGCTTTACTAGTTTCTATTCTAGCACCATTAAATAAAGCACAAGAAATTATAATGAAATACATGAAAAATATTAATAAATAAGTATTATAAACTATATTGCCATATTTCTTTTTAGTTCTCATTTGTATTTATTAGGTGCAAGTGGTCAATCATTCTTTATTTTCTCATTTTTTTTAATCACTTGACCTACTCTTGCAAGCTACTTTTATCGAATCTTGCTATTAGCCAAGTCTTCCTTAAACGATGTGGATGTTCAAAAAAGTATCTAACATAGAGTAAATCAGGAAATTGGTAAAAATATGGGGAAGGAAGTAATGAGAAACCACTTATACTCAACAGATACAGATGAGTGCTAGAAAAACACATGGAAACATAGTTTGCAATATTTATTTACTGTTAATATTATCCATACATTTCACGATGAACTTACACGTACCATGCATCCCAAAAGTAAAGTCATTATTCTATCATAATAGATATCTCCTCTATGTCTCTTCAATTCTTTACGCTTACAATTTGTTTAATATCAATCACTTACTTCAATAATTCTAGATTTTTAAAAAATGATGCAACTTATGTAATATAAACATTATAAAGAGGATGAAAAATTCATTACTACATGAAAAATATTAACTATAACACATATGCCATGTGTAATTGTAAAGAGAATGTATGTGTTTTTTATTATTTGGTGAAGCAATTGAAAAATTGAAGGCTTCTTGTAATAGTTAAGAGTAGTGCTCTATGAATTACAATATAATGCAATGCTTCAAATAATTCTAATTAAGACTAATTATTTCTACCTTTTGAGGCCTCATTCAAAAATGAATTCACACCCTCTTCTCCCCAATCTCCCTTTCTTTCCCTTAGATTGCTTAAGCAAAAGTCAAAGGGTTATCATTTTTTTTCCCTAGTGAACCTAATAGGGTCTACGGGTCTAAGGGTCTGATTCTCTTGGGACTCTGTATTCTCTGGTAAGTCATGCTTAAGTTAGGAATCGGCCATGCCTTACTGCACTTAGGCTAATTTTGGGTGAAAAAAGGGCTGAGTAGAGGTATCTTGTACATAGTAACATTAGATTTTTTTTTTTAAATTTTTAGTAAATAAAATAAAAAAGAGGAGAAATAAAATTAAAATTGATGAACAAAGAAAAGAAAAAAAAATGTAAGACTAGCTAATATGTAAGGCAAAAATAACAACCTTACATTTTTCTTCCTCTCTTTATCCTAAAAGTACTAAGTTTAAAATTCATACATTCATATTTCTTCCCATCCGCTAGGTAGTGAAGGAAAAGTGTGGTTTCTTTGACCTCATTAATTAACGTTATCTCAACGAAGCAAGTAAGATCAATGGTAAGAGTTTTGGTATGAATTAAAGGTATGCTTATTTTAAGAAGAAGAAGAAGGAAGGAGTTTGATAACTTGAAAATAAGTTGAAGAGAATATAATGTCTTTGCTTCTTCGTTAGATATTGATATGAAATATTTTAGTTTTTAATAGTATGGTATATAAGTGGGTTTAAAGTTAGTAGGAGTACATGAACTTTTATATATATATATGTATTTTTAGCACTTAAATTTTAAACTTATTCATTTTAATACCCCAACTTTTTAAATGAGATAAATTAGTATTTCTGTTATAACAGTCGTTATTATAAAACAATAGAATAATAATATAAGTACATCAATTTTCATTTCAATGTTCAAACTTTTTTTTTTCCATTTTAGTAGTTCAACATTTTAAAGTGAAGTATTCTTTATAATCACTTTTTAAAAAAAAAATTATAAAAAAATCAAAATATATTTTTTCAAAAAAACAAAGAATAGATCAGAGTCTTGAAATTTTATTTGGTGTAGTTTTTGTAGATGATATTCGACTTTTGTGAGTTTTTATATCTCTAAATAAAATATGATGTGTATCATATCATTATTTATCATCAATAATAATAATAATAATAATAGACAAATGAAAATGGATTAAATTGTATATAAAGGGTTACTTTAGTTAATTGTTATTCTTTTTATTTTTTATAATTCTTTTACAAAAGTTATTATAAAGAATACCTATTTATTTCACTTTAAAAAGTTGAAGTATCAAAGTGAATCAAAATAAAGTTTAAGTACTAAAATAAAAATAAAATGAAAATTAATACACTTATATTATTATCTTATCATTTTATAATAACAGCTATTATAATAAAAATACTAATTTATCTCATTTAAAAAGTTAGGGTGCTAAAATGAACAAATTTAAAATTTAGATATTAAAATGAAAAAATATGAAAGTTTGAATATTTCTACTAGTATTATCCCCATATAAGTGGTGTGCAGTTGCACCATTGTATAGGTAAGGTGGAGAAATGGAAGTTATTGTAGAAATTTTTTTGATTGAATATTGTTATGAGATTGTTTTATGGACTAAAACTGTAAGGCTTAAACATGCCGATAAGAGTTTGCAAAAGCGTTTTCATATTTTTTGTGGGCATTCTAATGGAAAAAATTGCACTTAATCGTCTTTATACATGTCTATAATGTGCTTAAAATGGATTGTAATGTAGGAAAATAAAATATTGGATTAATGCTTGTTAATTCAAACTTATGTTATATGGTGATAAAAAGAAACATAAAAAGTCATATCATATCGATATTACATAACTTAAAGTTGAATGTATATGGTTGTAATATGTATTTTATGGAAACTTTATTAATAGGAAAATGTGTATAAGTAATGTGTTGAATTTTGAAGTGTTTTTAGTGTAACATTGCATCTACATTGGTTTTATAAGTATTTGTATGAACATGGTAGATGGACGAGTGCATGGAGGATAGTAGGAGCTAGTTAAGTGGGAGGAGAAAAGCTAATAGATTTATGAATTTCCAACAAGTGCAATAGTATTATAGGAGTAGTTGGTGATGGGATTTTGTGATTATAACCTTATGAAATGTTTGTGGTTTAGATTTCGCCAGATAAACAAGTCATAAGAATAACAAACTATAAAAGCATGGGACAAGCGGATAGATAGTATGGTATATGTAGTGGTGTGTTATGTAAAGTTGAAGTAAAATTTTAATGTTAGTCGATTAGGTATAAAGGAAAGAGTGGTAGTTTTAGACTGCAATTGTTTGTTTCTCTTTTTCTATGTAAGGTTAGGGGTAGATATTATAAAAGTGGAGAAAGATAGTAGCAAAGGAGATGTGATATTATGTGCCTCACCTTAACTTAGAAGCTAGGATGGATTTTGATTCCAATCACCATAGGTTTAGGCTTAGGCCAGGTTAGGTAAAGCTTTTTATTAGTTATAAGAAAGGAAGTCCATTTTCTTTTAAAAATAAGTACATTCCTCCTTAAATATAAGTTTATGGCTTATAAGGGCATACAAAACTTAAATGGATTAAAAGAGACCAATTTTGAGCCTATTTTTGCCATGAGACAATTGAGTAAAGTTGACAACAAAAATTTGGTTTAACAATCCTTATTCCAAGCTTAGTAAGTTAGATTTCTCTAAGATAACTTTGAATTTAGCTTGATTCCCTAAGCTCTATTACTATTTCAAAAAGTCGTCTAAGCTATTAAATTAGGCTATTAGCCTTATCAAAATAACCTCTATAATATGTATACTTGATTCTCTTCCCTTATTTATTTATTTATTTACATTTACATTAACAAGCTTTCACTTAATTTGTCTATTGGTTTAATTGATCATGCCATAGCTTACTTTTTTTCTTTACCAAAACAAAAGATAAATGCTATAGCTCATTTTAAGAACAATAAATGGATTTTTGAAAGATTTAAAATTTGAAGAGTAATTAATTTAACCTCTTTCTTAACTACCTTATTAACACTTACATTAACTATTTACTAAAGAGATAAAGGGAAGTTAAAAAGAGGGGGGTAGGGGTGGAGATTTATGAAAATATAACACTATTATAGAAAAAAATTTAAAGGATATCACAAAATTCTCCTATATTCCTCTAACTATTTCTTTTTAGTTTTTCCATGAAATGTCTTTATTATTGAAATTTTCATATGCTTTGTGACCCCTCTTTATTCTTTGCAATAATATACATAGATAGTAAATTTCTTCTATGTTTCATGATTTTACTCACTCTTCATGTTAACTAATATGACAAAATATAAAAAAGGGCAAGCTTGTCTAAGAAATAGGTAATTTTCAATTGTGTATTTTCAAGTCAAACTAAAGGTTTAGATAGCTTGTAGCATGTGCTTTCGAATGACTATAAATCTGCAATCATATGGTATACAAATTGTAAGTTATTGGATTGTAAAATTTAGAACATCAATGCCTAAACACTACATACAATATAGAAAAAATATCATACTTGTTAATAGCCAACTTGGATACGTGGCCTCGAGCCCAAGTTGACCTTCTTGGACTATAGCTTAAGTTCCTTAAGCCTTAACCCACCTTACATTAGCTTAGAATGAGCTCTATAGAGCTCCATCAACCTTGTTAAGTACCCATACAAAGGTGCCCTTCTAGTGTACAACCTTATTAGGTTTTAGTCCAAGCTCCTAGAGCTTAGTTGACCTCTTAGGAAGCTTGTACGAACTCTTAAGCAGCTAAGGAAGGATTTTGAGATTCACTTCAACAAATCTAAAGAAGATCTTGTAACATAATACACCTTCCTTGGGTAGCACACTCTATATGCTTATAAGTATTAGTAAAGACAACAAGTTTTGTATCTTGAAACCCTCATTCTCTCAATTCTATATTCAATTTCTCTCATTAACACTTCCACTGACTTAAGCAACGAAGTAGCCATGTCATAACTCCTATCCTTAACTTATGTTTGTTATTTATGCAAGTTGTTTCCAACCTCAAGCATCCTAATTGAAATCCATCCATCAAAATTTGTTGTTGTCTATTTGTGAAGTCACTCCCATGATGGCTTACAACTTACATAATAACCATTCTAATTTTACCAAAACTATTGTTAGGTTACAATAGCGAACCTATCAAATCCATGACATTAGAACCACCATATTAGAAGAGACATGTTGCACTTTGACAATTGGGAATAGATATGTGAAGGCACAAATCTCTACTATGGTGAATACTATGGTGAATACAATTGTTAGAGGTCTCGACTTAAATGAGTGTTTAGACACTAAGGGTCGTAGTAAGTAGGTTGTCAATGTCACACATATAAAACTAAAGATCAACACCTCAATCACCTTTTCAAATGAGGTCTTAAAAGGTGTGCAAACACCACAAGATGAGGCCTTAGTGATTAACACCAAGATTACAGGGTTTGAAGTTCATAAAATATTGGTCAATAAGAGAAGCTCAATCGATGTTTTCTTCAAATGGGCCTATGATCAAATGAAAGATAAGTCCACAAAGAAGTTGAAGCCTTATAGCCATGACCTCTATGGCTTCAATATCTAACCTATTTGAGTTAAAGGAATCATTATGCTCCTATAGAGCTCGATGATGATGATAATGTTGCTGAGCAGATAGTAAAATTCCTAGTGGCTGACTGCTGCTTATTATTCAATATCATCTTTGTTTGGCTTAATTAGAATGCCTTCAGGATAACCCATTCAAAGATACACATTAAAGTCAAGCTCCCAATGCTTATAAGAGTTAGTATGTGCTAAGGGGATCAAAAGTTAGCTTAGACCCTATATTTCAAAGCCCTTTTTAAAGGTCCTTACAGTTGAATTTGAGCCGAAGGAGAAAACAAGGACTATAGGGAACTAGCAAAAGAGAGAGAAGTAATCTAACTTGGTGACAACCCTAAGAAGACCACCTAGATAGGCGCATCACTACCCCTAAGCTCAAGCAACAACTTATTAATTTCCTTCAATTTAATAAGAACATCTTCACTTAGTTGTTACTAGACATGTTCGATACCCCTATGTTCATAATGATGTGTTGCCTCAACATTGACAAAAATACTAAGGTGGTATTGTAAAAGAAGATAAGCTTTACACTTAAGAGATATGTAGCAATTGAAGAGGAGATGCTAAAATTGCTTAAATAAATGGGATTTATCTAGAAGGAGCCTTATCCAACTTGGCTAGCAAACTGTATCTTAGTCAAGAAATTCAATGGGAAGTGGCATATGTATATTGATTTTACTTATCTAAATAAAGCCTTCTTAAAGAATTGCTTTCTCCTTCCTCAGATCAACCAACTCATTGATTCTACTTCAAGACATACCCTCCTTAGTTTCATGGACACCTTTTTAAGCTATAATCAAATCTAGATGCATGAGCTTAACTAAGCCCACACATCCTTCATCACTAGTTTTAAGACATATTGCTACAAGGTTATGCCCTTTGAACTTAAAAATGGTAGAGTAACCTATCAAAGATTAGTGACAAAAATGTTTAAACATCAAATCCATTGTAATCTTAAGGTCTATGTGATGACATGATGGTAAAAGTAAGCAACCTCATGACCACATTAAAGAGTTCTAAGAAACCTTCAAGATACTATGGGAATACAACATGAAGCTTAACTCTCAAAAGTGTGTCTTGAACACCTTATTGGGCTAAGTCTTTGGGTATATGGTCACACCATGAGGCATAAAAGTGAATCCTGAAAAAAAATACAAGCTATGCTGGATATGCAATCCCCTAAGACTACAAAGGATGTCAAATGGCTTATAGGTGGTTTTGCCGCCTTAAGTAGGTTTAGGTTTAGATCAACAGATCAATGTATCGAGTTTATCAAAGTATTGAAGAAACTTTTTAAATTTGATTGGACCCACAAGCGTCAATAAGCTTTTGAAGAACTTAAGCGATTCCTTACATCTTTACCAATATTATCTAAGTCGATCCCTAAAGAAGACTTGTACTTTACCTTTCAAATTAGTGGCCATACCCTCTCGTCTATCCTTGTATGAGCTAAGGAGAAGGAGCATTGACTTCTTTACCATGGAAGTCACATTCCCTAGAGACCAAAGCAAAGGTACACAAAAGTCATAAGGCCTGCATAGGATGGAACTATGGTTTGCTCTAAATTTTAGATTCCTACCCAGTAATAACAAGGTCAAATACGAGGCGTTTATAGTTGACATAAGACTAATAAGTGAAAATTGGTGTAGAAATGTTAAAAAATCTTTTTTAATTCTTAGTTAACATTCTAGTAAGTGAAGGGGGAAAGGGGAAATGCTTAGTCAAAGACAAAGCAATGACTAAGTACCTCGATATCGTATAAACTATCAGAAGCAAGTTCCCTTCTTGGAACATCACTAAAATACCTCGTCTAAGGAAAATAAACTCTCTTAGCTAGCTTCGACCAACTCCTCTACCTAAAACAAGAAAGTGTTTTTCTTTAGTATCTACCAAACAAGAGCATTAACAAACTGCACCAAGAGTATTTGGAGATATAACTCAAACCAATCGAGCATGCTAGATGGATATACTTTTAGCATATCTAAAGCATGACACTATCTCTCAAGATTAAAAGGAGGTAAGGAGGTTGAGGTACAAGGTAGTTAACTATATGTTGATAGACAAGTGGCTATATAGGTAAGGTTATAGCATTACTTACCTCCAATATGTAAGACCAGAGCAAATGAAACACACTTAAACCAAGTTATAAGTTGGGATATGTAGTAACCACGTGAAGAGCTATACCCTTTATATTAATGCCCTCCAACTCACTTGGTTTGTATTAGTTGACCATGAAGCAGGGTAGTAAGGAAATGGTCTTGAGATGCCCTTAATGCCAAAAGTACATACCTATTGGCCAAAATACTAAGTAGTAGCCTTCTACCTTTAACTAGCCCATAGCCCTTCACTTAATGGGGACTTGTCACTCTAAGCCCTTTTATCAAGGCCATTAGCCAACAGCAATTCATCTACTACTTCTCCAAGTGGGTAATGTTAAGGGTCATAGCAAAAATAATTGAGAAGAGCGTAAAGAGGTTCATCTATGACTCCATACTTTGCATATTTGGCATACCTTATGCCTTAAACATAGATAGTAAGAACCAATTTGTTAATAATAGGTTCCAAGCTTTTGTGGAAAGTACAATGTGGAAGTTCGCTATACCTCAGTGGTACACCCATAGTCTAATGGATAAGTAGAGGCCATCAACTAGACTATTCTTAATAGCCTAAAGAAAAGTGTAAATCAAGTTAAGGGCAAATGAACAAATGAACTCCCCTCTATCTTATGGGGCTACCGAATTACACATAAAACATTTACAAGAGAAACCCCATTTAAGCTTACTTGTGGCTTAAAAGTAGTTATACCCATTAAACTTAAGCTCCTGAACATTAAACCTAAGAATTAGATGCCATGGCCAATGTGATTGGCCTCAAAAGCTAACCTCATCACAATCGAGGAGGTCTATAATCTAGCTCCAATAAGAGGTGTTACATATCAGCAAAGGGTAGCTTGTTACTTTGTCAAGATGGTCAAGTACAAACTCTTTCAACTAGGTGACTTAATGTGTGAAAAGCTTAAAGCTATAAGATATTAGGAAGGACAAGGCACTCTTGCTCCTAATTGGGAAGACCAGTTAGGGTGTATGAGTTTAAGCAATTGGTTAGTCAACTTAGGCTATACTTTAAATAATCCAAGCTCATGTAATATCATCACATCAATAAGTAACAAGTTTTAGCGCCAATTTAAGGAGCTTGCCTTACCTTAAGCTCATTTGCCTATTAGTTCATCCTCCTTTGAGGTGGATTACCCAAAAGTCTTAATCTATCTAAAGGTAAGCAGACTCCTTTACTCTAAGACCACTTCTAGGTGAGTAAAGTACATAACCTTCTCAACATCTACGCTCTAAGATGACTTTTAAGTAACCAGAGCACCTGGCTTATTCAAGACTCACGCTCCAAGACCACCTTTAGGTGAATAAAGCACTCATTAAGATGGAGTACCTTCATTGAATGAGGCCCTAACCTTAAATCTACGATAGGGGCTTAAGTTCCCTATTCAACTTACAAATTAGGACACCATTATGGAATGAATCCTCGACCTCAAATTCTAGGTGCTCCTGATAAGGATCTAACTTCCTTAGTCACCTCAAATGAACTAGGACACTATTGTGGAATGATGCCCAGCCTTAATGATGTGCCTAGGAGTTCAATTATCACTAAGGCTTACTATAGTGAATTCAAACCAATAGGTCCTTTGAGATATCGAAGAAACTTAAGGTGAAACAGTCTAAGAACTGACTAGAGTGGTTAACGTAAAGCTATTCGGAGGATATAATACACCAATGAACACAACATGACTTGACACTTCTCTTGATATGACGCACAAGTTGATATCAAGGTCCACCCGCCACTAATCCTAAGCTACTTAGTAAAATTAGATAAGAGTGTATGGAAAAATGGACTTAGAGAGGGTTGTCTCATAAGAACAGTATATTCAATGTATATATGTAAAATTAGATGATTTCGGCTTATAAGGAGAAGGGACTATTTATAGTAAGTTCTTAAGGCAACATTATAAATAAAGAAATTATGAGAAGATATATACAAAAAGGAGATTTCTAGTACATACGAAAAGGGGTAAAAGGGGTAAAAGATAAAAAAGGAAAATAGTACAATGTCAAATGAAGAGGACAGGTAATAGTATGACTCTGGATCCATATAAGGGTTCTTTAAGCACAGTAAGCAAGAAGAATCAAGGTGTTGCAGTGACAAGGAAATTGAGACGTGAAAGGATGCTGTGAGTGTTGGAAGTGAGCTAAAAGAGAAGTACTCAACCAAGAGCTAGCTGCATTTACTTGGCAAGAGACTCTTGGCAGTTGGAAGTCCAATCACTCGGTATAGAGCTCTTGGCCAGAAGAAAGTCAGCATTAGCGCACGATAACGAGCAAAGCATAGTATAACTACCCGAAGCTCTCAAGGAATTCAGCTATCCTCTAGCATACTGTTTCTTATCATCAGCGGGTTAATGAGAAAGTATCGTTCGGGTGAGGGATTGGAGGCCTTTAAGGCGTGCGCGAGTGATTGGGTCGATAATTGACAACCCATCAGCTCCTCAGGGTTGTTGGAGATTTGCCCTCAAATCATGATCCTCATCATCATCTGGCACATAGGGAGTCAGATCAGCAATGTTGAATGTGGTAGACATGCTAAACCCTCGAGCAATTCAACCTCATAGGCATTATCATTAATGTGCCTAAGGATTTTGTAAGGTCCATCCGTTTTGGGAGATAGTTTGTTCATCCTCTTACTAAGAAAGCATTCCTTGCTAAGATTGATCTAAACAAGGTCTCCAGGGGTATAAATGACTCATCTCCTCCCTCGGCTTCTCGCTTCCTTCTGTCGAGCCGTAGTCTTAACCAATTGCTTAGTAATCTTCCGATGTAACCTTTGTAATTCCTTTGCACACTGTAGGTCGAATTGACTTTCATCTTGTGTAATCGGACTATTAATTAAATCCAAGGGTAAGTTCGAGTTAAGTCCATAAACGACCTCAAATGGTGATGTTCCAATTGAGCTGTAAGTCAAGCAGTTGTAAGCAAATTCAATGACAGGCAGGCATAAATCCCAGTTATATGAATTCTTCCCAATAGTAGCGCATAAAGGCTACCGATGGTTCTGTTCATAACTTTAGTTTAGATGTCTGTTTGGGGGTGACAAGAAGTACTGAATAGGAGTTTAGTGCTAAACTTGTTCCACAAGGTCTTCTAAAAGAAGCTTGTGAACTTTGAGTCACAATTAGACACAATACTCTTTGGCACTCCATGTAGTCGTACAATTTCTTGCAAAAAGATGTTAGCAATGAATAAAGCATTATTAGTTCTGTGGCAGGGAACGAAGTAACCCATCTTGTTGAGTTGATCAACCATTACCATGATTAAGTCGTATCTTCTCGGCGTTTGGAGAAGGCTGAGCAAGAAATTCGTGCTTAGATCAGTTCATGGCCACTTTGGAATAGGTAAGGGTATATATTCCCCATAGGATTCTCTCTTCCCCTTTGCATATTTACTCACTTCATACCTCTTAAGTATTCGATGCATATCCTTCATTATCTCAGGTCAGTAAAAATGCTTCTTCAATATCTCAATCGTCCTCCTTTCCCTAAGATGGTCGGCCAAAGCCCCTACATGAGCTTCTCGAACTAGTAGCTCCCTTACCAAACCACTTGACACACAAACATGCTAGCCCTTCATCAAGAACCCTTAACTTAAGTAAAACCCTTCCGCAACTCCTCTAATACTGCACTTAGCCACTAAGGGTCCCAAATATGGATCATGCTCATACTGATCAGGTAAAGTGCCAAATCCAAGCACCTTAACTTGTAATGTTGCAATGAAGGCATGACAGTGAGAAAAACCATCAGCTACTATGTTAGTGCTCCCCTCCTTATATTTGATGACATAGCAAAAGGTCTCCAAGAACTCAACCCATTTAGTATGACGCCGAGAAAGTTTCTATTGCCTGTGAAGATGCTTGAGAGACTCATGATCAAAGTAGATGATGAATTCTCTCGGCAACAAATAATGCTACCAGTTCTAAAGTGTTCAAACAAGGGCATAAAACTCCTTGTTGTAGGCTAAGCAATTCAGGGTAACACCTCGAAGTTTTTTGTTGAAGTAGGTAATGGGATGGCGTTCCTACATAAGGACAGCATCAATGTCGACACCAAACGCATCACATTCAACCTTAAAAACTTTCTCAAAACCCAGTAGGGTAAGTTCTAGAGTAGATGCCAACTTAGACTTTACATCTTCAAAACTCTTCTGAGCTTTCTCCGACCATCTAAACTTAACGTTCTTCCTAGTCAATTAAGTTAACGGTGCAGTTATGGAACTGAAGTTTCAAATGAATCTTCGATAAAACGAAGCTAAACCATGCAAGCTCCTGACTTCCGCAACATTAGTTGGCGTAGGCCACTTAAGAATAGTTCTGACTTTCTCGTCATTAACTCGAACTCCCTTCCTTGAAACAACATATCCAAGAAATACAATCTTGCTTTGATAGAACACACATTTCTTCAGGTTACCAAATAATCTCTCGGTGCAGAGGATGTTGAATGCCAATCTTAAGTGCTCGACATAGGCGATGAGGTCGGCATTGTAGACTAGAATATCATCAAAATAAATCACAATACATTTGCCAATCAACGTTCAGAGCACGTGATTCTTCAGTTGCATAAACATATTCGGTACGTTAGTTAGCCCAAACAACATCACCAACCATTTGAACAAACCATCTCTTATCTTGAAGGCCATCTTCCATTCATCTCCAAGTCTCATTCGTATTTGGTAGTAGTCACTCTTCAGGTCAATCTTAGAAAAGATGCAGGCACCATGTAACTCGTCAAGCATATCATCAAGTTATAAGATTAGGTATTGATATTTAATAGTGATCGTATTGATGGCTCGGATGTTTATACACATTTTCTATGTTCCATCCTTTTATGGAATGAGTATAGCTGCTACAACATAGGGGCTAATGGTCTTACAGACATATCCATGGTCTACCAATTCATCAACCTGTTTCTTCAATTCAGTTGCTTGCTCTGGATTGATCCTATAAGCAGGTCAATTTGGTAAGGCAACTCTTGGTTAAAGGTCGATACAATGCTCAATACCTCTTAAGGGAGGTAAACCTTTCGGCATCTCGGCAAAAAATAGGTCGTCAAAGTCTTGAAGTAGCCGTTGCCCCTTGGTAGGTAAGTTCTTGGCTTCTCTTACCTCCAAGAGCCTCCTAGCTAAGAAGAGCACAAAGTTGGCAGCCCTGACTTCTCTAGCAAATTAAGCTTAGGAAATCACTAAGGACTTCCGCTACAGTGATTTAGTAACCTTCTCTTAGGCTTCTTACACTTCCTTAGGATTCATAGGTATTAGTATAATTTTCTTCCAATCCTTCTAGAACATGTAGGTGTTCCTATACCTATCGTGTAATACTCGTAAATTAAATAGCTACGGTCGGCCAAGTAATATGTGAGAAGTACACATGGGAAGGACATCACATAGTACCTCATCCCTGTACCTATCACCAATGGTAATCGGCACTCTAACTTACTCAGCAATGTGTAATCCTCCTTTCTCGTTTAGCCAATGAATCTTGCACAACTTGGGGTGTGGAAGGTTTGACAATTTCATGGTCTTAACTACCTCTTGTGCTATGACATTGGTATAACTCCCTTCATCAATAATCAAGGTGCATAGCTTACCATTTACTCAGCAATTTGTATGGAAGAGGTTCTCCCTTTATCATTCTCATTAGCCACAAAAGTACTAAGAGATCAATAAACGACAAACAACACTCAGCGCTGCCCTCGGGTAGTGTCTAGGGATTGGGATCTTCCTAAAACTCTTCTAGCATCTAATCAACTCCCATTTCTTCCTTACCTTCGCTCACGCTCTCAACTTCAAACTGGGGCTTATCTCCCATTATAGTCATGACTCGGTGATTCAAACATTGACTAGCCATGTATCCATAACTGAGACATTTGAAGCATTTGATTTCTCAGGTCTTTCTTCCTGAGCTCTAACCTTGGTCTCTTTGAGCCTCAAGTTCCTTAGCCTTACCCTTACCCTTACCTCAGCCTTCTTTGGATTAGCTCAGCCTTTGTCCTCAACATTCCACCTCGAAACTGTTCGATGCTTGATCATTCACTAGTCAGCTTAGCATGCCACTTCTATTTGACATAATTGGTCAGCTACTTGGCATTCGACTAGCCTAGTTTCGCCTCTGTCTTTCAACTCTCTATGCCACCCTGATGGCTTTGTCCAGAGTTGTCAGACTCTGTAGCTCTTCTCTGTTACCAATCTCGGTCCTTAGTCCGGAAATAAACCTTACGATAATTCGCATCTCAAGTTCGTCAACATCATACTGGATCATGAGCAATTAAAATTCTCGAATATAGTCATCCATTTATCGGCTACCTTATCTTCAGTGTTGGAGGTATCGAAACGTGTCTTGTTTGTAGTGTTCAGGAATGAACCTTTAGTCGCGAGCTGATTTGTCTCTGGGTGTCCTATAATACAAATAGGTCTTTTTAGTACTTATATTTTATGGATTTTTATTCTAATTCAAAATGTAACTCATTTTCCCCATGTATACCTATAACGCTCTAATGATTCGTTGTATTCTATTTCAGGATTCGACTCCTAAACTAGATTCTAGTTTTAAATTCCTAAGTCTTAATTAGGCTCAAATCCCAATGTGACATTAATCACATTACGCTCAGGTACTCAAATATCCTATTGGGTCGTAATTTGGTATTCTAAACTATTCGGTGCACACTAAGCCTAATTGAGGTATCGGATTTATTCCCGATGTGTAAAAATCTTACATTTTGAGATATTTACTTAAAATTAAATATTATTTCAGATTTATTATTTTTCTGATTTCTATTATAATATTATCTAAATAACCCTATTTTTTTAGATTTAATAATTTACACTTTCACATATTACTAATTTCTTATATTACTTACCTAATTTCCCTAATTAACCATACTTAATACCCAAAGGCTAGGATTAAGGTTTCACTTCAGATATTAACATCCCTAAACATCTAATTAAGATCCAAATCAGTAATTAACATCCTAATCACCTAATTAATCCTAAATCACTCAATTTTTCCATCATTTTAGGGCTAAAAATTAACTTAAAAATTTCAAAAATTAATTTTAAAAAAATGGCTTCATAGCACTATTCTACATCATATGAGCATCCTACATAAAAATTTTGAGCTCCAAATTATACTCCTAAGCCTATTTATTTTTCGGTTTAATCATGCTCGGTTTTGAACAATTTGTTAAGGAACCTATATTTCCAGACATAATTAAACTAAATCAATATTTTTCCCTAAATCTACATACAATAAAACCTCAGAATAACAAGTTTCATAATTTTCTGGGCAAAATAACTAATTTTACAAAATTATACGAAAATCGGGTGAATAAATGACTAACCGATTCGAAACTTTTTGGCCGTCTAAACCCGGTCCAATGTTGTCGGCCGGTCCAGGTGGTGGTTCTAGTGTAGGGTGGTGGTGGTGATGGTGGTTCGGTCGCAGGTGGTGGTGAGTGGTGGTTTTAGTTCACTTGCCTGCACAGTTTTCTTTTTTTTTTTTCTGGATTTTCTCTCGATTTTTTCAGTGTTTCGATTTTTCTCAGATCCTAAACTGACCAAATGACTTCTGGAAATTTTTTACTTATTTATGGACAATTGTAATAATTAATATGCATTAATTTGATAAGACTTTGCCCCAATTCCTTCATTTTTAGCTTTTTGTTTGTCTAATTCTCATTGGATAATTTTTCTTTTTCTGATTTGAACCTGCCACGACCTGATCTTGGTTCAGCTTATCATCTTCTGATTTTTTCTAATTTTTCCATAATTATTTTATATTTTTCTTTAATTATTTGCTTAGTCTTTGGCCAATTTAGGTAATTACGCGTATTTTTATCTACACGTAAATACATGTGGGGTACACGTGAACATTCCTAAATATTATTTTGGTCATTCTAAAATTTTTAGTATACATATAATCTATCTCTAGTAATTTATTAGTTATTAGATTACACTTTTTGTCTTTTCAGTAATTAGTAATTATTATGCTTAAAATTTGAAAATTTTATAGTCTCCTATTTTACTATTTATTTTCTTAAATTTAAGTTTACGGGGTCATTTTTACTAGTATTTCTCTCAATAGTTTATAATTTGGGTTTGATCGGATTTTTTAGCCGATCACCCTAAACCTTGCCTTAAACCTTAGGTTTTAAGCTCAATCCTACAGTTACTTGGCTTAGTTTTAGGGCTTACACCTAGGAGCTTAGTTATCACTAGAGCTTGTTGTAGCGGATTCGAACTAATGGGTCCTTCGAGATATTGAAAAAACTTAAGATCAAACAGTCTAAGAACTGATTAAAGTAGCCAATGTAAAGCTACTCAGAGGATATAACACACCGACAGATTTGATATGACGCATAAGTTGATATTAAGGTCCATTTGCCACCAATCTTGAGCTACTCAACAAGATTAGATAAAAGTGTATGGAAAAATAGACTTGGAGAAGGTTGTCTCACAAGAACAATATATTCAATGTATATATGTAAGATCAAATGATTCCGGCTTATAAGGAGAAGAGACTATTCATAGTAAGTCCTTAAAGCAACATTATAAATAAGGAAATTATAAGAAGGTATATATAAAAAGGAGATTCCTAATATATATGAAAAGGGGTAAAAGGGACAAAAAACAAAAAGGGAAAATAGTACAATGTTAGATGAAGAGGATAGGTGTCAGTATGACTCTGGATCCATACAAGGGTTCTTTGAGTACAGTAGGCAAGAGAAATCAAGGTGTTGCGATAACAAGGAAGTTGAGATGTAAAAGGATGCTGTGAGAGTTAGAAGGGGGCCGGAAGAGAAGTACCCAGCTAGGAGCTAGCTGCATTTACTTAGCAGGAGACTTTTGGCAGTTAGAAGTCCGATCACTAGGTATAGAGTTCTCGACTAGAGGAAAGTTAGCATTGGTACATGATAACAAACAAAGCATAGTATAATCACTCGAAGCTCTTAAGGAATTTAGCCATCCTCCTTCAACATATTGTTTCTCATCATCGGTAGGTTAACGAGAAAGTATCCTTTGGTGAGGGACTATAGGTCCCTAAAGCGTACAAGAGTGATTGGGTCGATAGTTAATAACCCATCACTTAAACCCTAGGTGTTCCTTTCAACCAATTTTGGAATACCATTACTAAGATAGTTGCAATTTACCCTGGTCATAATTTAGATGTATCCCTTATGTGTAAGGGTCAATTAACCATAATGAAAACATAAACATGAAGAAACAACAAAGAAGACAAGGTACAAGAACCATGTAAATATGAAAACAATCACTTAGCATAAGTTTTTGACCTAGGGACTTGCTCATGAACTTGCTCTGATGGTGGCTTAAGTGTCTTAGGAGGATGGAAGCTTAAAAGAGGGGGAATCTCATTAGAACCAGACTGATCCTTCTCCTTAATGTCCTTGCATTGGGCATTACGTTGCTACACTCTACTTGACAACCTTAAGGCCATCCTCGACATCATTTTTGCCTAGGAAATTAAGTAAATTGAGATCAATCTTGGGATAGTTCTTCTTCACATCCTTCCTCATTTCCCCTGTTCCATGTGCAAAGACATTAGCTTGAATGTCCAACCACTCCAAACTTTGAAATAGTTCATCAAGAACCTTCTTTTGGAGATCCCCATCTCCAGCTTTACAGTCTACACCTAGCAACACTCTAGTTCTTCCTCCATCTCAGTCGGCTTCCTCTTATGCTCCTTTTCCTTTATCTATAAGGAGCCTCTTAAAGCCCATGGTTTTTTTAATTCATCTTGGGTTGAGCTTAGTTGCAAGTTCAATTTGGTCTTCATAGTAGCCCACATAGTATCTAAATCTTCTATCTTTGCATAGTAGATTTAACATCCTGCTCAACTATGTTGCTCCCTCTAAAGTTACCTTCGCCTTTGCCTTCGTCTTGGCAATTCTTTCTTAAGTCTTAGCCTTAGCTTGCTTGACTTTGCATCAACTTCCTAGGCCTTCTATAAAAATGGGAATTGCTAAAAAAGTTTCAATTTGTTATCTAGTGGGCTTTTATGCCTATAATTAAGTCAAACTACCTCCTTCCTCTCATATCCCTAAGCTTGAAGGAAAGCTTACTCAAAACATTGAATTGCAACAAAGAGATGTATGATGCTATTACTAGGATGAAGAGCACATATTATACAATGGATATGGATGGGAGTGATGCATACATCATAAAATCTTTCATTGATGAATTCATCCAATACATTATACTCCTTAGAACCAATGAAGTCTCCCATGGACTCCAAATCTAATAAAGGTACAATAATGCTTATCTGCTCATGGCTTCGTCTACCATATTCAAAGGCTCTATTATTCTCATGCACATTTGAGCTAAGCATAAATTTTGGCATACAATCTCTAAACCTAGTCGATGCGAGCTGTAAGGAATGAGCTCCTTGAGGAGATGGGCGCTATGTCCCTTCCTCTTCTATCCTCAATATGCTCCAGCACTTGGTTGCTAGATGAGCTCAATTTCTCGAGGCACTTCATCCACTACAACCATCACTAGTTATGTGTATTCCCCATCTTAAGATTGCTTCTTCTTATTCAAGTTAATCACCATCAACTTCATAGTTTTAAGGGGTTAAGTAGTATGAGTCTCAGAAGTACTAATTTTATCGCCCTTTGTTGGGGGGTTGACCTTCTTTGCAATAGTAACTTCTTTACCTCTCGCTATAGCTACTTTTTTAAGGGTAGTCATATTGAAGTTATTCATCTTTACAAGAGAAAAAATGAGTAAGACAATAATTAACCATGGAATAACTAAATGTGGCACCATGCTGAGCATAAGCCCTTAAGGGACATCTTCCCCCCTTCTATCTTAGCAGATGAATGGCACCCCTGCAGCCAATCCACTTCGGCATAGTGACAATCGAAGATTATACCTTCTTCTTTATCTTATTCCTCTCCTTTAAGATTTTGAACCAAGCTAAAACGTTTTCGTATGACCTCCTCGGTATTGCATCGTATTTTGCTTTTTTTGATGGCATTTGTAACATAGTCATTGTCAAGTTGCAAGTTAATGGGTGAAGTACAAATGGAATTTACCTACCCAGTCTAAAAATCAAAACCCATTTCTAAACAAAACGCCTATATAATAGTCCTTCCATCCACGCACAGATGATTTTAGCCCAATAAACAACCGCCTCTTATGTCGATTTGCCAAGTAATACCATCCCTCAGACAATTCGTTCTTCTTTATGGTATAGAAGTGCCTAAATAACTACATGGTTGGCCTCCTTCTAAGTTTTGAACAAATTTGCTTAGATGCCACCGATAAAAAGTATGCATTTAGAACAAATTGACTTGGATTTACTTAGTAGTTGGTGAAGAAAGCTTTCTAAGAGTTTGTAAATGGAAGATGTAACTGGAATTCCTTATGATAAAGAAAGAACAAATGCCCATCACTCAATACAACCTTATCGCTTATTTAGGGCTTTTCAATCTCAACTTAGGGGACGGTTGTAGTACTTGACTATAGCCACCACATCTACATTATGCAATTGGCTTATCATTCCGTTTAGGGACTATCCCATACATGGGTCTCTCCAAATAGGTGTAGTTGTTTTCTTTTCTTCTTTTCCATCATTCGAATACATGTCTATACCTACTAAAATTTGATTAAATAAATCACTTTCAATCATTGCTATGTCAGTTGACTACCATGAGGGACTTGTTGTGGTCATTACTTGGAGGGAAACAAGCCTTTGGATGTGTTCATTTTGCACCTTGTCATCAAAAGGGGTATTAGAAGAAGAAAACAAAGTTTCGTCTATACTATCTACTGAATTTAATAAAAGAGTCTCATCAAATGCAAAGAAGAAAGAAAATAATCTAAGTTTGAAGAAAGACAAACACAATCAAATGCTATAAAGGAAGTTCAAAAAGTTGAAAGTGTAGGAAGTTTAAGAAGGCGAAAGTGTTTTCTTCAACTATAAATGACATATTTATAGCCTTACATGTGAAAATCGAGGTAGTAGCTATCATAAAAATAGCCGATTAGATCTTTGATAGTTAGATCTTGCAATTTTCCTTATTGAGGAAATAAAGGGCTCAAATAAGCTAGATGCAATTGCAACAATGCAAACTTGCTCAATAGTTAATTGAATAACTATTCTTAGCATTGGATGCACTAAGGTTTACACTTGTAAGACAAGTAAATTCAAAGCTTTTTGGGAAACTGAGTCATCTCAGACCTAACACATTAAAATAATTATAGATCACCATCTCTATAATTTGGTCCAATTGCCACAAACTTTAGGCAAACCTCTTCTAGTAAGTGCTTCGATACAACTTGCTTGGTTTAAGGAGCATAAGCCTAAAAGTTGGTTAGATATCACACTACCTGGTATCCTCCCAATAGATCAACTCAAACTACCTGCCTACTTAGCCGAAACACTTCAATTAGTGCTTCAATTCTCTTACACTAAGGGTTAAATCATCAACACATTAGATAGGTCTCCCCTTAACACCATGCATGTAGTAGCTTGTCCTAAGACCTAAAAAACCACACTAGAAGCTTACTCTCCTTACTAACTCGTCACCAATGAGATGTAGGGCCCTAAGCCTAAGCTAACCTTCTTGACCATGAGTCGAGCTCCTTAAATCCTAACCAACCCTACATGAGCCTAAAACGAGCTCTATAGAGCTCAATTAACCTTGTTAAGTACCCATAGAAGGTCTTCCTTCTAGTGGACAACCTTATTAGATTTCAATTTAAGCTGTTAAAGCTAATGCAACTACTTGGGGAGCTCATACAAGCTTTTAAGCAATTAAGGAAAGATCTTGTAGAGATGCTCGAGCGACTACTAAGGAAGCTTATACAAGCTCTCAAGCAATTAAGGAAAGATCTTGAGATTCTCTACAATGAATCTAAAGTGTATCTTGAAATGTGATTGACCTTCCTTACGTGGCATACTCAATACTCTTATAAGTATTAGGTAAAGGCTATAAGTTTGGTATCTCGAAACCCACGTTCTCTCATATTCTATATTCACTTTCTCTCCTTAATACTTCCATCCACTTAAGATCAGAGTGATCATACCAAAGACACCTTCGACTTCCATCCTTAGTTTATGTTTGTTATTTTAGATTATTTCCAACCTCATGCATCTTAATCGAAATCTATGGAATGTAATATGTAATGAGTCCAAAAATTCACATTTAGAGGTTTGATGGAAATTGACTTATAAGTTATTATCATTTGAAAAATTTGCCCATTTTGGGTATTCTTGGGCATTTATTATTAGATTCCATTTTAGATGGAAGCATTTGTTATGATCTATCCGACAATATAAAGTTTGTTAGGTTAAACAATATATACAAAAGTTACTAAACTTGAAAAATATTGATGAAAAATGATTTAATTATGAAAATAAAATTACTAGTCAAGGAAAACTAAGAATTCAATTTTTATAAATTAATAAATGATCAAACATCAAAATGTTTAAAAAATAAAGAACATACACTTAAATAAAATTAATAATAAACTATATTAAATTTTTTATAATGCAATTATAACTAAGTTAAAAGGAAAAAAAAAAGTGAAAATTACAAAAATATAATTTGTTTTTTTTTTTTCATTTTGCAAACTTATGACCTATATTTTGTTTTTTATATATATATATATATAAATATGACTTAAAAGGCAAGTCTCGTCATTTGATTTGAAACATCAAACAAAACCTTATCACTTGCTAGGGCAGAAGGCTAGGAGGTGGAAAAGGAAAAGAATTAAATAGAGCTATTACAAAAATAATTCAAAAAATAAATACTTGAAATCAAGTTTTGAATCCCTAATTTCAAACTATATTGAAAACTAAATTTTTACTAAAATTGGGTATTCAACAATCTATTTCAAGTTGTATTTAATTTGATAAAAATTTAATGCTCAAATGTAATTACCCATTTAACACTCAATCTTAGTAAAACTTGAAATTGGCTTTTCAACACTCAATTTTAGTGTAATGTGAATTTAGATTTTCAATACCGATTTTAATACAACTTGAAATTGGGTTTAACAATCAATTTTAGTACCGCATGAAATTGAGTTTTCAAAACATGATTTTAAGTATGATATTATTAGAATCCCCTATTTTTTATAGTTGTTAAAGAAAAAAAAATTATCGGAATTATTTGTAAAGAGGGAAATTTAAAATTTTTTTAAAATAATATAATATGTTCTACCACCATAAAAATATAAAAAAGAAAATTAAAATAACTACTTAACTAGTGAAAACCACTGCATAACAAGCTCAAACTTTGCAATAGCCAATGGAAAAAGATCCATACTTTTGTAATTTTCGAAAAAAGAAAATTTACGCTCGGGCACCCATTAATTGAAAAAATTTGAAATTCCAGTGCCCTATTCCTTTCGGTCGGTTCACACAATCAAATTATTTTCTTTCGTCATCGCGTCCAGAAAAATTCTGAACTGTCGCCCGCTTCGACCGTCTCCCGCTCAACGTCGATTTCTCTCTCTTTTCTCAAAAAAGACGAAGACGACGCACTCGAACAGGTATGTTACGTATGTGCATGTTCAAAAATGAAACCGGATGTGTTGAAACCTAAGAACATATCTTCCTATAATTATCCTTTTATACCATCCTTTCTTCTTGATTTTGAGAATGGTTCTCTTCCATTTGTAAATGCGAATTGTACAGTAAAATACAGTTTATACCGGGTTATCTTTTTTCTTTGTCTTGTTTATTGGATGGCCATAATGATTCTTTTTTTAAAAAAATCTTGTAGAGGGAAAAAAAGAAAACAAATTTTTATGTTATGTATTAATAGTAATGGTCAAAGTCAGAAAGTTCTATTGTTTTTTTCTGTTAAATTTCGTATCTTTAAGCAGTATTTGTAATTTGTTCTATTCGGATTATATGGTTTCTGAGCATATCTTAAATTAATATAACATTTGAGGTGGATTTAGACACAAAGATGCATTGTGAAATTATATGATAAAGTGGAATTGGATTATCTGAATTGCGTGGATGCCAGTGGAGGCTTGGACTGTTGACCTTGGTTTCTTTCACTTGGAGCTGTAGATTCTACGGCGCAAATTTTATTATTTTTAGGTTCTGGCAGACACTTATTATTTTGCTTTGCTAGGTTTCAAATTTATTGACCTCATTGTGAATGGTATATCTATTCCGTAATAATGAGATCTCACGGTGTCTGTGTTGGTGTGTACTTGTTTGTGCATCATACTTACACCTGTTAATTAGGTTGTGAGTTGTGAAGAACAAGAACTTTCGGAAAAGGGCCTCATAGAATATTTGAAGCTTTAGGGAGTGGAGGAAATGGAAAGTAGTGTTAAGGAAGATGGGAAAGGGGTTGTTTTTCTGGATCGCTTGTGTAGAGCCACACGTGGTAAAAGGATGACAAAGTTGCTTGATGAGGAAATCCAAGAAGACGACAATTTCTGGAACCAGGATGCTCTTAGAGAGGAAGAGAATGACAATAATTACGAAGAAGAGCCTGAGGTTGCTGATGTCTTTGACAGTGACTTTGATGATGATGTAAGCGCTGCCATTTTGAAAGAATAATTTTTTTCTTTCTACCTCCTATTGTAGTCAGTTACTCAGTGAAGGTTCTCGTCTTTTAGGAGCTTGATCCTGATGATGAACAACCAATGACAGAAGATAGAGAACAAAGGTTCAGTTTTCAGATAAATCATAATTCCTATGGTATTGATGACACAGACTTTTGAATTTGGTATCATATTATGAAACAGGGAACCAAAGAAGAAGCAGCTTATCTTTCCTGGGAAGACTGCAAAAAAGAAGAAAAAGAAGAAGAAAGTGATCACCAAATTGAAGGAGACTCCAAAGGATGACAACGAAACTTCTCAACCTGAGAAAACCCATGACGCTCCTGATGATGTGGAAGTTGAGAGAACAATCAGGAAGTCTACAAGAACTTCGGTCATTGTTAGGCAGGCGGAGAGAGATGCTATACGTGCTGCATTACAAGCTACAATGAAGGTTTGCTTTGTTTTGTTTCTGCTTGTTGAAATATAATATTTGAAAAACAGGCTCACATAAAACTGCACTTCTATCTACTCGCTTTAGCTTTAAGCTTTTAGATGAGTAGTGAATTTGTCAATATATCAAATCCATCAATTCTTATCTCCTTCCTAGGCTCTCTGGATGCAATCATGTTCAGTCGTTCCAACACACCCATATTCTGATTAACAGTTATAGAAGACTCTTTTAAAATTGTTACCAATATGTTCAATGAAGATATTTAGACCTCTACTACAATGTATAAAGCTTCTTTCCCTTTCATTTCATGGAAGAAATGTCCAAAAAGCTGAGTTGATCATAATCGCTCCAGAAATTTTTTTGATTCTGTTGTTTTGGTTTTATGCACTCTTAACAAAGCTGTTAGAGGGGTAAGTCAGTGCAATCATATGCAGCTGATTAATTCACTTGTTGTCCCTCTCCTCAGCCAATAAAAAGAAAAAAAGAAGGGGAAGAGAAGAGGATGAGTCAAGAAGAGATGCTTTTGGAGGCAGCCCAAACAGGTTTATCATGCAAAGAAGCTTGAAATTTATAAATGGCAGTTGGTGCAATGCAAATGTGTACTGATTTAGTTTGTGCTGTCTTTTATTTACAGAAATTATGAACTTAAGAAACTTGGAGCGTGTGCTAGCAAGGGAAGAAGAAGTTAAGAAAAGGGCAATTGTTCACAAGGCTGTTTACACTGGTCCGCAGATACGATATATTTCAAGAGAAGGCAAGTCTTTCTTTTTTATGAGTTTCTCTCCTCTCAATCATAAGAATTTTCAGTACATAGTAGGTTGAAATTCATCATTCCACTCTCATCATAGATTAATTTTTCTTTCAGGTTGTTCTTCCCTTGAGTTTACCAAAGGGGTATCCTTCCAATCAGAGCTTTTGACGGCATCTAGGCCATGTAAGCTGACTATAGACCAAATGAGTTGGTTGCTTGAAATTTGTTGCTTATAACCACAAGCCAGGAGGCATGATATACTGATTTCTAATTACCCTATAGAAGCCCACCATTACCCTTTTGCATTCAAGTATCTATCCTCAAATTGGATGAGTTGGTTGCTTATGATTTCTATAGAAGCCCACCATTACCCTTTCGCATTCAAATATCTATCCTCAAATTGGATGGGTTTGTTGCTGGTGATTTCTATCTTATGAGATGGTCCTAAAATTCATGAAATAGCACTACTAATATTTACCTTCCTCAGCAAGATTTGCAGTTTTCACCCGGAAGGGAGGGGGAAAAAAATTTGCAGTTTTCTGGTAGATATCATTTGCTGATTTGTTGGTTTTAGCAAATAGATTTCTTGCTCCTTGCAGTAGAATAACTCTTATGATCATCTGTAAAAAATGATTTTCACACGCCATCTTTATCTAGTTAGAATGCTTCTGTTTCTGCTTTTGCTGTTGGTTGGCTTAACAGCATTTCCCATTTTCTTTTTACTAGCACCAGCTCTGCATATGTTGCAATATAATATCGACATAACAAGTTTTAGCTGAAATGTAAATTATTTTTATTTTTTGACTTTGGGGGCAGTTGGTGTGGGCAGTTCTTTGCAAACTTTTACAAAAATATGGAAATCTCTTTTCTCTTGTTAATGTGCCTTTTTTTCCTTCAGATGCAGAGAAGGCAGTGTGTGCTGTTACGGGACTGCCGGCCAAGTAAGGAGTTGTAGTTGTGTTCTGCTTTGGTTTGTTATAACTGATCTTGCTTCCAGAACTCGGTAGAAATAGATTAGTAGGGAAAGAATTGTGGTGCTTCCTCTTTGATCTGTCTGTAGAGACAGGTAGTTGGACCATATCTACTTTTTCAGTGTATAAAACAACCTATAGAATGAAATCATGGAAGATTGTGCTAGAGATATAGGTAGATGCACTCAGTCTCCACGATTTCATGTATTTGGCCAAAAACTTTTATGTATAGAAAAAGACTGTTTCATCATTCATTGTTCAGAGGGGAAAGAATTATGTTTTTTGAGTTGACCTTGTCAGTTGGCAAGGCATGCAGTTAAGGGCCATTATTTTTTGGTTGTTAGCTGTCACCTGTGAAATTTCTGAGCTATGTTTATGGAGAGACTGGAATCCTAGTACTTACGTCAGTAAATAGTAACCTTAATTGCTATATATGACTCTAATTTTTATATTCAAATATTTTTATTGAAAGCTGCATTCATGTTATGTAAGTGTAATATTGCTGCTGAAGCTTTACCTTTGTTTATGTAGGTATTGTGATCCAAAAACGGGATTGCCGTATGCCACAAAAGAGGCTTTTAAAATTATACGTGAACGGTAGTACTCTACTAAAATTGATCGTTTTGTGAATGCTGCATGTTCTGTTCTGCTGTTATGAGTACACTGGTCAAATTGTTCCAGTCTAATCTTTCTGTCATCACTTCTCGTCACCATTTGTTTATTCTGCAGATATTCAGCTCAGAACAATGGAGTGCCCAAAAAAATGGACATGGGTATTTTATATGATTCTATTAGTGGAAGTGGTAATTTGCCTAAGAAGAGGAGATCTGAAGTTCCAAACAAAGGCGAAACATCCTATCTCCAATACTTAGCTCGCTATCGGAGATTTCCAGTTCTTGAGAGTGAAAGTTCAGAGTAATCACTTCGCAAAATTTATGTTGATTTATAGCCACAATAATTGTCAGGATTGGAGGCCTGATGTAAATAAATTAGTGAAGCATGCATGCAATCTGGATTTGCACTTACTACTACTACATTTTGGGGGAAGTCGATCTCCATTCCTCTTATTTATGAAGTTTGAAGAGGACCCTGAAAAAGTAACATATGGAGCTCATCGAAGATGCCAATGGTTGGCATTATGACTCAGAAAGTTGGCAAGCCGCTGTTGCATTCTTTCGAGGATTATGACTAACAGAAGCAGCCTGCTTCAAGGAGTCTTGTGATGTGCATGTTTGCATTTTTCTTGGTTTAATCTTAAGGTAATTGCTTAGCTGCCTTTGTTTGTTTAGATGTTAATAAGTTGGAAGAATGATAATTAGCAGCAAGTATTTTGAGCTTGGCTTCAGTTTTCTCGAATGTTGGTCTTCGTTTTGATTAGAAACTTCTTGCATTGACCCAGTGCACCATGCACCGAGATTATAAAGGCCAATTAGACCACTTATGTTTTTCGTGGGTTTTATAAGCTGTAGAGACTGCCTGGTGTATGGTGCATCCGGAGTAGACTGGATCTTGATTCTGATTTCTCACAAGATATGTTGAATGAGCGGTTGGAGCGGTTTTATTACTTATCATTCTGACATCTATTTTCTGGAAAACTTGGGGAGATTTGAGTCGTGACTTTTGATTGAAGATTTATAATGGGAGTATGTTTTACACTACAAAATTTGATCTCCTAAAACATTGAAGAAAATTTCTATGACCTTGCTATTGTTGGTATAGCGAATGGCTTGCTTTGTGTTGATTTTTATTGTCCTTGGCTCTCTCTTGAGATAAATTACATAGAGCATCGGAGACCCCATTTGGAGCTAATTTAATGTAAAGCTTTAATGAGTAATTCTGCTCTGCGTGTTTGATTTATCCTTATCACAACAACATTGAACTAAATAGAAATGGCGTTGAAATATTGCAAATTTGCAATTTATTTATAACCCGTTCTCACCTTATTTCTTGTTACAATATTCATTTGATTTTTTGTTATGAAATCATAATTCCATAAGAATTTCTATTATCTCTATTACTTAAAATTAAGTAATAGGAATTTTTTAATTTAATTAAAGAATTACAATTTCTCATTGTCGTCGTTGCTTCTGCTGCTGTTGTCTTCATCGATTATCATTATCTCTATTACCATCGCCATTGCTACTACCATCGATTATCGTAGTTACTACTATTATTATTATTGTTACCATCTTTATTACATATTATTACTACTATCGTTACTACTGTTACTACCGTTGCTACTATCATTACTGCTAATTATAATTGTTGTTATTATAATTACTACTATTATTATAATTGTTATTATCATTATTGCTACTACTAATTATTGTAGTCATAACCACTATCATCATTGTTATTATTATTATTGCCACCAACCATTGCTACTGCTACTAACTATTGTTGTTGCCACCATTACTACCTATAGTAGCTACCGCTACTATTTCCATCATCACAACCATTATCATTGGCTATTATTGTTGCTTATTTATTATTTTTGGATTAGTTGAAAAAAAAATTGTGAATAATTTAGTCATTAAAATTATATTATATATTTATTTTTAAATTATTTATAAATTCAATTAAATAAAGTAAAATGTATTACATTCTTATTCAATTTCTTACTGTTGAGTCTGATTTTTCGATTTCTTTTATTTAAAATTGATTTCCCATTTCTGATTAATACTAAATTCTAACATATTTAATATTAATACTCGACTAAAGAAATTGAGAAATTTCAGTTTTTTATTGAAAATAAATTTTGGAGTCATCACCCGATCGAAGTTAGGAGAAGAAAAAGAAACCGTAACCAATTGAGTAAATTGATTACGATTTGGTTATCGATTTTTTATTTCAATTTTAAATGAAGAACTAAAGGATTCCAAATTCGATAACTAACCTATTAAATCTTTAATAGGTATCATTATCTATTTATTGAAATTAGGATTATTTTTCTATTTATTATATTTAAAATAAATAAATAAATAAAAATCATAAGAAAAAAGAACCTAAGTTTTACATATTTTATCGTCGCCTAAAAGGTGTTTACGTACCCGCTAGCTGGGATTAGACGATCGTAGTTTTTTAAAAATATCTTTGGTGTGTTGGTTGATTTTAATTTTGAAAAAAACTACCCGAGTTTATGTTTTTAGTTTATTCAATTTATTTTAAAAAAAAAAATCTAAAAGGATCCTAACTCTTGAGTGTTGTTATTTAAAAAAAAAATGCTCTAACAATCGTATTTTTTTTTAAAAAAAGGTCTTTTATTAATTTTATTAAAAAAAAAAACAACTTCCTATGTGATAAATCCTTAAGTAAAGCCAAATCTAAAAAATAAATGCCCAATCATAATAATTCCTAAACTAATATATATGACTATTCACCAATAATATAATTCCATATAATACATTTATATAAGATCTATCACTAAAACTCTTATGCTAACATATGCATATATTATATACTATTTTAATTGATAAAACATAATAATGTATACATATAGTAAAACTGATCTTAATGACTCTTAAATTAATATATATATATATATTTATAAAATAAAATAATCCATATGATACCCCTATATAATAACTAATACTAAAACATATCACTACTTATTAAATAAACCTTTAATTAAACCAATATAATATAATTAATCCTCAATCTACATAATCAATAAAATTAAGATGCTTTAGTTAACAACTATTCACATAAAACAATAAAAATCTCCTAAAACTAAAAATCTAAATAATAATGGCAATATGAATAAACAAATAAAAGGAATCAAAGCTGTAAGAAAGTACTTAGATTTCCTGTTTGCGTGAACAGTGATGATCAGTAGTAGTATGTGGTTCGTGGTGAAGTAGTGGGCATTGTGTCGTCGTAAGTGAGTTAGGAGTACTGTTGTTCTTTTTAAACAAAAAAAAAAATCAATTAGTAAAATAAACAATAAAACTAACTAATAAATAAATAAAAATAATATTTTTTGTCAAATTGAATCTCGCATAATCGTACATCGTGATCAAGAAGTAGATCAGAATTTGGCGAGGAGGAGTCGACTTTCATGTGTCAGGTAATGAAAGGAATTGCATGAAGCGATGAACTTAAGGGCATTCATCAGTTGGCATTGGATGTAAACGTTGGTTCGACAAATTGGATCGACGTTGGTTTCATTTGATTTGTTGGATAGTTAGGCTTAGGAAATTTGGATTTCTGGACTTCGACTTCAAACGTTGGATTTGATCTAGACTTTGGATGGACATTGGATTTGGATTGGACTTCAAATGGACGTTGGATTTGGATTGGCTTCGTTCAAATTGTGGATTTGGATTGGGATTTCGGTCGTGGAGTCTCAGGTGTTGGACATTGGAAATTGGCCATGTGGAATTGTTAGATTTGGATTGAAATTTCATTGAAATTTCATCTGGACTTGCGAAGGGTCGGCTTCGGATTAAGCTTGCATGGCTTTGTTTAGATGTAGTGAGGTCTTAGACGAAGTTGTGGGTGTCAAGCAATTGTTATGGATGAATAAATAAACCTTTAATTAAACTAACTAATAAATAAACTAAAACTATTTATTCTAAGAAAAAGGTTACTTCCTAAAAATCTACAAAAATCTTTTTTTAAAAAAAAAATTTATTTTATTAATTAATTTTTTTTTGTTATTTTTATTTTTGAATTAGGACCATTTTTATAAAAATAAAAATTAGGACTACAGAGGAGCAAAACTTAGATGTCTACACTTATGGAATTCTAATTTTATTTCCTCTTATTCTATTCTATAAAATGAGCGAGCTATTAGTTTTTAATACTTTGAATTCATTTATGCCTTAACTGTTTGTGAACAACAAACAAATATGGTAATGTAATCTCAATGTTAATGCTAAATTCTTTTTCTTTTTCCCTTTTTTACCATATTCAAATGCATTTTTAAATATATTTAAAAGTACATTTAAACTTATGTTGTATATGTTAATATTTGTATATTGGTAATAGTTTTTGTATAAGTTGTAATTATGTAATTTTTTTTTTAAATTTTGATGGTAAACATGTAATTTTCTCTTATAAATTTCAATTTGATTTCATTCAATGCAGATTGGATAATAATTTATGATCTAAAAAAACATACATATATGATATCTTGGTTTGTTTAATTATAGCATTCACTGAGATAATTAATGAAATCAATATTTACATAACTAAGAAATTTTAAATGTGTCAAACAATTGATTTTATTAACAAAGTGCATTGTATGAACTTTGAATCAATATATAATATCTAATAATTTGTGGTTATGGAAGTCAAATATATGTATAGTTTTCAATACTATAAATTGAAATTTTTTTTAACATCCACTTTACAAGAAAGCATCTTTTTCATCTTGATCATTACCCCCTCCCCCGCCCTTTCCCACACACCCCCCTCACCAATAAATTTTTTGTTTGAGAACTTTCCAAACTAAATTAGAGAAAATACATTGTTAGTTCCATTTCAGTTGGTGTTTTTTCTCACCCTTACTAGTGGTAAACTATCTATGTTCATATTTAAGATTACAACTGAGTGAAATTGACGTATTATAGTACTAAATTTAATATCAAGCTTATTGGACTCGACTTGATTAAGTTTAGAATTTTGAATTCAAGCTCAATTCAAAGAGCAATTAGTAATCTCGAGCTTAACTAAATTAAAACTTGTTTAAGTTAAATTATTTTAAAAATATTTTTATTTAATTAAAATAATATTGATATATAAACTTAACTTAGATTCAATTAATATTTAAATCCAAGTTAAGTTCAATTAGGTCTACATGTTAGTTAAGCTAAATATCATAATTTGAGTATAACTTTACAAATTACTTGATAACTTTAACTCTAGTTTACTTTGACTATTGTCGAATTAGACTCTAAGCAGGAATGGAGTTGGAGTCAAGTAAGTAACTTATGAAAAACTTTTTACTTTGAAAAACTTTTTCAAGCAATATTGTTTCTCAATTTAGTCGAATTATTTTTTCGTGGGACTGTACCCTCTAAACACTAAAACAAATGAAATATGGGGTAGAATTAGGATGAAAGGAAACTAGGGGAAAACGATTAAAACAAAAAAGAAAATATTTGATTTTTTTTTTTTTGGGTTTGGATAGAGAGAAAGGTGAAGAAAGAGATATAAGGGAAATGCTATTAAAATGATCTTTCAATACTTTTGATTTTTCGATTAGAAATTTTTCTTAATAATGAAATAAGAATATAAAAAGAAATGCTATCATTGAAATTTCAAACACTCTTCTCCCTCAAATCACTTTAAGAGAAGAAAAGAACTTTATGTACGGTGAAACAATAATTAAATTGTACTACTTTCTGTCCTCCTTAAATCATTGTTCCCTTTCATCTATTCCAAACATAAGGCTAAAAAAAACATGACAAAAATTTTTTAAGGGTACCCTTCAATCATTTTGTTGCAGGAATCTTTTAGCATGGAAGCGCTGTTTGCTCCTTGCCTCAAAATGGAATAGAAGATCCGACGGGATGAGTTTTTATCTTTATATTATTTCTAGCTTAAGTTGATCAGCTATATATTGATACTGCCAAGCAACGTAAAAGAACCTGATGTACATTCGTTACTTTGCTTTTTGGTTTTCTTTCAAAGTTCATTTGAAGTCACATGTTAGGCTGATCCCTTCCTACATTTTTTTGCCAAATAACGGGAACATAGAATTTCAAACAGAATGCAACCAAGCTGATCCTTCGTGGATCTCTTTAAAAACTATCTTAAAGAACAGCTATTTTTACATATAAATGGTTAAGTCTAATCACGTTAAACAAGTAATAAATGTCAAAACTGAACATGGGTCTTTACTTATAGATTAGTGCTTAGTTAAGGAATTAGCTTTATTTATTATGGAACTTCACGAGGAGGTTCTTAGCTTGGATTATTGTGTCAAGAACATTGGATAAAGATGGCCTTCCAAACGATGTAAGCACACGTGAATCAGCTAGCTAAATGTATATGATTCAAAATGTAAGAATGTTTATAGTACATTGCTTCAGTCATTGAAGATAGGGCAAGTCGACTGGGTCGGTTATTTTATGAGAAGCGAGAGCTAAATTACATATGGATTTTTCTATGGTTTAATTTTTTTTTTTTACGGAACCGATTCCATCCTCTATTTAACTATTGATTTATATTTTTTTAGACATGACATATTGAACCAACTATGAATTCAATGGTTTGGATTTAAAATAAATTAAATGTATAGTGAGATGAAAGACTGAATCAATCTCGTTAAAATAGAGAATAAAACCATAAAATCTCTCATTATATTAATAGATCCAATTGAATTGGAGGGAAATCCCAAAGATGGCATACAATCCATTTTTAAGAAATTATGTAAGCACCCTCATTTGGGTAATTAAACTAGAAGATTTGTAATTAATTTACATTATATTCGTATCTACTTCCATCACAATGTATCTTTTTTATTATGTATCATGTCGGCTTCATGTTTTCTTTATACAATCATGTTCCTAATCATATATTTATATTTACATTATCATATCGTGTAAGAAATTGTTACTCCCTAGAGTTGAGCTATTATAGATGTTTGGTGGGGGACTAAAGAAGCACCCTCAGCTGGGCTACGAGGGAGTACCTCAACCGTGTCATGGAGGTTACACAGTGGATGGATCGATCAAGTGCCGTGAAGGGATGAGTACTGACTGGAGCGCAAATGGTCGATCATACGGGCAAGAATGGCGGACTCCTACATCAATGCATTAAGCGAGTGCGCTGTAAATGGTGGTTGTGGTTTCACTTGTGTACAATAATACAAGTGTGCGCATTAACCGTGAGGAAAAACTTTATGGAAGTCATTTCCAAAATTTGAAAAATCTATTATTGCGAGTTTTTTAAGAGTCAAATCATCTAGCTCTAGCTCTAACACTATGATTGAAATGAAGGAAAAAATTAGGAGGAAAAGAAAAGTAAAAGTAAAAGGAAACTGAGAATTTTAAGAAACTTTTCTTTATTTGGTTACGGAAAATATTATCGTCTGAATTTAGCTAGCAGAGATTTTTCACTTTAAACCTTAAAATTGAGCCTGTTTTTATAAATAAAAAGACAATTAGTGGGTACCAAAAGATTATTTGGCATAATCATTCTTATACTTAAGTCAGTATTTATGAGATTAGAGAGAGAAAGCAAAGAAGGTTTGAGTGCCAGTATGTATAAAATGTCTTACTTAGGAGATTTGACCTTTATTTATAGATTTCATAAGGAGAATCTAAATTAACCCATGTCTACTAGATTGAGGAAGTGTATATCTTCAAATACATATGATCCAAGATTTTCAGATGTTAGATGATACCTTGATTATTCTTACTGAATAGTAATCCTGCAAAGTATAATAATGCCTAACCTCCAAGCTTCATAGACATATACCATTGTTTGGGGTCCCCATGGCATAAATGTCACAAATGAAGTCCTAAGAGGCAAGGTTAAGGTCACAACTTTTGATTAGTTGGTAATGGATAAGACTTGATTATGCCTACAAAAGTTATCCAAGGTTAGGATCAAACTTGGGCAAAGCCAACTAACCTAACACCCTTATAGGTTGGAATGGGCTTTGAAAGCCCTCGATCCAGAATTGCCCATCAACAAAAGGAATATAGAAGAGGATGGATTAAGAAGTGAAAGTTTTCCCTAGAGCCCACACTTTTTTCCATTCAAATTAGAGTGATGTGGGATAGAAAATTATTGAAATTTTAATTATACCTTTATTTTTTGAAATCTTATAATCTTTGTTAGGACAATATAGTAATTAAGTAGTTTAAATTATTTTTTAATGTTATTTTAAAAAACACTCTCCTTACATTCTTTTCTTCCTTTTTCCTTCAACTCAAATAAGAATATGTATTAATTCTTTCCTTACATTTTCTTTCCTCTTTAATTCTTTCTTTTTATGGTCGATCTCTCTTATTTCCTTCCCACTTCCCAAACATAGTGTAAATGTCATAATGAGATGACCTTGGTTAACTCTAGAGAACTTCATATCCTTGGATACTCAAAGTACATAACTTATAGCCTATCATATCTAACAAATTTTTTTCTTTTTATCAAAATTAAAACGTGCATACTTGTCCATTTTAGGACTTAAGATGAGTTGGTTTTTACTATAATTCTTCTTACAAGACCTCCTACTCATTCCCTTTAAAATAATGACAATTTCTAGTTGTGACTAGGCTACTCAAAATTGATTGTTTATAGCTTTGTAAATCTTACTCTTTTTTATTTGGAAAGTTCGAAGAGTCCATGTTAGTCATGTTTTCAAGTCCATACTCGTGTAATGATAGAAGCCTAATATCTATGATCCTTAGAATAATTGCAAAATATATACCCGCATAGTTTTTTCTTTTTTTTTTCAAGAGTGGCCAACTTTTTTATCCAAATCGTGTAATGATACATCTTTACCTATTTCCCCTTGAAATAATAGGAATTTCAATGATGACCTAGGATGAATGTCTATTAACTATCAAAACAGACAGAACTACCTTCCCTTCTTAACCCCATCGAACAAGCAATCAAGTTAAAATTCATGCTGCTTAATCATTAGATGAATGTGCTTTTAGGTAAAATTGAAAAATCCATACTCGTGACCCTTCTGAGACCCAAAGTCGGTTAGTTTCACTTTGAATCTTCAATTGAGACATTCTTAGCTACTTTGTTAAAATAATGAAACTTTGAATGTTTTTTTCAGAAATCCAAAATCCAAGCTCTACAACCTATAAAAATAACAATTTTCTAAAATGATCGAAAAATCCATAGTCGTGACTTTTTTGGAGACCCAGATTCGCTAACTTTCACTTTAAATTTTTTAATGAGAACTTCCCAATTGTTCCTCTTAAAATAATGGGAGTTTTGGATTTCGGATGCTTCAAATCAATGATCTAGCTTATTAAAATTAGGGAAAATTACATATTTAGTCCTAAATCATATAATAACGCCTAAAACCATTCTCCTTCGTAAAAATGAGAATTTCAAATCATTACTCTAGAAACGCAACAATATCCATTGTTTATAGCCATCGCAATTTATGTATGGAAAATATGGAACTGATTAATAACTAAATGGAGATGGCTATAGGTGTGGATAAAGAACTGATCAAGCTGAGCCAATTCAACAAAACCAAATAGAAAATTGGCTCTTTTGGCACTTCGACATAGAAATTTCTCAAATCAAACTAAACCAAAAACTTGTGGTTAATTCAAAAGGATTAACTAAACTAATCCATAAAATTGAACAAAACAATTTAAAAAATATAATAACATTTTATTGTTAACTACAAAAAACCTTTTATTAGCTTAGGGAATGTTTAGTCTATACCTAGTAAAATATATATGTATTTAACTTTTATTATTATAATTTATAAATATTCATATTAGTGACTTGGTGTTTATACTATATGCTAGTTTTATAGATAAAAGAAGTTGCTAGTGGAAATTTAAAATATTTTTAATTGTACAAACATTGACTTCATCAATCTCTTATATTATATCAATGCTTATTATTAAATGAATCCATTACTTTTTGTATGACATTAGATAATATGTAAATATATTTTCCTAAATCATAAAATATAGTTTAACCCGTAAATTAAACCGAACTAAGCCTATGTTTTATGATTCAGAGAATTTCCTAATGCAAATTGTACCGTTTGATTCAAAATTATCCAAACTACAATTTTATGATTTGGTTTGTTTGAAGAAAAAATTGAACCATATTAAACCCTTAACTACGAATCAAATGTTTTCTGCACATGCTGATGGTAGTGGAGCTATTACAAGTTACATGCCTACTTATAATTAATCTACAAATTTTCTCTTCCACGTTGGCTTCATTAAGAAATATAGGACAGTTAATTCAGCCTATAAGCAAATTTTTCACATAAACACACCCTGTCAAGTGTGAATGCAAATCTATCATAATGGCCCCGTAGAAATTTCTCTAAAAGGGGAAAAGATACAACAAAAATACCTCAATCATTAAGCCAATAAGCTATTATACAAGCTACCTATTAATATACGACTCCATCATTAGATTTCATGTGCATGTGCATATAGATAATGTAATAAATTTTGGATATAGATTTTCCAAAACCTACTGCCATGCTACATAGTAGAGTATAAGTAAAGTCTCCTTATCTTATATCTCTCCTAAAACTTGTTTTATAAGATATAGAATATATAGATTTTAACAAATAATATTAATAAATAATAACATTATATTTTTCAACCAATAAATATTTCATTAAAAAGAATGAAAAAAAAGAAAGGGCTTAAGCTCATGAGTCAACAATCCTAAAGGCTAAATCTAATATCATTTCATTCACTTTACGTTTCCTATTCTCTTTTATTCTTATTACCTTACGTTTTCCACTGTATTTTCCTCTCCAACTTTATGTTTTCCATTGTTTTCCTTCGTTCTCTCTCATTGCTAAATAGTAAGATCATATAATCCTAAAATAAAGATGGTTAAAACAACTTTTTTTTAAATTTCATAAATTGTACAATAGATTCTGTACATTTTGCAATTGAAAAACTTTTAATATGACATGTAAACTACTTTTTTAACATCCCATAAACTTGACGTTTATAAGAAGAATAGCAAAATTTACATGAAAAAAAGACAAAATTTACAATTTTCACAAAATACCTATATCCCTACATTGTAGGAGGTATAGGATGCTGAATGGCTTCAAGAGACTTCAATTTCACAATTTGAGAATTTGTACATTAAAAGATAAGGTAAAGATAGTGCTTTATACCCAGCCTAGCCGACCCCTACTAAACTCAAATGAGGGACAGAGTTTCCCCAACCCGGTTAATTATGCCCGTTTATGTCTGATGCAATTTTAATCAAGTGAAAGGGACAACCTATATTTTAATGAACCATTTTATTATCAACAAAAATTCAACTTTGAATCATGTTGATGAACCCAAAAAACGTGGCCTTAATGCATATCGAACCACAAACTTCGTATAATGTCATGTTAATCGCTAGCGCTTATAAGACATGAGATAGCTTACAAACTATGGATGCTGGAAGAGATTAAACAAAATGCTGGAATGATTCAGCAACCCTCACCTCTTCCTGCACCGCACACCATGCTTAGCCTGTTTACAAGTCCCCTTACATACACATATATTTACAGAGAAGAAGAGGAGCGTATCATACAACGGTTTACAACACTATACAATCCTCATATAAACATCAGGATAGTAGATACATCAGAGCCAGACATGCATCAATGGCATCATGCTGTAAAACCAAATAACACAGCAGTGTTAATAGTGGTGGAAAGTCTTATCCATGCAAAGAATGAAGTTAACAACATTAAACACCCAGAGAAAACCAAATAAAACCTTGCATCTTTTATTTATTTATTTTTTAAAAATTGCGAATAACCTTCCTACGTTTTAACCTCGGTATGGAAATATCCTGAACTTTTAAATGTTACAATTATCCCCTATGGCAAGATGAAAATAAAATAAAATTTAAAAAAAAAAAGTTGCTTTTTCAGTTCCACCCAAAGAGAGAGAGAAAGAGAGAAAGCACACTGAGGTCATAGTTTAGGAGATGTTAAAGAAGACTTTAATTAGATCAAGAGGTATTTTCATACCAAAATCAAAGTTTAAGAAAGTTATTTACAACATTTAAATGTGCAATATCAACTTCATTGGCACCAGAGTCATTGAATATAATTGTTTTCCAGCCATAATATCATATATGTCTATTCCAGCAAATCTAGTGTAAAATGTACAGCTCAGAAAATTCTTTCAAAGTAATGCCAAATAAACACCAAGGAGAACACAATGATTCTGCAGAAGAGTGCCGGATAAAATTCAGATGGTGGTAAATTTTGTAAAAGCAAATTACCTTTAAGTAATTTATTTCTGGAGCCAAAAGCAGAGTTGATTGCAATCAGAGATTGCCAGCATGCAAGTGCGAATTGCCATTCATCACACTGAGCTGCCCTGATATTTTTGCCTTGCAGGTGGGGCACATGAATCCAACTGAATCTGACTGTAACTCAGAATAATCAGCTTCGTGGTTGAATTCAACTCCACACCATATACAAACAGTTGTAACCTGATGTCTGGTGACCATGTCAGCTATTACCTCTCCAGGTCCAAACTGAGCTGTCGAAGCAAAGTGTCCATCAATGTCTCTATTATTTGGTGAATCTAAGGGTACATCATGCAGAGAAAGAGGTTCATCTGCTGTTTCGAAGTTGAACCCCAGAGGTGCTACTTCATCATATCTCAAATCCCCGAATACCACTACACTATTACTTCCATCAGCTGTACAGATGTCATTCCGACCCTGATCAAAGAGGCATGTATACAAGGTCAATCTAAGAGACAATGTCAAAGATGAGACACAAGTAAATGAAAAGGGACCAGTTCATGGTGCCTTGGCACACTTGTTAACAGCCCCCAGAATAGAAATTTACACGATTCCCGAAAATGGTTAAACAATCTTCAAAAAATAAAAAAGAAAAAAGAACCAAGAATAGCCATGATAATGAAAGTACTGCATATATAGAATCCAAAGAAAACCAAAGAGCTTGAGGAGGAGCATTGGCAGTACAACTACAAAGAACAAGTTATGCCTAAGCTGATAACATATTTTATCATGTAAATACGTTCTATAGGCAACTCAATGCATACATATATGCTAAAATTAAGATGCAATGTTTTGTTGAAAAGATTAGAAGTCTGAATGAAAAGAATGAATTACAAATTCAAGCAGTTTCAGACCAAAGCTGAATATTAGAATCAGAAAATGAAGGTAGAATGGGTAAAGGAAGCAGGGCCCCCCTGCAGCTGGAGGGGTTGCTCCTAATACACAAGGTGTTATCTCTATGAGTCTAGCAAATAAAGAAAACAAATTAAAAGGAAAGGAATGAAAACAGCAACAGCATAGAATGCTCCTGCTGGTTCAGAATTAATAACATGATATGTCATTCATTGAAACAACAACGTAATCAAACAAATGCATTATCTGCACCTCCAGTATCAGATCAAGATCCTTGTGTTGATCAAAATTTTCAGAATCCTGCTGTGTAGCGTGCATTGCTTTGTCATTAGTTTCAGCCTTTTCTTGACTTTGATATGCAACATTTTGCGCTTCCTCGAAACATTTGGGGTTATCTGAGGTAGTAGCACCGGATAAACTTGTTGAATTGTTGACACCGCCACCATCTTTCTCAGTTGATGAGTTAGAATTTTGAGAACGTTTCTCCTGTACAATCGCAGGATTGATGGCATCAATTGATGCTTGCCCATCTTCACCGCCAGAAGTCCTTGATCTACACTCATTCTGCCCCTTGTCTGAATCAATAATGGAACTGATTTTAACATCTACAAAACCAGAACTATCATATTTTCCATTCAAAGCAGGGAAAATACATTCATTTTCACTCCCTCTTAACTCATTGTCCAGGATTTTCTTGCAACTGACTTCATCCATTGTCAGTTTGCCAAAAGTACAACCAGAGTTTATCTCTTGGCCAATATAAGCTTCTTGAATAGAATCCACGTTCGTTCTATTTAGTTCCTTATGTGCCGAAACAAGAGTTTCCGCCTTGTTGGCAGATATATGATTTTGCATAATGGAATTCTGGGCTATTTCAATTAGGGCATCCATTTTTGAAGTCCCCGAATGCAAGGCATCCCTAAAATGATCGGTTCTATTTTGGAGACCACATTGACCAGATGACTCCTCCCCCATTGTCACTTGGCTCTCCTCATGGATCCTCACATGATCATTACAACAACGCCTTTCTGAAAATACCTTATGGCAGAACTGGCATTCATACTTTCCATCCTTCAATATAACACCATCACCTATGGATGAGCCAAGGCTATACCTCCTAGTGGTCCCCTCATGTAATGAAAACAAGTGCTCCAGATAAACATCCTTTTCATTGAAAATCAGGTTGCATTTACGGCACTCAAAAAGATCACGTATTTCAACTTCTACCAGATTGTCAAGTCCAAGCAAGTTGATTCCCTCATCACATTTACTGGCAATGGATTCAACATGCATAGTTGAGCAGACATTACGACTACTTCCTTCATCTTTGTTGGCAACACCAACATCCTGCATCAAATACAGCAGAAGTTACTAAAACAATATTTGGTCAACCAGACAAAAAACTACATTGGCGCCCTTTCAGAACCAACCCTTAAATCTGGATGAATATTATGAGCACTCTGAGTCGATTCCCGATATGTATCCTTAAGCACAAAGTGAGACTGCAAGTATGAAGCAACTTCCTTGCAAGATATGAAATGCTGTCCATTCGGACTGCAGGAAATAATCAATGAAATTATATAAGGCCCTTCAAAATGGAGGAGGAAAACTAATGCAAGCTTGATAAAATGACTCCTTTGTTGATATATCATACAACAGTAAAAGATTCCCAAAAAGGGAGATTTTATCAACTGTCAGTTTTTCAAACACTGATTGAGTATTAAAATGCAGCTTGTAAGAACAAAAAGAAGGAGGGGTCCACTAGAAAACCATTAGATCCATCCATAGTTCCAAACAACAGAAAGGTCCATTGTCCATTACACGTTTCTGCTAAAAATAGACATGAAGACATATCATCAAACCATAAAAGATAACTGGGTTAAATAATAAATAAATATATATATTAAAAAACAAAAGATGCTCTAGCCCAACCATTAAAGTGCAGGAAGACTGTAGTCTTTAGGACATCTAAATTTTAGGTGCAAGCAAGGAGAAAAAGGATTCAGGGGATCCGGATGACAAGCTTAATGCGTGGCTTCTCTCTGTGACCAAAGTGACTGCTTGTAGACTAAATCTCACTCACTTTTGAAATTTTCTCCATCTAAATAGGCATAAATATAATGATCATGACAGTTGCTTGACTGGGTTTTCACAGCATTCATGCATTTACTTCTTTTCCTTGCAAAAGTGCTAGCTGTTGGTTTAAATCCAAAGTAAAGAAGCACACATTAAGATTCCATCTGAAAATTCAAAAAGGGAAGAAAAGGGGGAAAAAAGAGAGGGGGAGAGAGAGAGAACAATGGATCACTCATTTAAAAAATTTCTGATGAAATAATTCATTACCAAATGAAGAGTCCTGTAACTGTTATCCAGAAAAACATGACAGAAAAGTTCCACTTTCCTTTTCTTTGTCCTAGTTTAAGCATTCCCATAGTTCTGTGTACATTCATAAAATTACTGCATAATGCAAACTCTATATTGCATTATCAATGATCTTCTCTATTGCTAACGCCCAGTTAGTGCAGACAAGAATCAGTGCAGAAAGATTAGAGGTGACAAGGGCCCCAAGAGCATGTGCTAAGATGCTAGATAAAGAAACTTTTTTATCTTTCCACAGACTTCCATTTTCATAGAATGTGTAATCAATGCTGAAAGTGCAGAAAGTTTCTTTTCTCCTTTATGACAGTAAACAACAAAAGCATAGATGAAGCTATCATTTGGTGTATATTTCTTTTTTCGGTAGATTACTTAAAGCTTTGGCCTTTTTAAATAACATGATGTCCTTGGCAAGCATTCCAGAATCCAAACAGTAAGAAAATATGTATCTGTATAGGGAAAAATACAAACATACACCCAATGCTCCATTAACCAGAAGTTATATTTCTTTAAACATCTAAGGATGTACTCATTTAATATATGGCGATCAAACATTTTTTGGGGTAAAGCAGCACAGCAATCAAATATATATAGTTTCATAATTCATAATTTGGATCCATCATTCTTACTCATAAAAAGAGTACATTTGTTAGGATAATTACGATTGTGGCTGAATTTTCTTATAGGAATAATTACAGCAAAGATACTTGTATTGCCCTGCTTTTTCATTCCAATAATCCAACTCAACTTCCCAACTTTCTATAAGGAATACCATAGCAGAGATACTCAAAACTTCCCTGCTTTGTCCTATCAATACCTCTACTCAACTCTACTTAAGTGCAGGTACTTAGATCCTCATACCATTAAATTCCATCTTGATGCTTATACAAGTTCAAGTACCTTACCTCAACCATGATCTATATCATTTCTTACCTTAAGAGCCAGCTACCTTCTAAAATCCCTTCCAAAATCTACAACTTGAGTTCTAACTTACAGCCACCATCAAAGCAAAATTTCCCCAAACTGACAGTATCTTATAAATAATCAGATTAGAAAGAAAATAACAAGTTCTGGGCATTCACTAAGAACTGTATAAGGTAAACTTACTTTCATTTTTTTTCTCTCTTTCAACATACTGACAAATATCAATCCACAATAACACTACACAAATACAAATCAATTATGATGCAGATCTCACGTACCAGCAGCAATACACCAAAGCCAGACCCTATGGTCTCCAATATCTCTACTCAAATCTACTTGCATGCGCGAATTTGAATCCTCAAACCACATTAAGTACCTCGACAATGATTACAGCACTTCTTACCTTATAAAGAGCCAACCACCTTAAAAAACTCCCTTTGACAAACCTCTTCCTAAATTCTAACCTACAGCCACCTTTAAATCAACTTCCCAAAGCTAAGAATATCCTAGGATAATGAGTCCAGCGGACACTCATTTATAACTGTATAAAATTAACTCATCTGTCTTATCGTTTTTCTTCTTTCAATATATTGACAATTATACTAGCAAGAAATAAATAGATATTACAAATTGACAATTATGAGGCCACTATAACATCGCATACAACCAAACCAAATGCCAGACCTCACGTATCGGCGGCAATACACCGAGGCACGGCCCTCTCGTCTCCTCAGCCCAAGCAAAACCCTCCAACCAACTGGCAAGACATCCCCAAACATTCCGGCATCAACAATCTTCCTCTTCTTCCTAGTACTCCCCCATTCCCCTTCCAAACCTCGCAAAAACCCTAGCAACTCCATTTCACTACTCATTCCTTCCGTCCTCCTCCTCAATTCTTCTCCGAATGGGTCCGTTGCTGCAGCCAATGCCTCCAAATCCACCCTAACCCCATTTCTATTGAAAATTCCCAGGGAAATTTCGTCACCTTTACTACTCTCCTTAACTTTCGCATTCCTACCTCTCTTCCTCTTCCTCACGGAACTGGATTCAACGATATGAGGGAAATTAGGGTTTTGCGAGAGGAATTGTTTGAGAGAATCGACGATCGATCGGTTCTCAAGGAATTCAGGATCATCAGCGGGTATCGGAGCGGGTTTGGGAGTGGGGAGGAGGCCAGGGAGGCGGTTTCGGTGGTGGTGGCCGGCGGGCGAGGTCGAGGCGGAGGTGGAGGGTGGTTTAGGAGGACGGGAGTAGGTTTGGCGGCGAGAACCGGCACTTTCGTTGAAGATGGAGCGGTCGATCTTGGGGAAGATGAAATCACCGTCCGTGGTGGTGGTGGTGGTGGTGGAGAGAGAGGATAGAGAGAGGGTTTGGAGGTCAGATTGTGTGAGAAATCTCATATCTATGGTTGGCTGCTGCAGAAGTGACGGCGGAGTGGTGGAGATTGTCACCATGGTGGCGGTGATTGCGCCGGTGGTGGTGGTGTTACGAGTGTAGTACGAACGTGTCCAGATGAAGGAAATGGCGGTAAGAATGTGTCTGAACTTTGAAGGAAGGAGGGAGAGAGAGAACGGTCCCGTGGGGCATAAAATGGAGCGTAAGATAGATTGGGGCAATTGGCATAGTTTAATACGTAAATAGGCTACGTGCGACGGAAAAAAAAAAAAAAAAAAGTAAGAAAGTAGACTGTAGGCAAAACTTATTACGACTAGCATATGACTTTAATTCCCATTAAAATTTGTACATATAATTTAGTGTAAATTTTTGAAAAAAAAAAAAGTACTAAAGTGGCATTCTTCCTATATATAATTATAAGGAAATCATATAGAAGGTATGCGACTTTAATATAATTGTATTTTTATTGAACTTTCATACCTTTCATATGACTATGTCAATTTTTAATTGCTCCTCTCATTATCATACTTTCAAAATCTTTTTTTAGGTGTGAAATTATTTTTCTCTCACATATTGGTGCTCAAATACTCATGATATTACATGAATTGGTTAATATCATTTTATCCTTCCTTTAAAGTAAATTTTTTTTTATTTCGTTGTGATATTATTTTATTATTGTGTAATTTTAGAAAATATAGGTATTTATATTGTGTTGAAAAATTTACATTTACATTTACATTTACATTTAATAAAATACATCAATGGTGTGTAAGTTGTAGTAGATTACAAAGATTGTAATCGGTTGTTAATGATTGTAGGTGCAATATTGTTTACATAATATGAATAACATGTTCAGTAAAAGTCATCTAAAGATAGATATTAAATTATTAAGTTAGATTGTGCAAAAATGACAATTTTAAAAGGTTAAATGTAATTACTATATAGAGTTTTTGCTAACATAGTAATAACCCATGTATAGATTAAAGGGAAAACAGTAGATTATATAAAAATCATTGTCTATATACATGGAAATATTGTTTAGGTTAGCATAGGAGTAAACTATGATAGAGAGTCGGTGAAAAAGCTAAAAATGAATAAGGGGTTAAACCATGCCCATTTTTCATGCAAAATTTGCAATAGCATTGGAATTAACATTATTGGGATAGAAATTATGCACAAGCACTAACATATTATAAATGTGGTGTGCACTATGAATTGATGTCAATCAAGGATGGTAAAGATGTGGAGAACTTCATTGAGATGACAAAAGCATTTGATAAACGAGGTATATAATACATTTATGCGAGGACATGCAGGCAGACAAGTGTCACCCCAAGTGATAACACTCCAAACATTGCATTACAGCAAGTGCAGTCCTTTCAAGTTGATTTTCCCATGGCCAATGAGAGTTGGCCTCATACTACCCTGTAGGAGGTAATAAACCATGTAGGAGGTAATGCATGATGATGTTATCAACATTAATGCAAGTAATGAAGTACTTGATCTAGAATATGAGGAAATTTGACAAGAGGATTCGACTTACGATCCTAATATGGAAAAGATTGCTATAGGTTTCAATAATAGTAACGACAAAAATGATGAGGATGAAAGCAAAGAGGATGGCAAGGGGGTTAAAGAGGAAGATGAGGATGGCGGCAATGAGGAAGCTAATAATGGATGAGACACGATGGATTTTGGTGTCGCAGCAAATGACGTGCTTATTGTCAACCCATTTGCGCCCACGTTAGTGCTGGCTCAATCTCCTATAACACAACACAACCAGCATGTTGTGAGAAATTTAATTCTGTACCTAAACATTGGTAGTGATAATGGCTATATTACATTTGAAGAGGAACAAAACGCATAATGTAGCAACATAACTGACAATGATAAGTTAAGTGTGGACATGAGATTTAGCATTAAAAAGGAGCTGCAGGATGTGATCAAGAACTTTAACATTAAACAATATTATGACTTTCAGTTACATGAATTAGAAAAAATGTTGTGGCACATTTACTATACAAAAAGGGCCAATGGATACAAGTAAAGGTTAAAAGCGTGTAAGAAGAAAGTGTTGGGCCTATTTGTCATAATGATTTTAGAGAGATCACACAAGTGTAAATCCGGCGATAAAATAAGATCATCCTTAGATTGATAGTAATGTAATGACTTAACGCTTCATTAGTAATGTCAAAACGAACCCTAACATCACTCTTGTAGACTTAGCATAAGCTATTCAGAATGAGTTTAGATATACAATATGTAGAAGGAGTGTGTTCGAAGGGAAGATAAAAGTAATTGAGATTATGTACAATAATTGGAAGAAATTATATAATGAACTTCTAAAGCTTCTAAATGCCATCAAGATAACTAACTCAGGATCATAGGTGAATTGGAGGTGGAAAGGTTCCACAAAGCCAGGTATATATGAGCTAAAGTGGGTATTTTAGACATTCGGACCTTGTATACAGGCATTTAGATGCTGCCCCCTCATTGTATGCATGGATGGTACCTTTTTGTAGGGTAAGTATGGCTATAAATTACTCATTGCATGCACAATGGATGGAAATAACTGCATCGTATCATTGGCATTCGTGCTTGTTAACATGGAATCCCAAAAGACATGGTCTTAGTTCATTCAAAAGTTGAGAGGATATGTTGTTGGTGGACAGGAAGTCATGTGAGCTAAACCCAAGGACTGACAGTTGGTCACAGGATGGGTCCAAACTTGCAGAAAGCTTGAAGACAAAAAGGGGAATTACATGAAAAAAAGAAAAGTAAAACAAGCAACCTGCAAACAACTCTAAGGATATGACATACTAGAAAACTTTTAAGGACTCACGACATAACTCAATATGATGTATGAGATGATTTGATGATGATAGTTATCACCTAGCCTTACTTAAGAGTTATGATAATAGTGAAATAAGTAAACAAGTTGTAAGTAATGTTCACAGAAAAGAAGTATATTTAGTATGATGATGATAAGATTGTTAATGTCCCTTGTAGCTATGTTACAATGGGGTATTTATACTTAAAATATTATGGAATCCTACCTAAATGAAAAAGAATAAAAGAGTAACATCTTAAAAAAGTAATATACAAGGAATAATAAAGGGTACAATTGAAAATACAACAAAAATGGGTATTTATATAGAGGATTCTGTTACGTATTTGCTCGGACGTGTGGCTCCTTGTCGATGGATGACTTTCTATTAGAAAAGATAAATTGCATGTTTAAGTTGGCAACTATTAAGTCGAGGTGCCAAGAGAGGTAATAGGTTAGTCGTGCCAAGTTGAGTAGAATACTCAACTTGCCTTAGATGCATTTAGCATGGCTTAAATTCAGGTCGGATGAGCTAAGATGATGTTCGAATGTAGTTCAGGTTGGTAATGGGAGACAAATGATGAGTGTGAGAGGGTTCGGCTCAACCATGGGATCAGGTCGGTAGATTGCAGTGACTTGGACTCCTCGATGGTAGATCATAGGAAAAGAATTCATCTAGCCATGATCTCTAACCTTCAAGCTCAAGCTTGGGTTAAGGGTCCAATGGTTTGATTCCTATCATCCTCACGCGAGCTAATTGGTATCTGGGATCAAATTTGGCTAGTCTTTGTCTAAGTTCTCCTTAGGTCGGTAAGGGCTAAGGTTGGCAACATTAAACACATCTGACACTTCAAAGTCTTTTAGAAGCTCAAGTTAGTATGCATTGTTATTAATCTTCTAGAGTATCCTAAATAGTCCTTTAGCTTAGGTTGATAGCTTATTCTTCCTTTTATTAGAAAATCTTTCCTTACTTAGATGTAACAATACTTGGTCTCCAAGCTGAAACTGCTTGGTCTTCTTTCCTTTACTTTTCTCTTTTAGCTTCAAAGTGGCTCGATTAATTTGCTAGGTGACTTGTTGATAGATTTGCTAGATGGACTGCTTTTGGATCTTCTTGATTAGTGGACAACAATGGGGTATGATCGAAGAGTAATTCGAGGTTAAAACCATAGGTGACTTTAAACGAGGTATGCTCAGTGGTGGCATGTACCATCTTATTGTAAGCAAATTTGATCACGGCCAGGCAGGCATCCCAATCAATTGAGTTCTTTTCCACTGCAGCTCGAAGCAATGATCCAAGGGTATGATTGACCACCTTAGTCTAGCCATCAGTTTGGGGATGGCAAGACGTACTGACCAGCAGTTTGGTTCTCATTCGATGCTAGAGGGTTCTTTAGAAATGGCTTAAAAATTTTGGGTCTCGATTAAAACCACACTCTTTAGCACTCCGTGCAAGCAAACTACTTCTTGTAAACACAAAGAGGCAATAGTCGAAGCATCATTAGTTTTGATGCAAGGTATGAAATATGCCATTTTACTAAACCTATCCACGATAACCATGATAGAATCTTTACCTTGGGTAATTCAGGGTAATCCAAAAACATAGTCCATACTCAGGTCAACTCATTATTTGGTCGAGATAGGTAGAGACATTGCTTTCTCTTACTCTACTTGACTCTTTGATTTCTTATAGATGGCGCATCTCTTAATCATGTGATGCATGTCATGCTTTATTTTAGGTCAAAAGAATCTATCATTCAATAGCTCATACTTTCTCCATTCGTCGAAGTGTCCAAAATGTCCTCCACTGTAGGTTTCTCTCACTAGCAGCTCTTTCATTAAACATGTCAACACATACAACTTACCACTTCTGAACAGATAACTATCCTCTACATGGTACTCATCTATTTCTCTTCCTTCTTTACAATGCCTATATATAGGGCCGAAATGAGAATCATTCTGATATTGCTATTTAATGCTTGTAAACCTTAACAATCTGGTCTACAACTTAATGAAGAGAACATGTTTTCTTGACAAAGCATTAGTAACTACATTGTTCTTGCCTTGCTTGTATTTGATGATTGTTACGCCTCGAAGTCGCAGAGTCGTAACAGTTCTGCCGTGTAAACCATTCTATGATAGTAACTAGCCTTACAGTACCTACCATAGACATGATCTACACAAGGCGTCGACGACTCCTTGCTTTGAAGTAAATAGTCCAATTACGTATTTAGCTAAAATTATAGTAATTACCACAAATTTTTAATCAACATACATAATTATATGCAAAGTTCACAGAACTTCCCAGGAAACTTTACATAATAAAACGGTTCACTAATTTACATAACGACTATCATTCTTTCATTTTTAAACTATAAAGGATACTCTAGCTACACATCCACTACTAAGTGAATTGATCTTCACACCCTAGGCTTTAAAAGAACTAACCTCTGAATAATTGTAAGGCAGCATAATACTCGAAGTATTCAGAAATCAGGAGTTGTAAAAGGATCTATACTAGTATAAGCAACTATAGCTTAGTAAGTTGAATTAGAGACTCATGAATATGTACAAACACAAACAAGATTATCAAGTAATTATTTTCATGCAATGCAGCAAACAAGTGTCATCACACAACGTAGTTCGATCCGTTGTGAAATTAGAGAAATTTTACCCGTTCTAATTCGGGTTGAGGAGTTTTCATGTTATGCAACAGCTCACAACCAAACCTAAGTTTATGCAATAGAGACATTGCTCCTCTTAAGACTATCCTTCGAACCAATGCCCTCATCCTTATTGCGACCTCCTCTCCTGTCACTTAGTTCGGTTAAGGATGAGAAAAAGACCAATTGCTATCCAACGCTATCTTTATCGAAGGTATCGGTATTTGGTTGGAGAACCCTAATGATCCCTTAAAGGGTTGCAATGCATAACAATTTAAGTCATTATGGTCAAATAAGATTAAATTCCATTTAGGGTGTTCAAACAATTTCACACCAATCCAGTCATAACACAAAATCAATCACAATACAAATTTCAACCCGAATTCAGATACTCGAACACATGCATAAACTACTTACAATCACAATCATATACAATCCTAAGTCTCTAAATACCATAAAATAATACTCTAATACAGTAAGTAATAACTCAACTTACTTGGAATTCTCAGTCGCCCCAATCACTTAATTGCAAATTGATTCGTCATTGGGTATCTTATAATACAAATAGGTCTTTTTAGTACTTATACTTTAATGATTCATATTTTAAGTTATAATTTAACTTACTTCTCCATGTATACCTATTATTTACTAATGATTCATCCTACCTTATTTCGGGGTTCGGTTTCTAAATTAGATTCTAGTTTTAATTCTGGAATCTTAAATATGCTTGAATCCTAGTGTGAAATTAATCACATTAAGCTCGAGTATTCTAATATCATATTGGTCTTAATTTAGTGTTCTAAACTGTTCGTACACGCTACTCCTAATTGGAGTACCAGATTTATTTCCAATGTGAGAAAATCTTACATTTTTTATATAATTACCTAAAATTAAATTTTGTTTCAGATTTATTATATACTGGTTTTTATTATTGTATTATCTAAATAAACCTAATTTTTCATATTTATTAAATTTCCAATTCTATATATTCTTAATTTTCTACAATTACCACATAATTCCTTCATTAATTACACTTAACACTCCAAAGGCTAGGATTAGGTTTCCACATCAGAGATTAACATCCTTATACATCTAATTATTATCTAATTCAGTAATTAATTACTTAATCACCTAATTAACCCAAAATTACTCAATTTTTCCATCATTTTAGGGCTAAAAATTTACTTAAAAATTTCAAAAATTAAATTTAGAAAAATAACTTCATAGCACTATTCTATATCACTTAAGCATTCTACAGAAAAAATTTGAGCTTCAAATTATACTCTTAAGCTTATTTATTTTTAGTTCTAATCATGCTCGGTTTTTTTTAATTTGTTAAAAACTCTATATTTTCAGACCTGATTAAACTTAATCACTATTTTTCCCTAAATCTACATACAATAAAACCTCAGAATAATAAATTTCATAATTTTTTGGGCAAAATAAATAATTTTAAGAAATTATACAAAATCAGAGCAACTAAGGGACTCATCCAGTTCAATGACTTTTGGGCTTCCAACACTGGTCCAGGTGTGTCGGCCGGTCTAGACGGTGGGTCTGGAGTGGAGTGGTGGTGGTGGTGTGTAGGTTTGGTTCACTAGCTCTTACTGTATAGTTTTCTTATTTTTTTTCCTAACCTAAATTTTTCTCTTCCAATTTCAATGCTCTCAATTTTTTTAAACTTCTAACTATCCAAATGAGCTCTGTAATTTTTTTCCCTATTTATAGAGCTTTATAATAATTATTATGCATTAAATTGGATAAGACATTGCTCAAATCCCTTAATTTTTGGCTTTTTTGTTGCTTGATTTTGATTAATTAATTTTTCTTCTTCAATTCCTAACTTGCCATGACTAAATCCACATCATTCCCTATTCCTTTGTTTTTTTCTGATATTTTCTTAATTAATTAATAATTTTCTTTAATTATTTAATAAGTTTTTAGCCAATTTAAGTAATTTTGCATATTTTTATCTTCACGTAAACACATGTGGGGTACATGTGAATATTCCTAATTATTATTTAGGTCATTCTATGATTTTTAGTATACATATAATCTATCTCTAGTAATTTATTAGTTATTAGATTACACTTTTCGCCTTTTCGATAATTAACAATTATTATACTTAAAATTTGAAAATTTTATAGTCTCCTATTTTATTACTTATTTTCTTAAATTCAAGTTTACGGGGTCATTTTTACTAATATTTTTATCTATAATTTATAATTTAAGTTTGATCGGATTCTTTAACCGATCATCCTAAACTTTATGTACTAAGTTTAATTCTATGGTCATTTGGCTTAGTTTTAGGGCTTAGAATGATGAAGTTAAATCCTTTTAGGAAATCAATCCATTTGGCTTAGCATTTGGAAAGCTTTGATTGGCTCCATAAATATCTCGATGACTCATAACCTGTGTATGGAGATACTACATAAAGGTACATAGCTAGTAACTTCAATTGCAAACACAAAAACCAGGTTTGCAAGAAGTTAGCAACCACCATAGGCATGTAGGTGCAATGTCGAAAATTTTACGCTTTGATGAAAGAGATGTGAAAAGGAAAGGAGGATGTTTCATTTTAGTCTGCAAAACTTGACACGATAGGTGGACACTAGCTAAAGATGGTAATTACAAGTTTCGATACATGACGTTCAACATAGTTGAGAGCAATAATGCGGTTTTCATGGCTGGTCAGTAGGTTCAAGATTATACCAAGACATACTGACGAGGAGACGGTCAAGCATTACACTCATGCTTATATCCTCCAGCTAATTAGAGGACTCCTCTTTACAGATAAGTCCTCCAACTACGTCTATCTTATGTTTCTTCCCCTATTGGAGGAATTTTAGCTCGTGAAGACATACAGTTAGGGATTAGCATATCTTACATGGCTGTATCAACAACTATGAAATGTTGTATGATTAAGATTATCTAAGATCGGGGGCCCTATGATACTTGTTCAGGTTTAGGCATGGATCATTTCTTACACATTACCCCCATCAATAAGATTAGCTTTATCATCATGGATAGTGCCCTTCTAATTGATAGATGGCAGGTAGAATGGGACATAACTCACGGACTGACCTTCGTTTTCTAGTCATATCATGAGGCATTCAACCTATAGATGAGTCATTAGGTATACACTTTATTCATTCAAAACTTTCATACCAGAAGTGTTAATATATTATGTTCTAACTTATGTATATTTCATGGTAAGTCGTATGATAACCTTACTCTAATGTGTTATTACAGCTCCTCCCTCTTATATGTACGAGTAGTCAAGATATGTAGACAACCAAAGTTCCCCTCATGTGCTTCCACATTATCTGTTATGTCCCGAAGTCGCAAAGTCGCAACAGTCCCGTCGTGTAAACCATTCTATGATAGTAACTGGCCTCACAGTGCTTACCATAGAGATAATCTACACAAGGCGTCGACGACTCCTCGCTTTGAAGTAAACAGTTCGATTAATGATTATACAACAATTATGATAATTATCACAAAGTTCTATAAAACGTAGATAATTATAAATATGTCTACAGAGCTTCCCAGGAAGTTTTACATAATAACTACAGTTTACTAATTTACAGAATAACTAACAGTCTTCAACCTTTAACTACAAGGTCAGTCTAGTTACACATTTGCTAAATAACTTGATCCTCACACCCCTGGCTTCAAAAGGACTAACCTTTGGATAATTATAGGGCGGTATAGTATTTGAAGACATTACAAATCAGAACCTGCAAAAGGATTTATAAGGGTATGAGCAACTACAGCTCAGTAAGTTGAATTGGAGACTCATGAATGCATACAAGCACAAACAGGGTTATCAAACAATTATTTTCATGCAATGCAACAATCAAGTGTCATTGCACAACGTAGTCCGGTCCGTTGTGAAATCAGAGAAATTTCACCTGCTCCAATCCGGGTTGAGGAGTTCCATGTTATGCAGCAGCTCACAACCAAACCCAGGCTTGTGCAATGAAGACCTCGCTCTTCCCGCGACTACCTTCGAACTATTGACTTCACCCCCGCCGCAACCTCCTCTCCTGTTACTTAGTTCGATTGAGGATGAAGAAGGGACCATTTTGCAATCCTGCGCTATCCCTTTCGAAGGGGTCGGTATTTGGTTGGAGAGTCCTATGATCCCCTAACGGGTTGCAATGCATGACATTTTCGGTTATTAGGGTCGATTAAGATTAAATTTCCGGTTAGGGTATTCAACTAGTTCATACCAATTCAATCAGTCACAAAATCATTCACAATATAAATTCCAGCACAAATTCAGATACATCAAGCACATGCACAAGCTACTTACATTCATAATCATATACAAGCCTAAGTCTCCGAGTACTACATAACTAGTACTCTATTACAATAAGCAATAACCCAACTTACCTGAATTTGCTCAATCGCTCGATCCTCTAGTTGCGAGTTGATTTGTTTCTGGGTGTCCTATAATACAAATAGGTTCTTTTAGTACTTATATTTTATGGATTCTTATTCTAATTTATAATGTAACTCATTTTCCTCATGTATACCTACAACGTATTAATAATTCTTTGTATTCTATTTCGGGGTTCGGCTCCTAAACTAGATTCTAGTTTTAATTCCTAAATCGTAATTAGGCTCGAATCCCAATGTGACATTAATCACCTTATGCTCGGGTATTCAAATATCCTATTCGGTCGAAATTTTGGTATTCTAAACTATTCGGTGCACGCTAACCCTAATTGAGGTATCGGATTTATTCCCGATATGTAAAAATCTTACATTTTGAGATATTTACTTAAAATTAAATATTATTTCAGATTTATTATTTTTCTATTTTCAATTATAATATTATCTAAATAGCTTTATTTTTTTAGATTTATTAATTTACATTTTCACATATTCCTAATTTCTTATATTCTTTACCTAATTTCCCTAATTAATCATACTTAATACCTAAAGGCTAGGATTAGGGTTCCACTGCAGAGATTAACTTCCTTAAACATCTAATTAAGATCCAAATCAGTAATTAACATCCTAATCACCTAATTAATCCTAAATCACCCAATTTTACCATCATTTTAGGGCTAAAAATTAACTTAAAATTTTCGAAAATTAATTTAAAAAAAATGGCTTCATAGCACTGTTCTACATCATATGAGAATCCTACAGAAAAATTTTGAGCCCCAAACTACATCCCTAAGCCTATTTAATTTCCGGTTTACTCATGCTCGGTTTTGAACAATTTGTTAGGGACCCTATATTTCCAGACATAATTAAACTAAATCAATATTTTTTCCTAAATCTACATACAATAAAACCTCAGAATAACAAGTTTCATAATTTTCTGGATAAAATAACTAATTTTACAAAATTATACAAAAATCGGGGTGAATAAATGACTAATCAGTTCGAAGCTTTCTGGCTGTCTAAACCCGGTCCAAGGCTGTCGGCCGGTCCAGACGTTGGTTCTAGTGTAGGGTGGTGGTGGTTGTTCGGTCCCAGGTGGTGGTGGGTGGTGGTTTTAGTTCACTTTGCTAATCTGTACAGTTTTCTTTTTTTTTTTCTGGAATTTCTCTCGATTTTTCTTGTGTTTCGATTTTTCTCAGATCACAAACTAGCCAAATGACTTCTGAGAATTTTTTCCTTATTTATAGACAAATGTAGTAATTAATGTGCATTAATTTGATGGGATTTTGCCCCATTTCCTTGATTTTTGGCTTTTTGTTTGTCAAATTCTTATTGGTTATTTTTTCTTTTCAGTCCACGACCTGATCTTGTTGCAGTTATCCTCTTCTGATTTTTTTATAATTATTTTGTATTTTTCTTTAATTATTTACTTAGTTTTCGGCCAATTTTAGTAATTACGCGTATTTTTATCTACACGTAAATATATGTAGGGTACACGTGAACATTCCTAAATATTATTTTGGTCATTCTAAAATTTTTAGTATACATATAATCTATCTCTACTAATTTATTAGTTATTATATTACACTTTTTGCCTTTTCGGTAATTAACAGTTATTATGCTTAAAATTTGAAAATTTTATAGTCTCCTATTTTACTACTCATTTTCTTAAATTTAAGTTTACAGGGTCATTTTTACTGGTATTTTGTTAAATAGTTTATAATTTGGGTTTGATCGGATCCTTTAGCCGATCGCCTTAAACCTTGGGTTTTAAGCTCAAACTTATGGTTACTTGGCTTGGCTTTAGGGTTTACATTATCCAATGATACTTCCTAAATCATGTCATCCAGCAATTCAAAGGCTTCCAAACAAAGCCTTAGTCAGTAGAGATTAACGAGTAGCTCTACTGATGCGATCTCAAAAGGCACATAAATATCAATTGGAGGGAGTTACATGATGGGTACATTTGACATTAAGTAGACCAATGCTTGTGGGTCATTCACTTGTAGCCAGTATTTGGTGTAGACCCCGACTACTAACAATAGTATAAGTAGCACACTTGTCGGTACATTACACGCACAAGTGCAGTTATAGGGCATCTAGTAAGTACAACCAACATATCTAATTGTTTCCAACTAAAGTTCGTGTCATAAGATTGCCAATGTTATTTCTTTTGTATAGATCAACACATTACGGTTAGTTCAATCAACTGATGACATAAGGATGGTGCATAAGATTGTTGCTGAAGGCCTCTAACTTATGGAGGATCATGGTGGGATTGTCTTACATCATGCCGTTCTACAGGCTCCACCATTGAATGAAGACCATTAGCTTGAGCCCCCTATATAACAGCTGCCATATGCCAGAGTCTACACCAAAAGAGGTAAGGCTGGATGGACATGAGGTATGGGTTGAGGAGATGCGGAAGTTCCATCAATGGGGTGACATTCGATCAACTTAAGTGAAATTGGTCCTAGCCCTGTAGCTTCTCATGTTACACCAACTTCTCATCAGCCTTTAGAGGGCCATAATATGCCGGCAGTGCTCCGAAAAAGGCATAGCATACCTTTACAGAATTCTACCATAGGTGAAGGGGTCACCCAACATCATCCACCAGCACATGTTAGTTTCATCTTGCCTAGAGACTTCTCAGCTGAGCCTTCTATGGGTCCTTTAAAGAGACAACCATCTCTCTTATCCAGATATGATACGTTCTTAAGTCGTTGTAAGGGTAAACGTTAGTACATTTCTTATATGTCATAACATTTAAAAACTGATGTACCTAGTTTGTAATTAAATTTGATCTTTTTTTATATACATTAATTGTATGTATCTAAGGTGCTGAGAGATGACAACATAGCTAATATAAATGTAAACTTTAATGTTGATCGTATGTATTTAGGTGAATATTGGTTATCTGGTTTTTTAAGTGAGGGTTTTGTACTAAAGTTGCATGGTCTCCACATGACTTTGGTGATAACAATATCTAACTGAAGTCACATGGGAGACATACAACTTCGGTTATAACTTCTTTTAACTAAAGTCAAATGTAATGCATGCGATTTCAGTGCAAATTTTGATGGGGATTGAAGTCTCATGCTTTGCATGCGACTTTACTACCCCAAAGTCATAATAAGTTTTGCTCAAGGCCTATTTTCATACTAATTTTTTGCAAGTGCCCTATTTTCATACTAAATTCACAAGCCCTTAGAATTTTGTCAACTTTGCACTTTGACTTAATTCCTTACTCAACTAAAGCAATGTTATGGGTGTGCAAAAATTCAAAATAGTGGTATAATCAAATTTATACTATAAAACTGATTATTTAAGGAAAAGAGTATAGAAATAGTCTTATACTTGTATAAAGGAAAGAAAAAAAAAATGCAATAAGTGTACTTGCTTAAAAGAAAAAAAAAAAAGAAAAGTTAAAACTATTGTCTACAGTATTTTACACTTCCATATAGTAAGTATATTGATACACTTCATATGTGTATCAAAAACTAAATGTTTCATATCTATATATACGAGGTTAAAATGCATAAGAAAAGTACATATGAAATGTTAAATAAAAGGTATAACCAATAGCAAAACTAGAATCCGCTTATCTCCCTATTTATTCATCTTATCTATAGAGACTTTAAATAAATTAATCCATATGATGGTGGAAGCAGGAGAATGGTAACTGTTAAAATTAAGAGGAGTGAGCCTTAAGCTTTCCTACCTCTTCTCTACTAATGATATTCTACTCATGGAAGAAGCCATTGAAAAAAAAAAGGCCAAGTTAATGATGGAAGTACTAGATGGATTTTGTAAGTTCTCTAAGAAAAAGGTAAACCATGAGAAATTGTGCATGCTCTTTTCAAGAACCATAAGTAGGGAGTTGAAGATGATAATACCCCAAATATTTGGCATAAGACCGAATGTGGAAATAAGAAAATATTTAGGAATCCTAATGAAAGAGGAAGGAAAGATTGATAGCAAGGACTTAAACTTTATCCTCGAAAAGATGGGAAATAAATTGGTTGGTTGGAAGGCAAAACTATTGAGTATGGTCGTAAGGAAGATCCTTATATCTTCAATATTAAAGAGTATTATAAATTATTACTTGTAAGTAGCGTCATTACCAGCAAGTTTAGTGAATAAAGTGGAAAGGATTCATAGAGACTTTCTTTAGGGTTTCTCTTAAGAAACTAGGAAAATATAATGGATTGAATGGTTTAAAGTGAAGAACTTAAAGGAGAAATGAGGGCTAGGCTTACTTCATGTTAAAAAATGTAATAAAGCAAACTTTGCAAAACTAACATAGTAGCTAAGAAGGCAAGACTTACTCTAGACAAAACTTGTAAGATTGAATTACAAAGTTGACTCTTGACAATCCATGAGAAGGCAAGGATCAATATTATATAAAGAGCTACTCAAAGCTTAAAAGTGGCTAGATGGGAAAGTTATCATCAAACTGAGGAATGGAAAGAATATGAAATTTTAGACTGACGATTAGATAAAGGGCAAGAGAATTAATAGTTGGTTATATGGTCCATTAAGAGTTTATCAAATGTGGGATGAAAATGGTGGTTAGAGGTAAGGCATTATTGTTTACTCTCTAAATGATCATATTAGAGAAAACATAGAAGCTCTGCACTTACACCATAAGGAGGAAGTTGAGGATGTAAGGAGCTGGCCATTTAAGATAGATTGGGATTGGGGAAATCTCTTCGAAATCTACTTATACGGAGTTGTGCTAAGAAGAGTAGCCACTTAGCATTAATGATAAATGGGATTGGCTATGGAAAACTTGTACCACTCCAAGAATTCAGTTTTTAGTCTAGCAAATCTTTCATAATGGTCTGGCAACTAAGTACAATCTTCATAAGAGAGGTATACATCTAAGATATGAATGTCCTTTGTGTCAAACTAAAGAGGAATCAAGCCTTCACCTTTTCATGAACTGTAGATTGTATAAATAGCTTTGGGAGAGATATGATGTGAATTTAAAGGGTTTGGCTTATCCCCTTAAAGAGTTCAAACTCTAGATTAAAAATTATTATAATTGGAAGGATAAAGGATGGAGAAATATAAACCCACTTAGTGTAAAAGAATTTGGAGAGAAAGAAATAAGTCTATTTTCCGACCTAGGCAAGTAGAAAACAATTGTTATGCAAGGATTTAAATGGAAGCTTATGAATGGTGAGTGGTGAAGAGAGTAGAAAAACTAAATTTGGAAAGGATATGTCCTAAATTGTTGCATAAAGGTCTAAAGGTTGGATAAGAGTAAATTATGATGGGGATGTTACTAAAAATGATGAAAGAGCTAGTGTAGGGGTGGTTTATACGGACCATAATGGGTATGTTCTAGGCAATTTATATAAATATCTAATTAAAGTCTCGTTGAAGGTTGAGCTAAAGAAGGCCTATAGACGGCAAGTAGAATGGGGAAGGAGAAGATCTTAGTAGAGGTAGACTTACAACATGCATTAAATTGGCTCAACAAGCAACCTGTAGACTTAAATTTATGCCATCTACTCCTTTGATAATGTAAAAGTTTGCTAATGAGTTTTGCTGTTGTTAATTTTTATAGAGTTAGATCGTGAGGAAAATACTAGGGTGGATTCCTTTGCAAAATAAGGGTTCCGGCAAATAAGATTTGTTTATTTTGATGACTATATATGTTCCTTTAACTTCATTAGATATTTTGAAGAGTGATAGAAGAAGCTCTATTGTGTTGTTAAACTCTGTTTTGGGAAGTGTCATTCCCTTTCTTTTGGATGCTAGTTAATGTTTTATTGGTGTGTCTTCTTTTGAGTAGTAATGAAGTTTTATTTACCAAGAAAAAAATCTGCTTAAGCACCTAGAAATTATAAAACAAGACAATTTCAAGTACATACATTTCATTTCATGTACTTGTGTGCAAAAAAAAAAAAAAAAAATCATTATCCCTTTTTTTCTATATATAACTTAAAGGTTTTTCTTATTCTAATGTATCTACAAAATTGAAATGACCCTTTCCTCCAAATACATTCACACAAAATGTCTCGATTAGACATCATAGCATAGAGTTTGACCTAAGTGCAATTAAAAAGTTTAGAATTCATAGATAAGTTATAAATAGAAATAACTTTAAACAACACTCCTAATTCAATAAGTTAAGTGAAAAGTATCGCAAGTGTACTATGAGACATAAATAACTAAGGACTATAAAGCTTTACTTCCAAAAGCTTCAATTTTACTTTAACCATTTTCGTAATAAAGTAATTCTTGCTTTCATAGTTTTTTCTTCTTTTCATAATGTATAAGACATCTTGAGTCACACTTGATAAAGTATCCTTGTTGGGAGGTGACCTTAGCAAATCTTCGTGGAACATATCTTGGTCTTCCTTTACAACAAGCACATCTATTGTACTCAAGCCTTATTTTTTCCTATATTATCAAGGATGCTATATTACCCTTCTCCCACAACTTTATTGTTTTCATAACTCGAGGTTGTTAAGCTTTTATTTCATATTTAAACCCTTTATCTCTTGTTCCAAAACTCAACATCACACTTTAAGTCAATAGTCATGTAGTTTCGAGTCAACAATTCATACTTAGAATCACATCAAATCGACTCATTTCCAAAACAACATATCAATTGACTCATCAACGATATATACAAAAACATCTTTATAGATTCTATTTAACACAAACCTAGCCCACAAAAGAGAACTTACACACGTGTACAAATAGTATATCTACATACAAATGCACAAGAATACAAAGTCCTTTAATATACATGAATGGGTAGCCCCACTATAAGTTAAAACATAGGCCAAGTGGAGACATTAAGCATACCTGCAAGAGTATTTAGGGTAGTCTCATCCTTATGCTAAAGTATACCTACAAGATTATTTAAGGTAGTCTTATCCTTATGCTACAATGCAAAAAACCCTACTAATAGTCTTTCTCTTATCTACTGGCTTCAACTTAACTCCTTTTTGCTTCTTCAAGACATTCTGTATAGTACTATCCCCTTTGCTTGTGATAGCAAAATATAGGTAGCAAAGTGGGGTAAGGACAATCATAATTGTAGTGACCTTCCTTACTATAAGTAGAGCACATTTTTAGACTCTATTTTCATTCTTCAACTTGATGGGGCCTATAGCATTTGGTACACCTCTAATCAAACCTAAGAAATTTAGCTCTCAGAGGGATCTGGATGTGCTTAAGATTCTAGGCAAGGTTGATATCGTAATTCTAAACTCGATATTACTTATGTGATTAGGAAACACAATAACTAGTATGAATAACCCGATATGACCCATGAGATATATGCACTAAGAATCACTACAATCAATCTTGATCGAGAAGATTCTATAAAAGAGATGAAGAAATTTCACTCTTTTCAATTAGTTCTTATAAATAAGTTTAGGGTTTACAAAGGATGCTGATAATAAGATGTCTTATAAAATAAATATAAGAACAATTTATACTAACTAATGTTATTTTTTTTTGTAATTAAAATAAAACAAATAAAATACAATTAAATTATAAAAGAAACACATTGCTTTGGGGCAACAACATGATCTGCTGGCCAATCTTGATTTGAACTATTAAGCCACCAATATAAGGAACTGGCTGTAAGCCTTAAAGCTAGGCCAATTAACCGTAGGATTGAACTTAGAACCCAAGGTTTAGAGCGATCGGTTAAAGGATCCAATCAAACCTCAATTATAAACTATTGAGAGAAGTATTAATAAAAATGACCCCGTAAACTTGAATTTAAGAAAATAAGTAGTAAAATAGGAGACTATAAAATTTTCGAATTTTAAGCATAATAATTGCTAATTGCTAATTACTAAAAAGGTGAAAAGTGTAATTTAATAACTAATAAATTACTAGAGATAAATTATATGTATACTAAAAATTTTAGAATGACCTAAATAATAATTAGGAATGTTCACATGTATCCCACATGTATTTACATGTAGATAAAAATACGTGAAATTACCTAAATTGGCCAAAAACTAAGCAAATAATTAAAGAAAATTATAAATTAATTATGGAAAAATTAGAAAAAAATCACAAGAGGATAAGATGATCCAAATCAAGTCGTGGCATGTCAGGATCTGCAAAATAAAAATCAACCAATTAGAATTAGGCAACACAAAAGCCAAAAATCAAGGGAATTGGGCAAAGTCATGTCTAATTAATACATTATAATTACAAAAATTGTCTATAAATAGGGGAAAAATTTCTAGAACTCATTTGGGCAGTGAGGAATCTGAGAAAAATTGAGAGACCCAAAAATTTGAGAGAAAATTCAGAAAACAAAAAAAGAAAAGAAAATTGTGCAGATTGGGCAAGTGAGCCAAACCCACATCTCACCACCACTTGGGACCGAGTCACCACCACCGGTTGACAACCTTGGACCGGGTTTGGACGGCCAGAAAGCATCGAACTGGGTGAGTCCCATAATTGTCTCGATTTTGTATAATTTCGTAAAAATAGTTATTCTGCCCAGAAAATTATGAAACTTATTATTCTGAGATTTTATTGTATGTAGATTTAGGGAAAAATAGTGATTTAGTTTAATCACGTTTGGAAATATAGGGTCCTTAACAAATTGAATAAAACCGAACATGATTATAACTAGAAATAAATAGGCTTAGGAGTGTAGTTTGGAGCTCAATTTTTTTCTGTAGGATGCTCATGTGATATAAAACATTGCTATGAATCCATTTTTTTTAAAATTAATTTTTGAAATTTTTAAGTTAATTTTTAGCTCTAAAATGATGGAAAAATTGGGTAATTTTGGGTTAATTAGGTGATGAAAACACTAATTACTGATTTAGTTAGTAATTAGATGTTTAGGGATGCTAATCTCTGATGTGGAAACCTAATCCTAGCCTTTGGAGTATTAAGTATGGTTAATTGAGGAAATTAGGTAGTTAATGTAAGAAATAAGTAATATGTGAAATTGAAAATTAATAAATCTAAAAAATTAGGGTTATTTAGATAATATTATAATAGAAATCATAAAAATAATAAATCTGAAATAACATTTAATTTTAAGTAAATGTCTCAAAATATAAGATTTTCTCATGTTGGGAATAAATCCGATATCTCAATTAGGGTTAGCGTGTACCAAATAGTTTAGAATACTGAATTAAGACCCAATAGGATATTTGAATACCCGAGCGTAATGTGATTAATGTCACACTGGGATTCGAGCCTATTTAAGACTTAGGAATTAAAACTAGAATCTAATTTAGGATTCGAACCTCGAAATAGAGTACAACGAATCATTAGTACGTTATAGGTATACATGGGAAAAATGAGTTAAATTATGAATTAGAATATGAATCCATATAAGTATTAAAAAGACCTATTTGTATTATAGGACACCTAGAAACAAATCGGCTTACGACTAAAAGATCAAGCGATCGAGCAATTTCAAGTAAGTTGGGTTATTGCTTATTGTAATAGAGTACTATTTTTATGGTACTCGGAGACTTAGGCTTATATATGGTTGTGATTGTAAATAGTTTATGTATGTGTTTGACGTATCTGAATTCGTGTTGAAATTGTGATGTGAGTGATTTTGTGTTATGATTGAATTGGTGTGAAATTGTTTGAACACCCTAAATGAAATTTAATCTTATTCAACTCTAAGAACCAAAAATGTCATGCATTGCAACCTATTAGCGAATCATAGGATCCTCCAACCAAATACCGACCCCTTCGAAAGGGATAGCGCAGGATTGCAAAATGGTCCTTTCTTCATCCTCAGTCGAACTAAGTGACAGGAGAGGAGGTCGCGGCGAGGGTGAAGTCAATGGTTCGAAGGTAGTCGCGGGAGGAGCGAGATCTCCATTGCACAAGCCTGGGTTTGGTTGTGAGCTGCTGCATAACATAGAACTTCTCAACCCGGATTAGAGCGGGCGAAATTTCTCTGATTTTATAATAGACCGGATTACGTTGTGCGATGACACTTGATTGTTGCATTGCATGAAAATAATTGATGGATAATCTTGTTTGTGCTTGTATGCATTCATGAGTCTCCAATTCAACTTACTAAGCTGTAGTTGCTCATACCCTTATAGATCCTTTTGCAGGTTCTGATCTCTGAACAATTCAAGTAGAATGCTACCATACAATTACCTGTCACGCCCCGAAGCGGCAGAGTCGTAACAGCCCCGCCGTGTAAACCACCCTAAGATAGAAGTTGGCCTCACAACCGCTATCCTAGACCTGATCTACACAAGGCGTCCACGACTAACCCGCTTTGAAGTAGACAATTTGTAATTTAAACAAATCATTTACCTAAGAAAGTGAGGAAATATATATATAATTACTATAATTCAGTTATTACATTAATTAGAAATGAAAAGTAAAACATGTGTTGATTCTTCAATGTTTTTCCTCACTCCCCAGGATCCAGCAGTTGCTAGCTTCAGAGTAGTTGTTGCCGCTTCTTAGCCAGCACCTGCACGACGTCTATAGGGATGTGAGCAACCACAGCTCAGTAAGTAGGGACGGAGGACTTAAAACTATACCATACACACAACAAGGTTTTCAATCATTTATTAGTTGCAATGCATGTGCAAGCAAATGCCATCGCACGACGTTGTCCGGCCCGTCGTGAGATTAGAGAAATTGCGCCCGCTCTAATCCGGGTTGAGGAGTTACCGTTAATGCAACAGCTCACGACCAAACCCAGGCTTGTGTAATGGAGACCTTGCTCCTCCCGCGACTACCTTCGAACCACTGTCTTCATCCCCGCCGCGACCTCCTCTCCTGTCACTTAGTTCGACTGAGGATGAAGAAGGGACCATTTTGCAATCCTGCGCTATCCCTTCCGAAGGGGTCGGTATTTGGCCGGAGAGTCCTAAATCCCCTAACGGGTTGCCATGCATGTTCGATTATGAATACTGGTCGTATATTTGATTAGGTCCAGTTTAGGGTGATCAATCATTACATACAATTCATACAATATGCGCCAAGGCAACAAACATAGTCATAGCATCACTCATAATCAAGCACATGCACGCATTCAACTATCTAACAAGCACAATCAAGCATAATCTTAAGCCTCCAAAATACAGCAGCGTATTAATCCCAACTTACCTCGACTCCTCGCTCGCTCACTCGAGGTCCGATTTGCTCAGGCCATCGCCGGTTATCCCTATAACACGAACGTGGTTTCAGCTTTTCATATAATTATTATAGGTTCGTTTTATCCTATAATGCTTATTGTTAGGTTTTGTTTAAGGTTTAATATGCCTAATTATCTAGGTATTAAGTCTTTTACAATTATTCTAGGTTTGGGGTTAGGTTCAGGTTCAGTTTTCGCATAGATTTCTAAACCAGGTTTTTAGTTCGATTTTTAAGTAATGTTTTAGATTCTAACCCTAAAAATCCGTTTCAACCTATAATGTGAAATTAATCACATTACTTCCCGATCTCCTATATACCGTTATTACCCCTAGTCGGTATTTTATTCCATCCGGTACACTTAAATCCCTATTTGTGTACCGAATTTACTCCTAATGTGAGAAATTTTTACATTTTTTTCATATAATTACATAAATTCAAGTTTCTTATCAGATTTATTATATATCCCTATTATTTATATAATATCAATTTTTATCCTAATATTTTCTATTTATTGTATTTTCAAAAATTACACATTATGTATTATTGCATATTATGCACATAATGCATTTCTAATATTTCTATTACCCTAATTACCATCTCTAAACAGAAATTATTATTTCAAAATGTCTAAATCCATCCTAAATCAGATTTTACTCCAAATTTCCCTAATTTACAAAATTAACTATTTTTCCTATTACTCATTTACATAATTAACCTAATAATTACATCTAACACCCTAAATCCTACAAGTATCATACACCATCAGATTTCAACATCCTAAAACATCTACTTATTCACTAAGTCAGTAATTAATAATTTAATTACTTAATTAATCTTAAATTACCCATTTTATGCCTCATTTTAGGGCCTAAAAATTATCTAAAAATTTCGAAAAATTAATTTTTGAAAAAGGGATTCATAGCACTATTCTATATCATCTGAGTAATCTATAGAAAAATTTTGGGCTTGAAACTACACTCCTAAGGTCATTTATTTCTAAACCGAAATGTGCTCGGTTTTGCATGATTTCTTAGGGACCATATATTTCGGGACATAATTTCATCAAAATAATATTTTTCCTACAAACTACATACAAAAATACCCTAGAATAACAAAATTCATAATTTTATAATTATATTTACTATTTTTACAAAAATTCACAAGATTCGGGCTGGAAATCGGACTCACCGATTTGGGTGGCTCCGGCCACCACGGGCTGCCGTGGCCTTGTCGGCCGGCCTGGGCGCTGCCACCACCGTGTGGTGGTGGTGGCCGTCCACTTCCAGCTCCTCTTCTGGTGTGGGTTCCTTTTAAAACCCTTAACTGCACAGTTTTTCTTATTTTTTTTATTTTCTGGATTTTCTCTCGAATTTTCGACTCTCCCTAATTTTCTCACTTTCCAAACTGTCCAAATGAGCTCTGTAAATTTTTTCCCTATTTATAAACATTTGCTGTAATTAATATGCATTAATTTGACAAGACTTTGTCCAAATTCCTTAATTTTTGGCTTTTGTGTTGTTCAATTTTTATTGGCTAATTTTTATTTTGCAGCTTTGGACCTGCCACGACCTTATCTTGATTCATCTTATCATCTTCTGATTTTTTTCTTATTTTTCCATAATTATTTTATATTTTTCTTTAATTATTTGCTTAGTTTTCGGCCAATTTTAGTAATTACGCGTATTTTTATCTACACGTAAATACATGTAGGGTACACGTGAACATTCCTAAATATTATTTTGGTCATTCTAAAATTTTTAGTATACATACAATCTATCTCTAATAATTTATTGGTTATTATATTACACTTTTTGCTTTTTCGGTAATTAGCAGTTATTATGCTTAAAATTTGAAAATTTTATAGTCTCCTATTTTGCTATTTATTTTCTCAAATTTGAGTTTACGGGGTCATTTTTACTAATATTTCCCTCAATAGTTTATAATTTAGGTGTGATCGGATCCTTTAGCCGATCGCCCTAAACCTTGGGTTCTAAATTCAATCCTACGGTCAATTGGCTTAGCTTTGGGGCTTACATTACCCAGAGGTTAGTCCTTTTGAAGCCGGGGGTGTGAGGATCAAACTACTTAATAATGATGTGTAGCTAGAGTATCCCTATAGTTAAGGATGAAAGACTGATAGTTTTTATGTAATTTAGTGAACTGTTGTATTTATGTAAAACTTCCTGGGAAGCTCTGTAGACTTACTTATAATTATATATGTTTATTAGAAATTTGTGATATTTATCATAATTGTAGTTTAAATGATAAACGGACTGTTTACTTCAAAGCGAGGAGTCATGACACTTTGTGTAGATCATGTTTATGGTATGCACTGTGAAGCCAGTTACTATCATAGAATGGTTTACGTGGCGAAATTGTTGCTACTTTGCGACTTCGGGGCATAACTTCGGCAAGCTGGTTTGGTTTTATATTAGTAAACCAGCATAGACTCTTCTTTCGTTGAGTTAGCAAGCTTCTATTTGCATTACCAAGGTTAATCCATTCAAGTATCATTAGGCTAGTTATATCTTCTCACCATTTGTTTGTTTGTTGTATTGTCTGAGTTCGTCCATATGTTCCTAGTCTGGTTCTTGATACTTTGGTTTGTTCTTTTGCTTGACTCACATGAGTAAGCTCGAGGATTCTTATCTTTTGCTCAAGGTTGCAAATGATTTACCTTCGAATCAGAGGACTTCTTGTACTTGCAAGAATAAAAGCCGAGACTCCAAATAAATAACCTACTAGAACCTTCCTTTCCCTCTAACAATTTTATCCCTTTAATTTCCTTGGGCTTCATGGGGTGCAAAACAACCTACTTTCTATCCTTCTCAAACATAAACATATTCTTGAACCCATCATACACTATCCATTGATCATACATCTAAGGCCTTCTTAACAACACATAGGCAACATCCATCACTTCTACATCACACAACAAATTATCTACATAGCTACCATCACAATAGGAAGTCTAACTTTCTTATTCACATACAGTTTGCCCTTTTTCCTAAACCATTTTAAAGTGTACGACTTTGGGAATGCATAAATACAGTGGACACTAAATTTGTACAACTACTATTATCAATTACCATATTACATGTTTTGTTTTTCATTAAGTCTTGAGTGAAGAATATATTTTCTTTCTACAACATATTAGTAGGCTTCTCTTGCTTTGGTGCTTAACTGATCAATAAGTGTAACATTGAATCCCCTTCATCCTCATAAGTTTTAGCTTCCTCATCCTTGTGGTAATAATCAAGAATATTTCTTACTTCTTCATCTTGCTTTGTTTCCTCTTCCTCATTGACTACTTCTAATTTTGGCAATGGTGTTTTGGTCACCGTGATTCTTTTATTTAGGTATTGAGTAACTAGATGCTTTACTTCACTCTTATTCATAAGTTTTGAATTGACTGGTTTTTTGTTGACATCATGATTACTTGAACGCCCTTTTTCATAAGTTTTCAATTCTTTTCATTTTGGCGCCAACTCTTGGGGCTTCATCTCTTCCTTTTGCTTCTTTTTGATGGGCCATCACAACAATGAGGAGTTCTAGCCTTATGTCTTTGCTTTTGCTTCTTTATCTTTTGAGCTAATGTAATTACATCATCCAATGTAGAATATTGTTGCACCTTAACCACATCCCCTATCTCATTTCTTAAACCCTTAATGAAATTTGAAATGACTCCCTCAATGGGATCTTTACAATCATGTTTCATGAGTAAAGATTCAAATCCTTAGGCATACTACAACACCAATCTATTTCCCTAGGTCAATGTATCCAGTAATGCATACAAATCTTATAGTAGTAAGGTGGAACGAACTTCTTTCTCATCAACCTCTTCAGTAGATTCCCAGTAGTAATTTCATTTTCACCCTTTTCCCTTCTTTGAGCTCATAGTTACATCTATTACAATGAAACATATCTAGAAAGTTCTAAGGAAGTAATTTCACCTTTGTTGGCTCATCATATTCTCCATATTCAAACAATCTTTCCATCTTGCTTTCTAGTTATAATAGTCTTCCAAAGCACCCTTCTCATCAAATCTAAGTATTGACAATTTGATGTTGTCAATATTCGTTACTATTTGTTATTAATTTGCTATTCTTCTTCCTTCAAAATTATCACCTTTACCTTCGAACTCATCATCAACTCACCTCCTACAACTTCTATTCTTCATGCATGTTTCTCCACCACTCAGTATCTCATTCAATGTATCTAGACAAGTGTTTATATTCTATATCATGTCTTGCATAAGTTCTTATGTTGAGTCAATATTCCCTAAATATGTTAGTCAGCATGGTAACTTGTTTATTATTGAATGGTTCTTGCATATTCCTTCCCCTCCTATTATTTCCATTCCACTTCTCTTACCTCTTTCACCCACATTCACATTACTACTCCCACCACTCTCTTTCCTTCTTTTTTTTTTTTTTTTTCACTTCCATATGGCCAAAACTTTACTAGGAATTTTATCAAATACCTCTAGTATAATCTTCTTAATTCTTCCACAGTCAGACAATAATTAGATATAACTCAATATAAACACTCCTTTAATACTCCCAAAACACTAATAGGAATTTTGCTGAACAACTGGCATTCTCTCTACATACCCTTTCATAATACAATCATAATAACATTCCAATATAAGTAAATACAATATTAATATCAAATTCAAGAGATAATAACACACAAATCACAATCCACCAATATGACACCACTAATGCTCTAACCTACAACAAACTAATTTTCAAATGATTCAAGAATGCAAAGATTAAGAGAGAAATCACAGCTAATTGGATAACGTATTGAACTTTGAGGCTCTTATACCATAATTGTAAACCCCTACAATTATCAACCTAGCCTTAGTAATAGACTCGACTATGTTAGACCATTTAGGAGTCGACAAGGCTAATGAAAGTGAAAACCCTAAAAGAATTACTCAATCGCGTAAAGAATTTTTTTACCCTAAATGTTTCTAAATGCTAAAGATTTTATTCAAAAGTGATAGAAACCCTAAAAATGATTATTTTAAAGACACATGTGTACTAATCCAACATGATATACCCTAAAACCCTAATTGATAATATAATGCTTATCCTTTTGTCCAATTCACTAGTAAAGGGTTAGAGATGACCTTTATTCATACTTATATGATTTGAATCCTTAGGTGATCCATTAGAAATTAAGATAATGAGTCATAGATTATATTCACTTCTTAAGTAAGTGATTAAGATAGTTTCACTTAGAGTTAGAGTAATAGTTGAAGATTAGGTTTATGTAGTGAACCTTAACACTTAAATTGGTACTTTTTGCATTTGTTATTCAAAGTAGTTTATCAAATGAGATATATAGGCTATAAACCTAAAGTAAGATCTCATTAACAATGTTTACAAATCAATTCATCAAATATCTCATTTCCCCTCATTTCCTTCATTTTTCCTCTAATCTCCCTTAATTACCACATTATGTGCACAAAATTAAACATACTTAAGGAATGTTGACTAAAGTAATGCATGTTGACCAAAGTCAAAGGGTTGACCAAGTCAACAAATGTTGACTAAAGTCAACATTTTGAAAAGTCCAAAGTCTTAAGAGATAAGGAAAATATCTTATTAACTTAATGATGGTTTTCTTTTCTTTTCCTTTTGATTTTTCTTTTCCCTTCCCTTTTATTTGTTGCCGTCCACCTCTCATCCTTCTAGACTTCTCCATTTGTTGTCTTCATAATTGAAAACAAAACAAAAGAAACAAAAACAAAAGTCCCCATTTCATGCCGTGAACTCTCCTTCTTCTTTCACTTTCATCCTTTTTCTTTTGTCCCCTTAAACTTCAACACAATTAAAGGTATGTTCTTAACTTGTTTTATGTTACTTTATGTTATTCATTAGTTAGTTAATTAGGTAGATTAGGTAAGTAATTAGGTGTTTAGTAAAGTCTTGAAGAAGAGGAAACAAGTTTCCATCTTTAAGTGTAGAATATGAAAGAGCATGAAGAAAAATGGAAGGAATACATGTATATGTACTCTTAGATGTGTATACATAAAGAAATACCAAAGGAATACAAGTATATAAACCTTTGTACATAAGTATGTATCATGTACATAACCTAATTTAAGACCATATCTAACTATGTATACATATACTATACTAAATACATACATAGAAATGCAAAAGGATGAAAATTGAGAGGATTTTCTTAAGGGAAAATTTGGCATACGAAATTTTAGTATAAAAATACGTATTTAACCGTATAGGTATATGAGTAGAAATACATGTATAAATATGGTATAAGTATATGTAGGTGTATAAGTATATGTATGTATAAGGTATATGTACATAAGTATAAGTATAAGACATAAGTATAAAGTAAGAAATAAATATACATAAGACATGTACATGTGACATAAGCATGATGTAATGCTTATGTAATCAAATGATAAGGTAGATGATGACATAGGCATATGAGGACATAAAGAAAAGATGACATAAGCATATGAAGGCATAAAGAAAAGATGATGTAAGCAATGACATAAACATAAGTTTAGAAAATGAGAAAAATAAGAAAATGTAGATAATTAGATACTAAAATTAGTAAATCTTAATACACTTTGTAAACTAGATTATACCTAAATCAGTACATGAATTAGTAATGATAAAGTAAATCCCTTAATTATAAGAATTTAAGGAATAAAGGTTATAAATATAAGTAATAGCAATACTTAAGTATTATAGCTAAAAATTTCTATAAAATTAGTTCATAATATAAAATAGGGGTCTTAACGTCCAAAACAAACATTACCGTATGAATATACGTTCGAAAACGATGAAAAACGACTATAAATTCATAAATATCAGAAATGAAACGAAAAAGTTATATACGATTGAAAATAAAGTCTAACCGGGTAAAAGTTGATAATAGTCTAAGTAGATTAGGTAATTAAATGTTTAGAAGTATTAGTTAAATTAGTTACTTACTAGACTTATCAAATCGTAATGATCAGGTGACTCTGAGGAGCGTGAGGACCTCCCAATCGACTACTACGATTAGGGCAAATCACCATGGCCGAGTGAGTATTTACCCAATGATTCCATGCTTGTTTTGTGATTGTAGATAGTGGACTTAAATATTATTGTTAATTGATGATTGTGTGGGGTTTGGGAAACGCTTGTGTATGCCGGTATGTCTTGAGTTGTGAACCTATCTTAACTATTGATAATGCTATGTTTGTTGCATGGTAGTATAGAAAATGATTGTGTGCACAATTGGATGGTTATAGCATAATTTGAACCTAATTATCCTCGGCCTATAAAAGGAAATTGAGACATGCATTAACATGCATAGCATGGATACTATTCCGGCCGTCACATCACACGGAGGTAAAGAGAGGCCATTCGGGGGTTGATATCATTTATTTATTTGGTTCTGTACGGTGCACTCGTACAAAATGACCTTACCCTGGCCCGCGGGAATACTAGGCGTTGGAGGCGCCAACCGCCTGGCTAAGGGTCGAGTCTAGAGGCCTCCGTTTAGGGGTGAGTGTGGACTGCGGGGGCCCACTCACAATTATACTAGAACTTGGGTTTTTCTGAAAATAAAAGAATTATTTGATATAAGTACGGAACGTGAGGTTCCGTAATAAAGTAAGTTCTAGTATAATACCCGGATCTGATTGGTGCCGTGTATACTCCAACCCTGACTTCGGAGTGCGTTAAATCTGAGTTACGTATATGAACTAGTTAATTATACGTATTGTTTGGCATTCTGGTTGATCATTCATTCATATGCTTGAATATAATGTATTTATAACTTGCTTGTGGTGTGGCTGAGGGTTTTGCTCACTAAGCTTAAGCTTACACCCCTTTAGACTTTTGTTGCAGGATAGCTTGTTTGTAGAGACAGGACGAGGGATGCCACAGGTTAGCCTGGGGATTTGGGCAAGAGTGAGCTGCTATGTGTACTGAGAGAACAGTTTATGTAGACTTCTACTTATGTACTTTTGTTTATCTTATTATATTAGACCTAGACATACTTAAATGTTGTGTAATATAGGCTTTGTAACTTAAATTTTATATAAATATATTTGTGTAATGATATCAAATGAGTCTGGATGTTCTTTGGAAACTAGTGGTTGTAGAGCCTTGTATATTGTGTGAAGAGTTCTTGATTGGAAGGGTAACCAATCAGGGGTTCTTTGTACAGTATACGGCGTCTGCCACGACTAGGCCGTCCTCAGTTCGTGACAATAATGACATACCTAAGATTTTAGGCATGGTTGAGATCATAATTTCGAATCTGATATTACCCATGGAATTAGGAAGCACAACAGCTAGTACGAATAACCCAATATAACCCACGAGATATATGTATTAAGAATCGCTACAATCAATCTTGATTAATAAGATTCTATAAAAGAGGTGAAGAAAGTTTACTCTTTTCAATTTGTTCTCATAAATGAGTTTAGGGTTTACAAAGGATGTTGATAATTAGATGTCTTCCAAAATAAATATAAGAATTATTTATATAACCTAATTGGCCTTTTTTTATAATTAAAATAAATAAAATAAACTACAATTAAATAATAAAAGAAATATGTCGCTTTTGGGCAGTAGTATAACCAGTAAGGCTATCTTGATTTGAACCATTGGGCCACCAATACAAGAAACGATAGGCTAGTTTGGTTATTTATTGCTAACTTGACATGGAATCCTCTTCTATTGAGCTTGTGTGCTCTATTTGCAATACCATCAGGCTGGTTCATTCAAGGATTGTCAGGCTAGTTATATCTTCTTGCCATCTACTTGTTTCGCCTATTGTCTTAGTTTATCCACACGTTCTTGGTCCAATTCTTAATACTTTGGTTGTTCTTTTGCTTGACTTGCACAAGTAAGTCTAGGGATTCCTATCAAATCTCTTATGGCCTCTTCATCACAATTTGTTTCTTTCTGGGTATATCTAATTAATTTTAACAACAATGCCTTTAAATTATTCAATTACCTAACTCTTTACAATAGAAGATTTAATGGAATAAGTTAAAGATAGGAAATGAATATTAAACTAGCAACAGAAATAAAGACGTTAAAACAATTAACTAACATCGAAATAATCAAATAACTCAATAACTAAATGACATAAGAATAACAAATAACATAAGAACATAAAAATAACTAAAAGCAGGAAAATAACATAAAGAACGTGAATAAATTAATTGAGAATTAACATTTTCCTTAGTAAATCTTCATTGTTGTTTACTTCTTAGTTCTAGGAGATCATTCAATCTCAATTGCTATACTAGACTATAGAGATTCTTAATTTTATTCTAACGGAAATCGAATTATGAATTAGTCAAACTCGTGTCTTTGGCTAATTCCTAACCTTAGAACCGTCTTTACCTAAATTTCTTTTGAATAGAATATTCCAAGATTGCATGAAGCACTTGGATCAAGACTATTGGGTTGTCTTAATCTGGAAAGATTAAACACCTAATCTATTAGTGTGCTTAATTTCTTCTAATTACATTGTCTATTTACTGCAGGCTTCACGACTTTACAGCAAACTCAAATGTTAAATTAATACTACGAGTAATATTAATCTAATAATAATAAAAACGGTATAACTAGATCACGGTAGGCAAAATCATTGAATGAATTTCACAAATAAAGATCACTCGTTAAGTATAGAGCTCAATAACGATTTACTAAGTTAATTAAAATAAAGACATGGAAAAGAAAAGAATAATGATGGAGAAGCCTCCTTGTAATTCTAAAACCTAACAATTGCTCAAGGGGCCCTCTCATCCTCTCCATTGTAACCTTAAGCTTAAGAATCTATTTATAAGCAATGGTCTTAAGATTGCACAGAAAACCTAACAAAAATGCAAAATTGGAAATCGCATTATCTTTACGTTGAAAGTAAATTACAGTAGTGGCTAAGCATGGTTGTGCTTTTTGCATGAAATTTCAAAATTCAAAAGAAATTCCTCATGATAGGATCATAAATAGGGACCATCGGCGTAGTTCTCAACCGTTATCTCTTACAGACCTTTGTTTTTGCTAAAAATTCTTCCGCTTCACTATGTTATCCATATTTTTATTGTAATAAAGCTCAAAATTTCCCAAAAATCCTTAAAATATTCATAAAGTACTTCTAAAGTCCATAAAAGTAATAAATAAACAAATTAAGCTCAAAGTATCATAGAATCAACAAGAGTAAAGTCAAAACCAATACAAAATTGCTATAGAAAATAATTGCTATTTTTGCGTTATCAAATACCCTTACAATTAAGATTTTTACCTGTCCTCAAGCAAAACAATGAAAATAAAAGAAAGCATCTTAAGGACAAGACAATTAACTGTAATTTTAGAAAAGTATACCCGTAAGATCTTAATTGCTTAGCAAAAATTCCTTTTGGAATCACCTTTATTCTTTAACTTCACAATGCATTCAAAACACTTAGATAGTAGCAAATTGAAGCTTTACTGAATTTTAGTGATCAATCTAGAAAATTTAGAGTTAGTTATAATACTTAAGTAGAAACTAAACTAGAGATTATTACAGACGTAAACTAATAAAAAAAAATGTCATAAAGATTTTGACGCTTTGATCCAAGAGGAGTGAAATCTTCCTTAGCTATTTTTAACTTGAAAAACTAGATTAGATACATGTTACATCAATTTAACCTTTGATCGTCCCTTTACTTCTTTCAATTTTCGTTAAGAGGTTTATCACTTTAATTTAATTTCCTTTTACTAAAGCTAATTACCATTGGGAAAGTACCTCACTTTTTAGACGAATCGAGACCGATCCTTACCAATTCAACTTTCTTTTTAATTACTTTAATAGTTGTCAGCGAGAAAACACCTTACTCTTTTAATGAACCAAGGTTGATCCTTAACGACTCAATTATATTAAACTTTTTTAGATTGATAGTAGGAAAAAGTCTTAAGTCAAGCTTGACCTTGAATTACTCGAGTAGTAAATTGGCTTAAACTTGAGCTTTGGAATACTAAGCTTATTAGGCTTGCTAGTCTAATTGAGCTTAGTATAATTTTTAATATATTAAATATAAACGAATATGATATTAGTTAGGAAAAATTTATAAAATGCTCAAGTTTAATCGAGTCAAGCTCGAACTTGTCATATATATCTTAGAGTCAAGCTCAAGCTTAAAATTTAAAACTTGGTCGAACTTGAGCTAAACTCGAGTTTTCGAGTCGAGCTCGAGCTTGAGCCTATTACTATTGGATTCAACTCAATTCAATTATATCCTTACATATAATCAATTATATGAATAAAAACATAACATATAAATTAAAGCATCAAGTAAATAAAACTAATTATAAAACATTAATACCATAATCATAGACTTGTCACTTTACATACATGCAGTTGCTAGTAATATTCTTGTTCCCTACAAGGTTATTACTTCTTGGAGCTTATGCCGTAAATAATTAATAGTCTTTAGGTGCATGGTGTTTTGATATGCTTGGGTTTGGTCATCGTGAAAGGGATAGGGTGATTGAGATTATTAGTCTATTCTTTATTTGTTCGTCCTAGAGGTAATTGATCTATTCCTACTTTTAGAATAGGAAAGAAAAATGTTAATATGTTGGAAGGGACCATAACATTCGATTGTCAATTTATACAAAAAAAAAAAAAATTGCATGTTGTTATGTAAAAATCATGTATTGGAATCTCTTACTCAAGTAATTTATGTCTACAAAGTATTGCACCTATAATGCATTTGTGTTGTGAATAAATGGCCATTGGATCTGCTTAGTTGATATTGTTATAGGGAATTGTTAAAGGAAATATTTTGTTTGTTAATAATTGGCTAGATGATGACTTGTCAATGATGAAAACAATCGAAAATGAGATATTGGCTTGATATTTTCCTCTTTTGTATCATATGGATGGTATTTGCTTAGTTACCATAAAATATCTCCATTTTTCCATTTGTTTTTCATGTTGGAATTGTTTCTTGTACGCATTGATATGCATCTTGCCTCCATCATGAATAGTTAAATGAATACTTACAAACAACAACCCTTAAGTCTTAGGAGTTCAGAATTTCTGTAGGACAACAAAAGTTCTTGGTCTAAGGATTATTGTTTTCTTCTGGTTAAGGTCCATAATGATGGGAATCGAAACATTACCAATGCCCCGTCGAAAAAGGTCAATTTTCCTACTCAAATAAGAATTCTAGTAGTTCTTAATCTCGTTGTCTATTCTTCCTAGTAAATAACTAGCTATCAAGGACCACCTACATTAATATGACAATCAATAAGAAAGGTAATTCACTTTGATTAACTTTTAAGAGAATAAATCAATATAGGAAACAACATTTCTATGTAAAAATATAGGATCTCCAATACTAAATTTTCTTATAAAGGAAAAATATACCAGAAGTATTGTAAAAGAAATAATGTCTCTAAATAATAAAGGTTAATGTACTTGTAGCTCATCTAGGTCTATGTTTTCACATGTTAAAATCTAAATATCATTAATAATTATCCAATATTTATTAAAACACGCAGCACATTAGTGTCAATGGATATTTTTTTTTTTATTACGATGTAGCATAAAAATAATGGGCATGGTACAACAAAGTAGGTAAAGCGGTTGAGTAAAAACTTTCACTAAACCAAAGGGACAAAAAGAAACCATGGCGGGAACTATGTGATTTTTATTTGAAAGATAATATTTTCTTTTCCTTTTTGCATGCATATCATGGGATATTTATTAGTATCAAGTATTCCCAAACTGAAGTCGATCTTACATATAATTAAGGTGTAAACGAATCAAACCAGTTCGCAAACTACTCACTCTTTTGAGAAATCAAGATTGATCCATACCAAACTTTAGCAATTACTTTTATCAATTCAATTATTTCATTTATAGCTCCAACTACTTGATTTTTCAAAGAACTTTTAAAGGACAAATCTATTTAGCATAGTGTTCTAAATCCATAAAAAATTTGGTAGATTCGAAAATAATTATGCTTACTTAAGTATATGTTTTGTGGTTTTGGTTGGGAAAAAATTTTGGCAAGATTTTAACAAAAGCTTGAGTGAATATACAATAACATATATAATCTATCCTTCTCCCATGCTTTAGTTGTACATTATCCTCAATGTACACGATCATTCAAATCAAACATCCTAATGGGAGATAGTGAAAATAATAACAATAGTAATAATAGTAAGGAGTCTAGGACTTTCTTGGTTTTATTGTTGGATTCCTTGAAAAAAAAAAGTGAAGTCCAAAAGCATATTTCGAACAAACTGTTAAGCACTTGATTTTCTTTTTGCATTAAATGATCTAATTATGGAGAAAGAGAAGAAAAAGTTAACTAAGCAAAAATAAACTAAATAAAACTACTGTTACTTCAAGTGTCTTAAGAGTTAATATCTTGTAGTCTCGTCAAACTATCAAAAGATAAAATAGACAAGAGGGCAAATAATCTAGAAAGATTAAAGGCCTAATCCTATTTCAATGGAAATCGGATTTTGAATTAGCCGGACTCATATCTTTGACTAATTCTTAACCTTAGAACCCTCTCTACCCAAATTGCTTCTAAATAGAGCGTTCCAAGATCACATGAAGCCCATGGATCTTACTATTAGATTACCCTAATTTAGAAAGATTAAATGCCTAATCTCTAGGTGTATTTAATCTTTTCTAATTGCACTTGTTTGTTTATTATAGGCCTTAGGACCCTACAACAAAGTTTGAGATTAAATTAATATCCCTAGTAATATTAATCTAATGACGATAAAAACAATGTAACTAGATCATAGTAAGCAAAATCATCGAATGAATTTCATAAATAAAGATTACCCTTTAAACATAGGGTTCAAAAACAACGGCTTACTAAGTTAACTAAAATAAGGACATGAAAAAGAAAAGAAAAGACTAATTATGGAGAAGCCCCCTTGTAATTCTAAAACCAAACAACTGCTTAAGGGACTCTCTCCTCTTCCCCCTTATAACCTTAGGCTTAAAAATCTATTTCTAAGCAATAGTCTTAAGATTACATAGAAAATCTAACATAAATGGAAAATTGGAAATCACAATATCTCCATGCTTGAAGTATACGGCTGTAGTAGATGGCTGTGGTCATGTTTTTCATGCGGAACTTTGCAATTCAAAAGAAGTTCTTAACGAGAGAATCATGGGTAGGGACCATAGGTGCGGTCCTCAATCGTGATCTTTTCTAAATCTTCGTTTTTGCTTACAATTCTTTCACTTCACTTTGTTATTCGTATTTCTTTACTCCAATAAAGCTCAAAATTATCCAAAAATCCTTAAGATCTTCATCAAGTACTCTCGGAGTTCATGAAAGCAATAAATAAACAAATTAAACTCAAAATATCATACAATCAACAAGAATAAAGTCAAAATCAATGCAAAATTGCTATAGAAAATGTATGCTATTTTTTGCATTATTAATTATCTCTAACATAGTATTCACTAAAGTAACCAATTGGGTATCAGGAAGGGGTAGATTAAGATATCCCTTAACAAGAGGACGGGGAGCGGCACATCTATTTTAGGAGGCATGTATTGCATCATAACACAAGCATACCATGCAATAATTCACATCAATAAGGTGATATGATTAAGTTATGAGAACATCTAACTAATATACATAATAAGTTGATTTAAACTATGTATGAATTCAACAAATCTTAGGTTCGTTTTCATGTAAGACTCGATTTCATGCAAGTGACTTAAGAAATATACTTATCAATTTATCAAAGTCTTTTAGTTTTTTTGCTCTTTTTACCTTTATAGGTCCATTAAATTAAGTAATAGAACATAACTCCTCATTCTTTACTGTTCCCAAGCATCCTTACTAGCATACTCACTGTCCCTTAAGTGCGATTCTCATGTCAATTTAAACCAAAAGCTCTAATACTACCTAAATCATCATGCCTCGAATTCACATGGCAGTTCGCCATGTTTCCTACTTAAGGAGTCCATGCAAGGCTTCTTAACTAGGTGAGAATTTATCCTATTTTACATTATGAAATTCTTGATTTAAGTTTATAAAATAAATTCTAAAGGTTAAGGATTTTTAAAATCTCTACTACAGTGCTATTTATTTTCTAGACAAAAGGGTTTTAACAAAAACTTAAACAAACTTACTAATCATACGTAGAGAGAGAGAGAGAGTATCGCGACCATCATAAAGGGTATTTAGGCCATAAGCTTACCTATAAACTATATAGGCTCAAAGTCCCATCTTGTAATGAGAAGTTTATGCCCATTAATTATAGACTGAGATTAGGTTTTCAAAATAGATTTAAGGGACAAAGTTGCTCTTAAAATAAAAATAACATATAGTATATTTAATTGCTCTGTATGAAGTTAACCTCCTCTATATCTGCTCTATCATTAAACCCATAATTGACCGAGTTGTAAGTGACGTCAACATATGCACTCCCCACTACCTACCCTCCCAACCAAAAAAAAAAAAAAAACAAAAAAGGTAAGTTTTACAAAATTTAATATCTAATAACCACAAGCATAAGTGATATCTAACACATGTTTTATCAAAGAAATAAATAAACATGGAGTACTCGAAACTCCTTCAAAATTAGGTGGTTAAGAAGATGTTCTAACCCTATAAGACTATCGAAGGCAGCATGGAGCAACTGGTCTCCATATTGAAAATTGCAGTAGTCTTGTATAGGAGTCACAATTGTTATTACATCACTATAATTACACGTTGGTGACAGTCACACTGATACCATTCTTACCTATCGATTACCTATAGAGCCATGAAGGGTGACTTAAACACCCAAAAACTACCTTGTAGCACTAACTTCAGTCAAAGGGTATTATTTGTAGGATTAAATAACCAAGAGCAAGCAATAAGCAATTATTAGATTGAGTTTACGTCTTAGTACATATATTAAGTTCTATCTTAGTAAGTAGGAAACCTGGTCATCATATACCTATACTAATAAGCATAGTCTAATAGTTTGAAAGGAGAAATAATATCTAATTTAAATCTATTAAGATTAATGGTAACATATATTGGCTTTTGACATATAAGTTTAATAAGGTTGATTCAATTATGGAAATTTTGAACTGATTCTTGGGGTAAGGTAGTGAACCGATTCTAGGTAAACTTGTTGGTTCTAGAGTTTCAAGAATTGACTCATAATGTTCATCTAAAAGTTAAATCCTTTACTTTTATGAGTGTTTCCTTTCACATTTTAATCATGTTAAACTTCATTCCCTCGTTATTAGGTATTGTCTCTAGCCTAAACACTCATTTTCATTGAAAGTATGAATCTTGCTATCCAAATAATTAAAATAGCCATAAGTTCAATTGTATTTAAAATTATTTGCTATTAAATATTTGAGGGTTAAGACAAAAACCATATGTAAAGATAATTGTTTTGTTCCTAGCCATATAAAAGGTTTTACTATTGAATCGTATTCACAATAAGTCATCTCTTCTTAGTTGGAGGTTTTTTTCAATCATGATGGCTATGGCTTAATTCGAATAACTTAGCAAGAATTTATGAGGTAAAGTAAGAATGTATGTTCATTAAAACATTTCAAATACACATGTCATAAGGTTTGTCTATTTAGAAAAAGTAGATTTATATATTATACAATGCCATCTTTTGAAGTCAGAAAGCTTAAATTATGATTTTAAAACATTAAATCATACTCTATAATTGCTTAGATAACATAAAGTTCCAAGCTATATGTAAGAATGAGATAAGGTCTTAAGAAAACTAAATAGTTGGTTTATGAACTTTGCCCCTTCCTTTATACCGTTAATTAAACACACCCCCAAGCACATAACTCAACCCCAAATAACTTTATCACAACAATAGAACTATTTAATATCTAAAACAGTAGCTACAACTTAAATGAAATTGATCGATCATTTACTAACTCCACAAGCTATCCGTATAAATCATATAGTGTTATAGGTACAATAATGACCAAAGATGACTCCATGAATGTTAATACCAATAATTTCATTTCTCAACTCATTTAATTGGCTAACAAGCAACTACCACAACCACTATGTATTAATTCATTCACTCAAATAAATCATTCATATTCACTTGTCAAGCATTTTGACTAACACATAATATCTCTAAACATTATTCCTCTAACAAAACCATCTACCATCATCAAAATTGTCAATTTTATTTTTCTAAACAACAAAGTTTAGTTTTAAATTCTTCACTTACAATATAAAACTACATTTAATTCACCATTTAAAGTAGTGCATAATTATCACAATTTCTACCATCTAAACATAAACTTATTACTTCCGAACAATCCTTAAACATCAATCTTCATTAGAGATTATTTCCCCATACATGAGTCATGAAATAAACATTTTGAAGTCCCTACACAATCACACTAGCAATAGCAAGGGATAAGCACAGTGCTATTTGTAGGTTTCATCAACCCATTCCAACACTTTTTACATTTTCACTCATTTATCCTACTTCCAAGCTTGGTCCATTTGCTTTTAAGCTTAGAAAAGATGTTTGCATTTCAAAATAGAATTTAGAATCCTTCGAGTTCCCTTGTTGGTCATACAAGCATCTAGCACTAAGAGGTGATTTCTTTAACTTTCCCAACTCTAAACCATCAATAAATGTGTACTAATTTTATATAAATATTCTTTCTACATGATTTTAAGTTCGAAACTAACAACATCACCTTCATACTTGAAGTATGTTGAATGGTAGCTTTGCTCTTAGATCTTAAACCATATTTTCACTTAATAGGTTAAATCTACCATAAAAATATTCTTTGTATGCTTATACTTACTAAGGTTTAGCAATGGTTTATGGGATTTATTATTTTGTTCCAAGGTTATAGATAGAGTTGCAAGTGGGTGTAGGTTATTGGGAGTTGGTGCTACATTATTGATAGATAAAGTAGTTTTCTTTTGTTTTTCTCTTTTCTTCCTTAGACTTGTCTTTATTTAGGTAAATGACTCCACTAACTTTAGGATCTCTAAAGTTTTAATCTAACTTTTAGGAACCATTCTTAATTAAGTTTAAGATTTTAAAACATTTTTGTATTTATTTAATTAACACCATTTTTCATTTGCACATGTGAAAAATCACTAGATAGGGGTAGAGTTGGTATTTTAAAAATTTTACTCCAAAATTTCAAAAAATTTCCACTTAGAATGACTATGTAATTTATTCAAACACTTTTTTATATTGTTATTTATTTAGAGTGTTTCACAATTAGTCCAAAACTTTAAATTTACATAGTTTGGTCTAAATGATATGCAGTTTGAATGCATATTTTATTAAATTTCCTATTTTCATGCTTTTAAAGTCGATTGGACTAGATTTGAATAAAAAAATTTATTATTTGAAAAAAATGAAGTTTGGTTTGACCAACAACACAATCTTTATCAAATCTATGTACATATTTATGCTTGAAATAAAGCCTTTCTTAAGATTAATAACGCAAAAGTTTTTATTCTTTTTGACTTTTGAAAAGATTTTTTAATTTTTAAGGATCTTCTTCATTTTTCATTTTTTATTGGGGATTTTTTGAGAATTTATTGTTTTTAGGTTTTTTCCCTCGTTTTCTATATATTTTTTATTTTCAAAGTTTCTACTTTTTGTACTTTCTAAGGGTTTTCACTTCAAAAAATTTTTGGGTACATTTTCTTATTTTTTTAAATTTTAACTATTTTTTTGTAATTTCTTTTTTTTTTTCTATTTTGATTTCTAATAGGAGCAAAAATGCAGTGTGGATAATTATCATAATTATATAAGCTATGACTTTTACACCGATGTTGCAATTTGAAATAGTTTTATGAAGGGTAGAAAGAGTAGAGGAACTAATTATGTTTGATAAACATAGGATATTAATATTTAATTCAAATTATTATGAGACTCCAGCGGTTTAGAATAGGTTTACTAGGTTTTTCATAAAATGAATTTGAATAATGAATATTTGTAGATAAAAGTTATGAATCGAGAATTTTTGCAGACTATATTTCATAGAAAATCATTTGTGAATGTAGTTGATGTTTTGTAAAGTTTGTATATTCTCGCTGTAATAAGGGTACGTTCGTAAAATTAGAATTTCATTCCCTCCTTATTCTGCTATCACCACGTTTCTTTAGTTCTTTTTTTTTTTTTCACAAAATTGCAATTTTATAGGAATCTCTATTATTTGAAATTAAGTAATAAGGATTCCTTAATTTAACCAATGAATCACCATTTCTTACTTCTACCATTGTTATTGGCATCGCTACCATCACCATCTTTGACCACTACTATTATTGCTGCTGTCGCAGCCACAGTCACTCTTGTCACCGCTGCCCTTATCACTGATGATCACCGTAGCTAATTCCACTACTACCGTTGCTGCCACTACTATCATTATTGCTGCCACTGTCGCCACCATTACTATTCTCGTTGCCATTACTACTGTCGTCAACTACCACCACCTATTACTTTATAATTAGTTAAAAAAGAAAATGGATTGAAGATAATTTAGTCATTAAAGTTATATTATATATTTATTTTTAAATTGTTTATAAATCTAACTAAATAAAGTAATATGTATTACACCCTTATTCAATTTCTTACGAAATTCCAATTCTATTCTATTCTCGTTCTATTTTATGATATAAACATGCCATAAGAGTATACAGCGAATTACATCTGATAGTCTTAGAAAACTGATGTATTTAGTCTTTGAATTAAATAGAATATTCACAAGATATTTAGTTTGATTATGGATTCCTGGTAAGTTAAATTTAAGGCAATAAGGAAAAAAAAGTTGTGAAATTAAGTTTCATGGCCTCATTTCGTGCATGAAGCTAGGTTGTACAGGTAAATTTTGCGAAAAATTTTGGATCATTTATAAGGAAATACAAAGAAAAATTATTACGAATAATATATCCTTAGTTCATAGTGTTGCACTAGAATTAAAAGTTTAGATACATCTATCTTTTCAAACGGGATAATGATGTATCCATCGTTCGAACATTTCGTATGTAACTGCATGATGCGATTCCGTTGGAGAGTGACCTGATCCCTATAGAATAAATAACATTTTCAATTTAGTTTATTTTTTTCCCCCCTCTAAATATATATTAAGAATGGGAAAGAGATAAACCAAAAATTTCCTCATTCCAATGGAAAAAAAATATTCTTTTCTCATAAGGGCTAATTCACATCAATTAATAAAAAAATCAAGGCAAGTTTGTTGGCTTACCTTTACAGTGGCATATGTCAAGCGGAATCCATAATTGTCATACCTGTATGTATACCTAAACATGAAAAATAAGGGCATTTTACTTGGAGTTGGAGCAAAGAGACGTAATATCATATAGAGATTAATTTATTTTCTCCCCTCTTGGCCAACTTAAGTACATATTCCATATTATGCATCAAAGAAGCAAATTTATTCAATCCCATCAAGAAGGCAATATCCACTTCATTAAGCCACAAAAACCTTCTGCGGAAAGACCACATCTCTTAAACCAAGACTTCTTATGCATATATAAAAAATCCTAGTTTCAGAGATAACCATTTAGTACAAGAATGCCAGCTCGAAACTATTATTGAGAGTGGAAACTTTTTCTTGACTAAATTAATAAAATCAAATTTAAAGTACCTATGCGATGAGAATACATCACTGAAATTTTCAAACAGTATTGTTGGTTTATTTTATAAGAATATTGCATAAGTAATATGGCGACTTTTGATTTAAACATCTCATACAATACTTATGTATCAAAGCATATGTAATTTAAAAACGTACCCTGCAACTTGACCATCAACATACCACGGTCTCCAGTAATAATCTATAGAGATATCGAGTAATCTTATCCACTCCTCGGTGGATATGTAAGGGATAACCATATCATGATCACCTCTGCAAATAATGGATAAAAGGAAAAAAAAAAAAAGTTCATGAATGAAATATATGATATGCTTATAACTCATGAATGAAAGAAAAAAGTTCATTTGCATATGGTAAAAGTATGTTTGCATTTGTGATAAAAGTCAATTGTCAAATACTCTCTGTCTTAATCAAGTAATCTAATTCACCTAAGTTTTTATCAAAATTAAATTAAATCATTTATATTTATGATGCTACGCTAGGCCTAGGCTGATTAAATCTCTTTTCATTGTATCACCTATGATATGTAAAAGATCTTATATGTTATGATGATAACATTAAATAAATCAATTCTCAAAATATCTTTATGATGTGGCATCTAACTTTTGTGTTTGCCCTCTTGGGGCGAGTAGCCTGCTTTCTAATCTCAAATAATTAGCTGAAGCACACAAAGACTTAAAAAGGCCTCATAGGCCATGAAAGACTTTATTTGATATAACAATCCAACGTCTCAAACAACGTCATGAGTATTTAAAATATGATAAATAACTAAGTAAATAATATTATACATAATCTTTATTAAATATGCCTTTCGGTGATGTATAGTTATTATTTAATAAGGAAGAGTGACAAACACCTCTACATAACATAACCACTCAATATAACTTCTCTTTGTAACTATAATCATTTCCCCCATTTTTAAATTTACCTAACTGATATTTCTCTATACCATATAACACGCTTAAAGCTCGCTTATACTTTTTTAATACTATAGATTCAGGTAGCCGTTACCATCTCGATAAAACTTATTATGTATTGTTAATATATTTAATAGATATGATATTTAGGAACTTAAAATAGGAAAAGTGGGTTTCCTAAGGGAAAACAAAGCGGGTCTTTCAATGCAAATTAAGACAGAATTATTAAGGAAAAAGCTGATCAATTACCCGTAGATAAGAACTTGCAAGCCTGTCTTGGTAAGATTCTTGTAGTAGGGAACAACATCATTGATATCGAAAGGATAATTAGCTTGCAATGTCAGGTTGCACCTTTCCCATTCTTTGACCGTTCCCTGTAACACAAAAATGTATTCTAGTTAGGTATATATATAATAAGGTTTCATTTATCGATTTTGAAATTTAATGAGATATATGGAGCAGAAGATGTAGAAATATGTTGAAGCTAACTCATGAGACAGATCGAAATTAAAATTTAAAAGTCTCAAAGATGTTAATTAATAATTTCTTGGTAGGTAAGTTTTCTTTTAACATTAACGAGTATCTTGATAATATTGTTTATATAATAAAAAAAATAATCATTTATCTTTTTTATATTAATTGTATACATACTTCATGAAAAATGCATAAAATGATGACTACCTCAAGGTATTCATAAAGATTTTCTTATTAGCAGTGCAAAGGCATTAGCTATCCGGCCAAAAAAAAGAGAAACAAGACTAAGGATGGATCAAGCAAGATTCACCTCACGGACATGAAGAGCCTCTCGCACAGAGACATCGTTAGCCCACACATCAACGAGATAATAGACAAAATTCTGCAATAAAAATAATATAATAAAATCTACTTGTTAGACACACACACACATACATACATTATAAAAAATAATATAATGAAAATTTTCAAAGAAAATTAGGAGAGAGAGAGAGAGAGAGAGAGACCCGACACCAGTACTCCTTCTTTCCTAAAGGTTCAAGGTTAGAATTCCTCCAGTTCTCTCTTAGAGTTCTTCGAACTACTTCTTCTCCCTTGTAATCTTTTGGGTTTGGGGCTAGTAACGCACAATTGGGCTCCAACACGTTTTGTCTATTTATTGGATCTGTCAACTGCACGTAAATAACAGAACAATTAATAATATGTACTAAACTTTCATGATAATTCAATTTACTTTTTTTTTTTTAATATTCAATTGAGTTCTAAATCAACATTGTAAAATTTTTGACTTTGTTTATCTTTTTCCCAAATGAATCTCACGTTCGTTCTATTTTATTGAGTCATGGATCTAAAAGGCCTACACCCACATTTAAAAGTTTAGAATACTTTCTATGCCTCAATAAATGAATCTAAAATTCTTATCTCAAGTCTACAAATTTGAACTTTTAAATTTGTTGATTGTGGATTTCAATGCAAATTATGAATTAAAGATAAATGCAACTAGATATATATCTGACTATAACTTTCCATTTATATTTTATATATAAAAAATGGAATCCATACATGGAAAAATGGGATGAAATACGTGAGTACAATTTCTTATATATTAAAAGTTTAATGATATCAATATATAATTCGTCACACCTATTTTGCAAAGTCTACTTACTGACCTGTTCAATAGCTGCCAAAGCCTCTAGACAATCTGCATTTGATGGATCTACTGTGACGTAGTTTCCATGGCAGCTATTTTTAGCTGACTAAAAATTTGGAAAAAAAAAAGAAAAAAGAAAAAACAAGGAAAAGCCCACGTTGTTATGCTATAAATTTACAATAAATATATATATACGAATTTATGCATTGCAATATATGTGGTAATGTATATAAATTCAATAGTTGCAATTCCATGAAGGCAACAAAGAAAGAGAGGAACCTCGTATAGAGATTTTGGTATTAATGCCATTCTGTAAGCAAATGGTATTTTGGAGTTGCTTTCAAGGTTGGTTCGTACATGTGCACATCCACTAATAATTCCCTGTAAATTATTAATTGTAATATATTAATATCCCCTAATAACTACAAAGACTAGACTAAAAAGAAAAGTTAGTATAATCGAAAAATTCCTCACTTCCTTACGCTTACCATAATGTTTATATATGGCAAAGTTCCATCTTCATTATCTGCAAGGCCGTGGCACCACTTAAATGAAAATTTCCCAATTAATGTATATATACGAACTAGGTCATCCTAGCAATTAAAGAAAATAGACCAATGGAAAATAATTTTCCCTTTTTCTTAAATAATATAGTTTATCTCAATTTTTCTCAATTTAACCTTCTAATATATTAATATATTGTTACATGTAATTAATAATTGAGATTATAAGGAAAAACATGATGTTAATTTAAAATTTTTAAATAATTTATAAATTGAGAAAAATCGCAGAAAAAAAGAAGAAGAAGAGATAGTCCACATCTTAAAGGATGGGCTCTATATAAAGAACGCCGTACCTCGCATTATTTGTTGTACTACAATGGGTGCGACTATCCCGGCATACGAATCGGTGGCAATATATAATGGTTTTCTAACAAAATCTGGATACTCTTCGTACCACTGCACAAGATAAAAATTCAAAGAAATCATTATGATTGAGTTTTCTAGAGTTCAAGCTCAAGCATTTTCACAAAAATTAAGTCATTACATGCAAGATTTTTAAATTGCTTTAAGTGACTTCGAAGGATAAGTTAAATTTTAGTTCTATTTTGTTTTTAATTCTTAATTTAGCCTCAATATACAATTATTGAACCACAAATCTTTGTAAAACTTTGCATTTTACTTAATCGTGTTCCAGGAAGGACCGATTCGGGGTGTCAAAATCGCAAGGCTTAAGTCTAAAAATGAAAATAGGTAGGGGAAATCTATAAAACCAGATGAACTCTATTAATGATGTCAAATAAGGATTCATAGAGATGCCCTCATCCTCTTGTTAATTAAATATTAGGTCTTAAGAAGATTTCTTTTCTTTTCTTTTTTTTTTTTTGTGAAAAAAATATTTCTCTGTATCAATTATATACTTTATAGAAAAAATATTTTTTCATTCAACAACTTAACAAATGTTTCAATAGCTCTCCCTTTAAGTTAAATTAGTCACAATTCATTTCAAAGCTACCTTGTTATAAGCTGTTTTTGGAGTGAGCAAATATAGAGCCAAAAACATACAAAATCCTATCTGTATTTTATAAAGATCATCGATCTTTAGATTTGAATTGAAACATATATTATATTTTTAATATCTATTTGAAACCTATAAACTGCTATAAATATGGGATCTAAATTTCTATATATTCCTTGTTCACTCCAAGTTTGCACGGATAACTGCCTACAAGATGGCAACTAAAATGCCTTGACATAAAGGAGATGGAGCTACATGATTTCGAAAAAAACAGTAGATTCACAGTGTCTCACCAATTTAATTCGAGGCCTTTAATGCAGGCCTACAAATTGATCACCACATCAGAAAAAATTGAATAATTCTTATTCAATATAAAATGGAATTTTAGTGTGTTAAATTTTCATAAACTTGCTAAAAAAGTCCCTACATGACTACTTTACCTACAACTAACTAAAAGATAAAAACATATGTTGTTTTTTTCCCATTTTTGCATATGTAATGCTATCTAATTGGTATTCAAAACTGACCTTGTGCATGAAGGCAATGGTCCTTTGTGCGTATAGAGCATCTGATATGTAGTAATCCTCAGCATTTGTTGAATATGAAAATCCACTTCCAGCAGCTATATCCGGAAATAATAAGCTAGCAGTCTGCAAAAATCATTATACAACATAAACTATATTATATTAAGATTGTACCGTTACCGACCCCAATATCAAACTTAGAAAACAGTAATGTTTGAAGACAAGAACTTTAACCAAGACTTTGGAACTTATTTTTTCACTCCTTGGGCTAGACTTTATTAGTAAAAAATCTTGGAATTATTAATGCTCATAACTACTGAAAACAAATAGAAAATGGTGTATATAAGGTCCATTATAAAAATAAGAAATCATATTCTTTATTTTCCATTAGTATATTTTATTGGTAGTTAATCGCCACTGTTAATTGTCTGCTGTTATTGGAACCTTCCACACTACTCATGACTAAATCAAAAGAGCAAATGAAATTAGTGCTAAGAAGCATGTTTGTGCACCTTTGTCCACGCGAACTCGTTCGAAAATAGTCTTGGTAACCCTCCCTGATAATCAGTAACATTGAACAATACTGGGCCTGAATGATAGATGAAGTGTTTAGATAAAATGCAACACCGCTTCAGTATATCATTATCTAACGCGGTTTGACTGATGGATGAAAACATGAATAAGGGGAAGAAAAATTAAAGGTCAATTTATATAATTGGATAATAAAGAAGACGTCATATTTAGAAAGAAAACAAAACTAAAAGTAACTTTGATATGTAGAATCCTTGATAGTGTGCCCAAAAATAAGATTTTTTTTATCTCCAACTATATTATAATAAGGGAAGAGATGATTTGAATTTAGTCTATTTTATCGAGAGTTCAATATTCATACCATTAAGTTATAATGATTTTAATTTTAAAATAAGAGATTTTACAATTATTTAAGGTATAATATCTATATGTGGAAGTGTGGGTAAGCGAGTACCTTGTACTATATGTATGCCCAAAAATAAAAGAGTTTTTTTTTTTTTTTCCCAATGACATAAAAGTTTTCTTCCAAAGATAAAATGATTACAACTTGAGGAGAGGGAGATTATAATTTGATCAATCTCATAGAAAAACAAGTATTCATATCATTAAGCTATAATAATCTTAATCTAAGAATAAAAGAGTTTACAATTATTTAAAGTACAATATCTATACTTAGAAATATAGGTCGAGCACTCTACACTATACCCTACTCAACCATGTATGTTCCAGGTAGGTATTCAGGTCATATGATATGTTTTAAGTAGTAATTTTTTGCAATATACTTTTGTAAGATAAGGTACAAATATGATATTTTTGTACTCTATACTCACCCTTGAAACATGTATTCTTAAGTATACAATATAAGGGATAGGTTCCCAGGTATGTATTTACCATGTAAAATTTATTAAATAATGTAATATATATATATATATATATATTAATGGATGAAAATAATCCTATATATATATTTCCATGTTAGAAAAACAAAAAAATAAAAAAAGAATCTTATATTTACGCTACAAAGAAATGGTCTAAGCCTAATACAAACCTTAAACCTAAAGTTTATTGTCTCTTCTTAGTAACATGACCTTATACTACTTTTCTCTTGCTATCTTTCTTTTTTTCAAAAGTAAAGTGCTACTACTAACCCTAGTTTACTCATTCTACCATTATATATAGTAAAGGAATATTTATTAACTTCAACTTTATTCTTTATTTGCTTATTTTAATATACTTTTCTTAACAATCAGAACCTAAAAATAATAACTTTAAGCTACAATTGACAATATTTGTTATTAGTTCTAGAAAACTTATAGTTTGTTTCTTGAGTACAAACGTCCTCATGCGTTTGTTATTTAACTGTTTTGCCAATAAAGGATGCCATTTAACTTTGAAGTTTCATTTAATGTTTGTTCACATGGAAAAAAAGTTCCTACGATTTGTTATATATTAAACAGCATGTGAAGATGGAAATCTACGGAAAGATATAAAAAAAATACATTTTTCACGTAATACCCTATATCTTATAAGTTTTCTAGAATATAAGTTTTACGGTAGTTTTACGATGTTACAAAATAAATTTCATTTCCAAAAATTTATGAACTTGTATATATAGGATAAAGTACGGTTTACCCTCGTATCTTATCTATCATGCATCTACACACCCCACGTGGAAGTAAGATATAAAAGAATAATATTTGTAACTTCCTATATATTCAATATATTAGATTGGGTTGAATTTTAAATTATAGCATAAAAAGGATAGAATTGAGTAAAAAATTTTGACTTAGTAATATAGATTATACAAAGAGATATATTTGCATGAATTAAAGAATTATGATTACGTTATATCATGCTAGAAACTCTTTTTTTTTTTTTTTTTTTTTTCTCAAATACTACTTCTCAATTAGACTAGACAGACAACTGAAGGGCAAAACTAGGGGCACTTACACTTAGCTAATATTACGAAGGACATATTTCTGTCTCTAGCTAAATTCTCTATTTAGGGTTGAAAAAGAAATTGACTTAAAAATTCAATTTAGACACTTTACCCTTCCTACCTTAAATTCGTAATCGAGACTCTTTTTTATTTTCAATTTTTTTTTTTTAAATTTTTCACTCGGAACTTTAAACTATTAACACTAGCAGAAGAACATGCAAGTGCTAGAGTGGGAAGGAGGGGATAGTTGAAATTTATACAACTACGTTATTTACTATTTTATTTTATTCTACTAACAAACCTTAAATGATGTCTAACTAGTAAACTGAAAGAAACTTTTTAGTATTTGAAAAGAAAAAAAAAAAAAAAACACTGCTTCCTTAATTATACGAGATCCTTTAAATTCTTTATGGCATCAGATAAGTAAGTTTTATAATGATAAATCTCACTTCATACTATAATATTGTTGTCAACGCTATGGGAACTTTAACTATATAACAACATATGACCGAAGGGAAAAAAATAAATAAATAAATAAAATTGTCGGTCATTTTGCCTTTTCCGCAAAGTAATAACCACAAAAAAATTGTGAATATGAAAAATGAGTAAAACAATATAGAAATGTCTTCATACCCGTCTGGAACACAAGACCGTTGAGAGCAGAGCAACAGGGCCCTCCAATCAGATAAAGAACGACTGGGTCTGCCGTAGGGTCCCCTTGCGACTCCACAAAGTAGTAGAACAAATTGGACTCTTTCAAACTTATGTACCTAAATCCCTCAAGAAACCAAACATCAAAATTTACATGCAAAACCAAGCAAAAACATGAAAAAGATTAAGAAGTAGAAATGCAAATTCATGAGTAAAGTAAAGGGGGGGTTTTGTCTGTATCTCTAACGGCGTTGGGATCTGGGGAAAACGGCTAAGAACATTATTTAGAGATAGAGAAATTTTATCTCGAATCCGGAATGCATTAATTTCATGAAAAACGTTATTTGAGTTCCGACTATTATCACTACATTCCACTACTATTATGACCGCTATCGATTACCACCACATTTTATTTCTGCTATTTGGTAGCAATGTTAATAAAGTACAAAAGAATGTTTCGCAATGTAGATGATGAAATTAAATGTTACTAACCCCGTTTCTAGTTTGAAAGGAAGAGAACCGGTGAAGCCAGGAAGATTAGTGACGACCTCTCCTGCATTTACATTTCCAGACAGAACTAGCAAGAGAAGAAGAAGAAGAAGACGACCAGGCAGATATGCCCAGCTTGGAATTTCGCGAGACATATTTTAGATGGCTTTTCAGGATTCAATAATGTAAATTTAGTAGTGAATGCATACTACATAGCACATATACAACTCGCTGAGTCCTCTAAAGAGCATTAGTTATAAGACAACATGCTATAAAAAAAACCACGTGGCTAAAACTATGGATCTGTAATCTAGGAATTTGGATTTCTGGGTGAACTAAGTGTCAAGTTGGTAGCGATTCAAATTTGCGGTTAGCCACAGTGTAACCCCCAGTCATGTTGGCTTTTAGGTATACGCTTTAATGTTCTTCTTTGATCTAACAGTCAACTTGATCGTGCTGCCCTGTATTGTATTTGTTAAATGGGCACCGTTTAGTGCAAGGTTTCTGATTCTAAATTCCTTCCACGTCCCCATTTTCTGCGACTGTTTTGTTCTAATTTTCCATGATTGAATTAGAAAGGATTTATTCAATAATGTATGCTATGTAAAATATGTAACTATCAATTGTATTGGAACATGTGATAGTAAACTTAGGGGAGAAACGGGTCTAACTTGGAAACGAGATTGAACCTGCCTTATCGGTTTGTTGAACCAGCCCGAACCTGTTGGGACTAGGTTTGGCCCTTGACGGATCCATACGGGTCATAAGTAACGACCTACTTGAATTGGTGGGTCAATGATCCGGGTTGGTGAATCGATGGTTCAACCCAACTCGTTGGCTCGACTTATATCGATGTCTTAAAAAAAAATGGGCTAGTTGATGGGACATATGATGTGTTGTCCCCTGTAAATGGAGCTATGCAACTTTGTTTAAAATTTGTTGACATACAATGCATATAATGCATTGAAAAAATGAACACACACATATACTGAAGCTTCTTAGGGATCAGAGACATTAAAAGCATTCAATTTTTTCAAAAACTCATATAATTTCTCATTGTCTTAGATGGTGTATAGGTAGATAAAAAATTTGAATTCTCGCTATGCGTTGTGACAAATGAATTTGAAATTGCATTGTCAATTATGAAAAGAAAAGATGACTGCTCTGAGTTCTAAAAAGTTGCAAATATTATATCATGACGGACGTTTTCAAAAGTTGATTTCAAAATTTCACTATAAACACATGGATTATAAATTAATAGCACTACTCTCTCAACTCTCATTAAAAGATTATTCTACATACTACACTCATCTCACTCAACTCTCACCAAAAGATTATTTTACATACTATACTTGTCTCATTTGCTCTACAATAATTTTTTAAGTTATAATATTTTGCGCAATAGCTAAAGTTTTGTCTATCAAAGTTTATTTCTAATTGTTATACTTTTTTAAAGAAACGCACTTACTTTGTGTGATATATATATTTCTTTTTTGCAATAATATTTTGTCCTAAACTCTATTGGAAATATTTTTCTTAAAAACCATATTTTTCATTACATATAGTAAAGAATTTTTCAACCTATACATGTGTAATATTTTGCGCTTTGCTTCTCCCTTTGTTGTTCACTTGCAGTTCCACGTGAAACACTAGAAATATGAGTGAATTAGTTTTTCCATATGTCCTCCTCCAGCAAGAAGGATTATAGGGGAAAAGGAAAAAATACTTAGACTAAGCTACCCATCGATATTGACGACTATGGTACCTAGCATGACTTCACCAATGAACAATATGAGGATTTAGTAGTGTCTCTGATGGTTTCTTCTGGTTTCAAGCAATAAACTTCGTACAAATGGGATGATGTCGTGTAGGGTGAGGAAGCAAGTGGAGACAATGTTAAGGAGTTGCCATACAATGACCTAAGTAAGCCCTTGTGACTCACGTAGTTAGAAATATTTGCTAAACATTTTACTTAAATTATAAATAGGGAAGGTAATTCCTTTGCACAATGCAATTATTGCACCTCGAGTTATGCATGGAAGAAAGGGGAAGGCTACGGTATACTGACCAGACACCTATAGTAGAAGCATATGTTAGAGTACGTTATTGATAAATCCTAACAACAAATTAGACGACTTGGTAGTTTTTAGTCGTTCGCACTATTCCGATACAATGTGGAGAAGCAGAAGATGGTGCTCGAACAGCACATCGCAAATATGCATCTCTATCTCAATACAAGTAAGTGCAAGTCTTGGCTCTGGTATGAACAGGAGGTGTTAAACCCAAACATGCGTTCATTCGATATTAAAACAATATGCAAAGCCAACTAACAATTGTATCGCAAAGGTAACAGAGAACTGGCCGCAATGTTCAGCTCCTTAGATACACAAGGATTGATATCTACAAATATATGGATAGATAGGTGGCAAGAAAATTCATACATGGAGAGTAACTTGTTATTGGATAGTTAATAAATGGCAACTAAATAAAAGATTGTTGGCTTTAGGGTCTTCAACGAAAGACACATGGCTTAGGCGATATATAGGATAGTATCTATCATTCTCGAGGAGTATCATTTGGCATGTAAAATATTTTCAATCGGTTTTGATAATGCTAGTGCAAACACTACATCTATAAGTAAACTCCAAAATCTTTGCTAACCCAAGTTGAGAGAAACATTTTTCCACTTAAGATGTGTATGCTACATTTTAAATTTATATGTTAAAAAAAGTATAAAAGCTCTAGAATATAAAGTAACTTCGATAAGATATGCGATTAAAACTATTACCAAAAAACCCTCTCTACATAGAATGTGGAGGGACTTTTGCATAGAAAATAGTCAAGGTATAAAAAATTTAAAAAAAGATGTAAAACATCTCTAGAATTCAACGTATGATATATTGCAAAGTACAATTGCATATAAAGAACTGCTATGTAGGTTTTGTATACATCATATTTAAGAAGCTGAAATTCATATAAGAGATTGGGATGTTTGTGATAAGTTACTAGAAGTACTCAAGGTTTTTCATGATGTTACTAACACTTTTTTCCCAAGTGTATAGGCCCAGCGTACACTATTTCATAATGGAGGTTGTCAACATAGTTACAGCCTTGCTCCATGTGTGTCAGAACTCAATATTGCAAATGTGTGTGATTGAGATGGTAGAGAAATGGCTACAGTATTATAGGGAAATCCCATACCCCCCCCACATCTACCTTATTGCCATAATTTTAAACACTTGATATAAAATAGAAGTTCTTCAAGATTATTTGAATATGTATTATTAGATTATTGATAACTTTTTTGATATGCAAGATATATATGCTGTAAGTACAGTAAATAAGCTTCGTCGAGCAATGAATGAAATGAACACATTGTTCCAGCATTTCTCCTACACATATGGTGAGCAAGCTACAGTCACTCCATTGCCTCTTCTAACAACAAGCAACTACTCCTTTGCGAGGGAGATGCTATTAGCATAAAAGTTAATACGCCATAGGTCTGGAGGACAATAGACAGAGCTACATCATTATCTTAATACTAACTTTGAGTTTCTTGACAATATCAGTATCCGCAACTTTGACATTCTTGAGTTGTGGAAATTGCATAGAAAAACATATCTGATTCTCTTTTGCATAGCTCGACATGTTCTCGCTGCCCCACCTTCAACAGTGGCAGTAGAGCAAGCATTTAATACCATTAGATTCATCCTCGATGACTGTCATGCCTTGTTGAGTCCCGTCAACATTGAAGCTACAGTTTGCAATGAAGATTGATGGAAAGTGGCCAATAGAGAATAGGAGTCAACCGGGACTTCTATGGAGGAAGATGGATACTTCTATGACTTCAACTCCTCGAGAGGAAGTTATAGATCCACTATAGAACAAAGTGGCCCCCAAGGTGATAGTGATTAGCCTTTGCAATTTTTTCCCTTTTTATTTTTGTATTCGACACTTAGATCAAATAATTTTTTTTTTTTAAAAAACCCTAATTGACATTTTTTCAAATCTAGGAGTTAATGATATAGGTTACTTTAAAAATTGAAAGTAATGGAATAAAAATTAGTTTGTATTATAGGACTTAAAAAAAAAATTGAAATGGCTAATTACGCAAACATGATGGCTTTTCTTGAATATATCAACTAACTAATACACTAAAGTTTTTAAAAGCAAAATTAAAATTATTTTGGAATTACAATAATTTGATTTTGTGTAACAAATATGTAAGCAATTGCTAATGCAGCGCGACAAAAAAATTTTAATTTTGTAGTTGTTTGAAATATAATAAGTACATCCTTATTACATCCTATGTACAATATAATTTTTTGAATGTATGATACAATATTATTACGTGATGGAATATTATACAAATATTTACTATAATATTTAAGTTTTTTTTTCAAAATTTAAATTCACATGTCAATATACAAATTTGTTGCATATGGAAGGACAAAAATTAAACCGCCTTGAAAAGTTGAAAAAATAAGGGACACAGGAAAAAAAAAAGAGTTTTGGCCCGGGGGGAGGTGTGGGTGTTAGGGAGTGTGGGTGTGTTCATGGGCCGTTGAACTGGCTCATGAACCGATGGGTGGCGTTGAATCGAGCCAGTCACAATTCATTATTGTTGACCGAGTTTGACCTGACTCCTGGTCTATGTGATAGCAGCAATGGTAATAGTAATGATAGTGGTAGTGGTAGTGGTAGTGGTAATGGTAATGGTAATAGTGGATAATTTAGAAAAAACTACTATCCATATTACCATGTGTACGAATATGATTATTATTTAGATATCATGTGTGTGTGCGTGCGTGTATGTGTGTGTGTGTATTAAATCTTTTGTCATAGTAGAACATATTGTTGTGGTATTCATTATTGGTAAAAGATAGTGGAATTTGAAGAGGTTGCATGTGTTAGGCTTTGGAAGGAAAATAGACTAGTTAGGCCATCATGAATGGGTCCAAGTTTAGTTATTTGAAAATAGGCTTCCATTCAAACTAGCATTAGCATATTGGTCAGGGTCTAGTTTGGAAAGAACTAGAAGGGTAGCTATTAAGGAATGAAGATTGGTTGTACGTGTTTTTGCAAAACAAATGGGGTCCATGAAAGTGGGTTGGTATTTGTACAAACAGGTTAGCCATTCGATCAGCCCACTTATTATATGATAGTAGGTATGGTTAAATTAACCGTATTTTCATGTTTCAACATTATTTAATTGATTAATTATGTATTTTGATTTTTGATTGTTCTTTTTGTTCTTTTATTATTTGAGCTAATTGAAAATTCCATATATATAATATAGAAAATTATTTAAGAGAATATTTAGAATTACAGTGGTAAGTTGATCTATTTTGATTTCAACAAACATAAAGATGTATATGGAATTGGAATACTTAGTACTCTTAGTCAGTTCTAGCCAGAAATATAAAAGAGGCTCGTTCTTTTAACTAGAGTGATTGCAAAAACCAAATGGATTATTACTTAGATAAATTATTGTTCTAACAATTCAAAAGAGAAGTGATATAGTTATTGGGAATTTGATGACTTTAGATGTGAAGTTAATTCCAGATAAAACCATTTAAAATACAAGTAATCAAAATTATAACCTTAGCTACATAGCTTTAGTTTACACCATCCATGAGATTATCTTGTATGATATGTTTAATTTGTGATCATTCATCGTAGTTTTCATTTTGTTAAAATGTTTGGATAACCTATAGATAATGGTTTTGGGCATTTAAGGTCACCATTAAAAAAATTCCCATTTTTGGAAGGTGAATAGTTGGTAATGTCATTGGATGATAGAGAGCAAAAATTAGTTGACTTACTGGTGCGAACCGTAACCAAGAACAAATAAGGCCAACTGTAGGGATGGGTCTAAGCTTATCGAAAGCTTGAAAAGAGCAATGGGAAATGGTGCAAGAGAACAAATGACGAATGAAAGGTAAGTGTCACGCCCCGAAGTGGCAGAGTCGTAACAGCCCCGCCGTGTAAACCACCCTAAGATAGAAGTTGGCCTCACAACCGCTATCCTAGACCTGATCTACACAAGGCGTCCACAACTAACCCGCTTTGAAGTAGACAGTTTGTAATTTAAATAAATCATTTACCTATAAAAGTGAGGAATTATATATATATGTTATCATTCAATTATTGCAGTTAAAGTTTACAACATTTCTCTATAGGATATTCCCTAGTTATTACATCACTCGGAAATGAAAACTAATTCTAAAATAAAAACTTAGACCTTAAAATATATGTTTATTCTTCACATGTTTTTCCTCACTCCCCAGGATCCAGCAGTTGCTAGCTTCATAGTAGTTGTTGCCGCTTCTTAGCCAGCACCTGCACGATGTCTATAGGGATGTGAGCAACCACAGCTCAATAAGTTAGGATGGAGGACTTAAAACTATACCATATACACAACAAGGTTTTCAATCACTTATTAGGTGCAATGCATGTGCAAGCAAATGCCATCGCACGACGTTGTCCGGTCCGTCGTGAGATTAGAGAAATTGCGCCCGCTCTAATCTGGGTTGAGGAGTTGCCGTTAATGCAACAGCTCACGACCAAACCCAGGCTTGTGTAATGGAGACCTTGCTCCTCCCGTGACTACCTTCGAACCACTGCCTTCACCCTCGCCGCGACCTCCTCTCCTGTCACTTAGTTCGACTGAGGATGAAGAAGGGACCATTTTGCAATCCTGCGCTATCCCTTCCGAAGGGGTCGGTATTTGGCCGGAGAGTCCTAAATCCCCTAACGGGTTGCCATGCATGTTCGATTATGATTACTGGTCGTATATTTGATTAAGTCCAATTTAGGGTGATCAATCATTACATACAATTCATACAACATGTGCCAAAGCAATAAACAGAATCATAGCATCACCTATAATCAAGCACATGCACACATTCAACTATCTAACAAGCACAACCAAGCATAATTTTAAGCCTCCAAAAATACAGCATCGTATTAATCCCAACTTACCTCGACTCCTCGCTCGCTCACTCGAGGTCCGATTTGCTCAGGCCATCGCCGGTTATCCCTATAACACGAACGTGGTTTCATCTTTTCATATAAATATTATAGGTTCGTTTTATCCCACAACACTTATTGTTAGGTTTTGTTTAAGGTTTAATATACCTAATTATCTAGGTATTAAGTCTTTTATAATTATTCTAGGTTTAGGGTTAGGTTCAGGTTCGGTTTTCGCATCGATTTCTAAACTAGGTTTTTAGTTCGATTTTTAAGTAATGTTTTAGATTCCAACCCTAAAAATCCGTTTCAACCTATAATGTGAAATTAATCACATTACTTCTCGATCTCTTAAATACCATTATTAACTCTAATTAGTATTTTATTCCATCCAGTACACTTAAATCCCTATTTGTGTACTGAATTTACTCCTAATGTGAGAAATTTTTACATTTTTCATATAATTACATAAATTCAAGTTTTCATATCAGATTTATTATATATCCCTATTATTTATATAATATCAATTTTTATCATAATATTTTCTATTTATTATATTTTCAAAAATTACACATTATGCATTATTGCATATTATGCACATAATGCATTTCTAATATTTCTATTACCCTAATTACCATCTCTAAACATCAATTATTATTTCAAAATGTCTAAATTCATCCTAAATCAGATTTTACTCCAAATTTCCCTAATTTACAAAATTTAACTATTTTTCTTATTACTCATTTACTACATAATTAACCTAATAATTACATCTAACACCCTAAATCCTAAAAGTATCATACACCATCAAATTTCAACATCCTAAAACATCTACTTATTCACTAAGTCAGTAATTAATAATTTTAATTACTTAATTAATCTTAAATTACCCATTTTATGCCTCATTTTAGGGCCTAAAAATTATCTAAAAATTTCGAAAATTAATTTTTGAAAAAGGGCTTCATAGCACTGTTCTATATCATCTGAGTAATCTACACAAAAATTTTGGGCTTGAAACTACACTCCTAAGGTCATTTATTTCTAAACCGAAATGTGCTCGGTTTTGCATGATTTCTTAAGGACCATATACTACGGAACATAATTTCATCAAAATAATATTTTTTCTACAAACTACATACAAAAATATCATAGAATAACAAAATTCATAATTTTCTAATTATAATTACTATTTTTACAAATTTTCACAAAATCGGGCTGGAAATCGGACTCACCGATTTGGGTGGCTCCGGCCACCGCGGGCTGCCATGGCCTTGTCGGCCGGCCTGGGCGCTGCCACCACCATGTGGTGGTGGTGGCCGTCCACTTCCAGTTGCTCGTCTGGTGGGGGTTCTCTTTAGAAGCCCTAATTGTACAGATTTTTCTAATTTTTTTTCCAAACCGAATTTTTCTCTCAATTTTCGACTCTCCCTAATTTTCTTTGATTCCCAATTGTCCAAATGAATTCCTGAATTTTTCCTGCTATTTATAGGGTTTTAGTGTAATTATTGTGCATTAATTTGATGGGATTTTGCCCCAATTCCTTGATTTTTGGCTTTTTGTTTGTCCAATTCTTATTGGATAATTTTTCTTTTTCTGATTTGAACCTGCCACGACCTGATCTTGCTTCAGTTATCTACTTCTGATTTTTTTCTGATTTTTCTATAATTATTTTATATTTTTCTTTAATTATTTACTTAGTTTTCGGCCTATTTCACTAATTACGCGTATTTTTATCTACACGTAAATACATGTAGGGTGCACGTGAACATTCCTAAATATTATTTTGGTCATTCTAAAATTTTTAGCATACATATAATCTATCTCTGATAATTTATTAGTTATTATATTACACTTTTTGCCTTTTCGGTAATTAGCAGTTATTATGCTTAAAATTTGAAAATTTTATAGTCTCCTATTTTATTACTTATTTTCTTAAATTTAAGTTTACAAGTTCATTTTTACTGGTATTTTGTTAAATAGTTTATAATTTGGGTTTGATCGGATCTTTTAACCGATCGCCCTAAACCTTGGGTTCTAAGTTCAATCCTACGGTTACTTGGCTGAACTTTGGGGCTTACAGTAAGTAAAACCCATGAACAACTCTAAAGGATATGACACACTAATGGAACTTCTGAAAACTCACGACACAATTCGATATGATACGTGAATTGATCCGGTGTGGTTACTCACTACTTAGCATTGCTCAAGGTTTAGAATAAGAGTGATGCTGAGAGTAAATAGATAGTGTTTACGCAAGGAAGAAAATACTTAAGTGTATTAAGGATAATTTGATTCTTCTTGTTACAGCTACAGGCACAAAGGTATATATACTCATAAGTTAAGGCAACTTGCCTAAAAAGGAAAAGATAAAAAGGGTATCTTTTAAGAAAGTAATGTACAAGATACAAAAGGGTAAAAATGAATATATAAGAAAAACAATTATTGGTGCAACGGATTCTACACGTGATACTGTATATGTAGCGATGTTACATTGGTGAGGTTGTTAGAAGATGCGGACAAAAAAGTATAGACAGCTGGCTTGTCCGAGCAGGACTGGCTTAGTCAGTTCAGAGTCTCTCTTTCTCGGCTCCTTGGCAAGGAAGATGCTAAGTCATTGATCAGCTCGGGCACAAGTGAGTAATCTTCAATTTGGCACACTATATAAAAATGGGTAGTCATTTGGCTCGGCATGAAAGGTGACTCGGCAAGGAAGTACTCGACCTCGGTAAAGAAGTACTTGACCTCAACAAGGGTTAGTTAGAATAGAAGGATTTATCGTACCAGTCCCTTTAGTTTTCAAGCTTGGCTATGGGTTAAGAGTCCGGTAACCTAATTCCCATTATTCCCTCCGGGTTATTTTAGATTTGGGATCAAATCCGAATGGTTTTCGCTTAATTCTCCATCAGGGTGATACAGACTAAGGTCGATAATGTTGAAGGTGTCAGAAACCTCATAGTCCTCGAGCAATTCCAATTTGTAGGCATTATCATTGATTTTCTAGAGGATTCTAAAAGGTCCTTTAGCTCTTACAGATAATTTGTTCTTCCTCTTATTCAGGAACCGTTTCTTGCTGAGGTGTAGTCACACTAAGTCTCCTAATTGAAATTGTTTAGCCATTCTACCATTGGTCTTTTCTCACATTCTTCTAGTAGCTTAGTTGATGTGCTAAGTAACCTTATCATAAATGTGCTGAAGGGATCGTGCTCTAGTCGAGGCATCAAGGTCTTCTTGCACGTGTACAGGTGCAGGGGTATAATTGAGGGGCAACTCGGGATTGAAACTATAGACTACTTCGAAGGGAGTCTGCTTAGTGGTGTCATGTACTGTTCGGTTGTAAGCGAACTCAACCACGGGTAAGCAAACATCCCAATCAGCTGAGTTCTTGCACATTGCAGCTCGGAGTAATGATCCTAAAGTGCGATTAACTACTTCTATTTGGCCGTTAGTTTAAGGATGGTAGAAAGTACTGAATAGTAGTTTGGTCCTCATTTGACACTACAAGGTCCTCCAGAAATGGCTCAAGAACTTTGGGCCTCTATTGGAGACTACGCTTCTCGGCATGTCGTGTATTTGTACAATCTCCTATAAGAAAAGAGAAGCAATAGCTAAAGCATCGTTATTTTTTTAGCAAAGCACAAAGTGTACTATTTTGTTGAATCGATCCACGACGATCATTATAGAATCTTTGCCTCGAATGGTTCGCTATAGTCTGAGCACAAAGTCCATGCTCAATTCAATCTATGGCTTCATTGGGATAGGCAAAGGCATTGCTTTCCCTTACTTGGCTCGGCACTTAACCTTCTTGCATACAGCACAACCTTCAACCACTTGGTGTACATCTCTCCTCATCCTCGGCCAAAAGAATCGACCATTTAATAACTCACAGGTCCTCCTTTCTCTAAAATGTCTGGAGAGTCCTCCATTGTGGGCTTCTTTGATTAGCAATTCCCTTAATGAACAAATTGACACACATAATTTCCTACCTTGAAACAAGTAGCCATCCTTTATGTGATACTTGTCCAATGTTCTCCCATCGATGCATCGTGAAATTATGGGTCCAAAGTGTAGATCCTTATAATACTATTCTTTGATACTTGCAAACCTAAATAGTCTGGTTTGCAGTTCTAATAAAAGTGCATATCTTTTCGAAAGAGCATCTACAATTATGTTGCTCTTTTCCTACTTGTACTTTATTTTAAAATTGAACCATTTAAGGAATTCAACTCATCTCGCCTGTCGCTTTGATAACTTGGTTTGATTTCAAAGGCATCTCAATGATTCATGGTTAGTATATATGGCAAATTCCCTCAGTAATAAATAGTGCTGCCATACTTGCAGTGCTCGGATTAGTCCTAAAAGTTCCTTGTCATAAACGAAGTAGTTCAGTTGTGGTCCTGGGAGCTTCTCACTATAGAAAGCAATTGGTCGGCCTTCCTGTATTAGGATAGTTCCTATTCCAATGCTTAATGCGTCACACTCTAGCTTAAATATTTTCTTGAAATTAGGCAAAACTAACACCGCGGTAAAGGTCAATTTTTCTTTTATCTTGGCAAAAATCCTCTCCTCCTTTTCTCCCCATCGGAAGTCGGTGTTTTTCTTCATTTGCTCGGTAAGTGGCGCAGTGAAGGTACAAAAATTCCTTATGAACCTTTTGTAAAATGAAGCCAATCCATGGAAACTTTTCACATCGGTACAAGTAGTAAGAGTTGGCCACTAGACAATTGCTCGGATCTTTTTATCATCGACTCGGAAGCCTCCTCTATTGACTATATAGCCCAAGAATACCACTTTCTCTTGGCAAAAGTAACATTTCTTTAGATTGCTAAATAGTCTCTCGATACGGAAGATATCAAGAATTGCTTTGAGATGTTCACAGTGACTCGACATGTCGGTATTGTACACTAGGATGTCATTAAAGTACACCACGACACACTTCCATATGAGATATCTTAGTACATGGTTCATTAGTCTCATGAAAATGCTCAAGGCAATCGACAAGCCGAAGGGCATGACCATCTATTCGTAAAGTCCATGTCGAGTTTTGAATGCAGTCTTCTACTTGTCTCTTGGTCTCATGAAGATTTAATGGTAACTAAATTTAAGATCAATCTTGCTGAAAATCTTAGCTCTATTGGGTTCATCTAACATGTCTTCTAGCTTCGGGATTGGATACATGTATTTGATCGTGATCTTGTTTATAGCTCAGTTGTCTACACATATTCGCTAGGTTCTATCCTTCTTTGATACTAGAAGCGCCGGCATAATACAAAGGCTAAGACTTTTTCTTATATAGCTTCTCTCTAGCAACTCATTGACTTGACATTGAAGCTCAGAAGCTTGCTCAGGATTCATCTGATAAGCTGGCTTATTCAGCTATGCAGCACTAGGTACTAAGTCAATGCAGTACTCAATGACTTAAGTTGAGGGCAACCCCTCAGGTAACTATTCTAAGAACAGGTTAGCATATTCATCTAGCAACTCCTTGATTTCAGCTCACCCCGTTCCTTTATTTTCAATAGTCGCCTGACTAACAAGAGGATTGGCTCATCAGTATTAATGGCCTCTCGAAGCTCGACTCTACTCATCACCAGAGCCTTCTTTGATCTACGAGCAAGTTTCGTTTGTAACTTATTAACTTTTCGGTGGCATTGGATTCAACGTGATCTTTCGGTTATCCTTCTTTAACATATACGTGTTCTTGTAGCCGTCATGTACAACTCTCTTATCAAACAACCATGGCCTGCCCAGCAACATGTAGGAAACGCACATAGGCAGTATGTCGTAGAGAATCTGGTCAGAGTAATTCCCTATAGTGATCAACAATAGTATTTATTGAGTGACATGTAATGTTCCTTTTTCACTCAACCAGTGCAACTTGTACGGCTTCGGATGTGCAACAATTGGCAAGTTCAGTTTTGAAACAAGATCGGCCAATGCTACATTGGTGCAGCTCCTACTATCCACAATGAGGGCGCACACCTAATCATTCATCTTATAGGTGGTATGGAACAAATTCTCTCTTTACTCCTCCTCTTACGAGGGTTCTACATTCATAGTGCGTCGAACAACCATGAGTAACTTGTCTAAGTCCTCAGCAAATATGTTATCCTCAATCAGCTCTTTTTCGACAAGGACCTCCTCCTCCTCGGGTTCTTCATTTGTACTGTCTACTTCTAGCTTCGAGACATCTCCCTTGATGACCATTGTCTTGCGGTTTAGGCATTAAGCAGCCATATGTCCGAACCCTTGACACTCAAAGCACTTGATTTGGCTCGTCTTTCTACCAGACCCTTACCCCTTCTCATACGTTTGGGTCGGCACTTCACTATCAAGTCGACCTTTCTGCTTGGCTTGGACATCAATCTTCCTCCTCGGCTCGGTACTTAACTGAGCTTGGTGACTTACTTGTTCGAGTTGGCAAGTTGTCACCCTGGTCGTTAGTCGGCTCCTTCTTTACCTTTCTACTTGTTGGGCAATCTTAATAACTTCATCCATTGTGTCAAATTGTTGGAGCTCCACAATGTCTCAATCGTCTCCTCTTAACTCAGTAATGAATCTTGAGACTATTTGAGCTGGTAGTTCCTCCACTTTGCAACGTATTATAAGCATTTGAAATTCTTGAACATACTCGTCAACAATTCGGCCTCCTTGTCTTAGCTCCTAAAGCTAAGTGAAAGTATCTTGAAGATAAGTTTTTGGTACAAATCTATTTCTGTGTATTCTCTTCATCTTCGGCTTAGTATTAATCTCTCAGTATCCTTCTCATCTCCTAATGACCTGAAAATTCTTCCACCACATGGCGGTATATCCGGAGAACTCAACAGTAGCAGTTTTCACCTTCTCACAATCCTCATACTAATAGTAATCAAACACATGCTCTACCTTTTCTTCTTACTCTAGGTATTCATTAGCATTCCCAAATTCATTGAAACTCGAAATTCCAAGCTTTACATGGTTGGATGCTTTAGGGAATCGTACATGCTCTTCTTCAAAATACTCCTCTTCTTCCTCTCCTCCTATGTCTACTAAATCAATCCTTCTCCTCATTCATCTACTTACTCCTTCACCTCGAATGGGTCGAGTTGGGTTTTGACCTCTAACAGGTTAAACAACTTGGGGGTGTATTGCGTGACCTTAGTTAGTTGACAAGACAACGTATGAACAGCTCGAGTTAGATCTGCTAAGAGATTGGCCACCTCATCCAGTCTCTCGCTAATGTTTCTAGGGGTTCCTTGAGACTATCATCCATGGTGGACAACTCCACTATTGTCATCTCCTACACCAATATTCACACTTTGGTCTGTTATTTTTCTCTACAGATTCAAAGTTCATACAAATATTTTAAGAAATTAACAATTAACAACACAATACTCAAATGAATATAATAACTTGCTCCATTTCACAAAAAAAAAATAAAGTATAACAAAACTTCAAAAAGAACCAATTATAACTCATACAAAACCTTTGCTTTGATACTAACATAGCACGAACTGTGACTAAGAACAGATAAGGCCGGCTGTAGGGATGGGTCCAAGTTTACCGAAAGCTTGAAAAGAGTAATGGGAAATAGTACGAGAGAATAAATGACGAATAAAAGGTAAGAAAAACCTATGAACAACTCCAAAGGATATGATGCACCAATAGAACTTCCGAAGACTTACGATACAATTCGACATAACATACAAATTGATCGGTGAGGTTACTCACCACCTAGCATTACTCAAGGTTTAAGATAAGAGTGATGCTAAGAGTAAATAGATAGTGTTTATACAAGGAAGAAAATACTCAAGTGTATTAAAGATAATCTTATTCTTTTTATTATAGCTACAAGTCTAATGGTATTTATACCTATAAGTTAAGGCAACTTGTCTAAAAAAGAAAAAAATAAGAAGGGTATTTCCTAAGGAAATAATATACAAGATACAAAAGGGTAAAAATGAATATACAAGAAAAATAATCATTGGTGCAACGGATTCTATACATGATACTATAGACGTGACGATACTACATTGGCTAGGCTGTTAGAAGATGCAGATAAAAAAGTGTGGACTGCTGGCTTGTTCGAGTAGGGATAGCTTAATTAGTTTGGAGTCTCTCTTTCTTGGCTTCTTGGCAAGGAAGATGCCGAGTCATTGATCGGTTCGGGTACGAGTGAGTAATCTTCAATTCGTCACAATATAAAAAGATGAGTAATCATTTGGCTCGGCATGGAGGGTGACTCAGCAAGGAAGTACTTAGCCTCAGTAAGAAAGTACTAGCCTCAGCAAGAAAGTACTTGGCCTCGGCAAGGAAGGACTTAGCCTCGGCAGGGATAGCCTGGAACAAAAGGATTCATTGTGCCAGTTCTTCTAGTCCTCGGGCTCGATTGTGGGTCAGGGGTCCGGTAGCCTAATGTCGATCGCTTACCGCCAAAAAACTCATAAGAATGGATAGAATAGCTGATTTTGATAGGCTATAGATCATAGATTTTGGGTTCTTGGGTGTTATTGTCTAAAATTACTATTTAAATATAAGGGGAGTAGACAATGAAGAGTCATCAAATAATACAAAGTAATAAATAGTTAATTTAGGTCCAAAAACTCACGAGTGTGGATTTTCCTTTTTTTTTTTTTTTTTTGACAAATGTCACTAATTTTAATAAACTTTAGAAAATAATTTTTGGGCATTCAGGTCATTGTAAAGAATTCCAATTTATCAAAGGGACTAATTAAGAAATTGGAGCAAAAACTAGTTGATTTGAGTGTTAAAGAACTTACAAGTATGAAATCTTCCATTTTCATTTAAAACCTTTTGTTCGTGGGTGGAGTATTCTCTAAAGGCGGGTTTGCCTTCTCATAATTAAACTAGTGGGGAATTGATATTGGTCTTTTGATGATGGCCATAGTGGACTAAAATCAATTGAGATAGTTAAGCCTCCCAAACATATTGGGATAGAGGGCTTATTACGATACTAGAGAGATTTAATTGATAAGGATGGGCTTGGAATTGTGTAAGTTAATAGAGGAAGAGACGTTGAACTAATCATCTAAAACATGAGTAAATACGAAAAGATAAAGGATGATCAAGTGCTGCACAAGTACTCTACGAGAGATGAAACTCCCATATGGAGACAATAGCCCATACTTACAACCACATAAAGCTAGTGAATTAATATGATTTTTACTAAATCTACGGTTGCAAAGGTAGTAAAAACATCCTACACAAACTCTAATGGAATTTCAAATCTTAGATCCGACATTCAAAAAACCTAAGTCTACTAAACCTATTGGTAGTGTAATTTAGCAAACTTTTAATAGTACTACACTAATTAAGCATTTAAATATACATGCATATGCTCAAATGACACACATTATACTACTAGTCCCATTAAAACATCATAAACCTACTTACAAAACACTTAACCACTCATTATAATCATAAAAACGAATATAACAAAACAAGTAAACATCATTAACATTAACTACCTAGAGCTACAATATGCTTCTAAGCTCCAAAATACAAGAAAATAGTGAAAACTAAGTTAGATATATTAGAACTAACCTTAATTTACTCTAAAGAACTAAAAGCCTACGAAATGCTCCCCACCTTTCCCTCCAATAACTACCTTTAGTAGTTTTTTATAAAACTTCCAATGGCATCTTTATGCTAGGAGTAATGGCATCCAAACAATGGAGACTTGCCACTTCCTCCTTGATTAGGGTTTGTTGAGGGCACGTAGTGACTACGATTTTGTGTTGGTCTTCAAATGTTATGGGTGGTAGTGTTTAAACTGCAAAATAGAGAATCACTACTAACCTAATTTGTGCATTTTACATCCAGATGCTTATTGAACTAACATCCTAATGCTAACCTTTGACTTAGCCTTGCATCTTATGTCTTCTTAGCGTTTAGATGCTGGCCGTCCATTTTCAAATAATTTTAATTTTTTTTTCATTAGTTTTGGTCATTTAAGTTTGATTGGTTTGTTTTATGTACAATTAGTTTATTTTACTCATTTTCAATCAAATTGCTCACTTAATTGTGTGCATAAGTAGAGCTTTTAAGTTAGGTAAAATAAAAAATAAGACATGTCATCATGGGCTAATGACATCAAAAGTTTTTGAGTGAAAACTTACGTTATCTAGGTTTTCAATTTTTGCAAAATGTTGATAGCCTTTAGTTAAAGAGGTGTCATTCGGCAATTAGGTGCGAGAATCACTTGCTCTAGACTCTTAGAAAAGTCATAATTATAAAATTTTCAACTTTTGTGAAAATTAATTGGTTTGAATAGATAGATCATGGCCTTATACATCCGTAGTCACACTTAAAAGTCCAACTTTTCACAAAGGAATAGTAAGGAGGAGTTAATGGATGATTCAAAGTGAAAACTTGCCATTCTTGGTCTTAAAAATTTACTAATATGGATTTTCAAAATTTTTCAAGAGTACCGATAGAACATGCTATTTATGCATTTATAGCCTTTACTGAAAATTTCAATTTTTGAAAGAGGAATAACTATAAGTAGTTTGAAGCGAAATCAACCTATTTGAGTTAAAAAAAAAAAAAAAAAGCTCATGAAAACAAATTTTAATAGTCCATAGTTTTGTTAAGTTGTAAATCATGATATTTGGCATCCACAACTCAAAAATCCAATTTTATAGAAGGGGAATAGCTATTGGGGACAATGTTAGTCGAAAACAAGTAATTTTGATCATAAAAACTTAAGAGTATGAATTTTCTAATTTTTCGAAATCACTAGTTTTAAATGGCTACAAATTATGGTTTTTTTAGCATATGAGGTTATTACCCAAAACTTTAATCATTTTGAACATCAAGGTTGTGATATAGATGTTGTGGAGCCAAAAAAATAAAAAAAAAGGCATGTCTAGGTCCCTAAAAACACAAGAGTAGATTTTTTAATTTTTGTCAAAAATAGCTAGCTCTAATATGTAAAAATTAGGATTATTAGGTTCTCATAATCACCACATGACATTCCCATTTTCCAAAGTAGAATAATTGAGGAGGTCTCATAAGATAACATGGATAGAAAATTAGTCATTTTAGGTCATAGATAACTCATAAGTATTGATCTTTCAATTTTTACTAAAAGATTGTTGGCTTTTATATGGTATAGGTCGTAGTTTTTGGACATTTGGGGTCACCATCTAAAATTTTAATATTTTTTTTAAGGGTATAACTAGTGATTTGAGAAGATAATTTAAAGCAAAACGGTTTAGGTCCTAAAAAATTCCTAAGTTTAGACTTTCTAACTTTACCAAAAATCACTAATTTGGATAGCCTATAAATCATATATTGCATGTTAGTGCATGATAAAAGATGTTTAGAGTAGTGCCATCCACTTGTTTAGATTCACCATTTTACTTAACTTGCTTCCCTTTATCCATTAAATCGGGGCTAGAAGATGCTATATTGTTTAACCCTTGTGATCTTTGCTTATTGAACTTTTGGCTCATGTACTCTTACTATTGTTTTAATTTTTCAACTAATTTTTTTTCACTCAAGACTTAGGTCTTCCCATATGTTCTTCTACTGTAGCCTTAGCAGTGTTCTCAATGTGCTTTACTTCACGAGTTAGGGGTATAGTTTGGAAATGGAAGCTTTAGTGCCATTTGAAACAAGAGAAGTAATCCTTGCAAAGGGAGACCAAAGTGGAAAAAAAAAAAAAATTAGGTACAGGCATAAGCTCACATTCAAGTATAACAAAAGAAAATTAGGAGAACACTATTTTGCTATTTCTTCTTTATTTTTTCTAGATTATATGAATGCATTTATGGCATGTTTACTTGGTAATAATAGTTACTAGATCCTTTCCTTATTTTATATGGAAGGCTATTATGATACTTAGATTTTAGAATATTAAATACTAAATAGCCATTTTACATTGTTATTATACCAAATATTAAATAACAATGCGTGACATCCTCTTCATGAATTGCTATTCAATGGTATATTTCTATCCAATATCATGAATGCCCTTACAAGACTCTAACAAACCACTACTTTTCTTTACTCCAACTTTAACCCCCTCCCCCTCCCCTTCCTTCTCTCTCTATCTCTATCTTTATACCTCGTACATGTTCATAACAACTTTTCTCTGTTAATGGATCATTTGAATTCAAATATGTGGTGTGGAGTTGGATAATCTTTTTTTAATTTGTTCCTTATAATTGTAATAAGTGAAGTGTATTAGATAATGATTTTGATTCACTCATATATCCTTATTATAAAATTTTACATAGTTGTTGTTAGTCATTATGGAAGGGTTTTGTTTAGGCTATTGTAGTCTTAAAAGGGTTTGGTGGTCGTCACGAATGGTGGTCATCACGAAAGGGTCTAGCTGTTGTTGTGTGATTTAGCAATGGAAGTGGAGAAGAAAACTATGTAACAGTAGGGTTTAGACAGGTATAATGAACCATTCCTTTTTTATATTTTATCTTATCATTATCCAATTTTGTGTCAACTAAACAACATAATATGCATGTAATAGCTATTATATATCTATTCAATTTTTATTGAATTGCAATTCAATCCCCACATAATTCTTGTTAGGCAGTTAATGGACAGATGGTGTGGTTTTAATTCCATGTGAAATATTGGGTACATGTATCTAACTAATTAAGTATCATGCATAATATGTAATCCGTATGTGTTGTATACTTTGGCATGCACATTGATTGGGCTTTATTTATTATAAACAAAATAACAAAGATCAAGCTCTACATAAGCTTAATGCTTGAATTCAGCACTTAAATCTAACCTATGTTTTGATGTATGAACCTACATGTGCTAGAAGTTTGAGACCAATCATATATCTATTTATACTTAAAGTCTTTAAATCCACTTTATGACACTTCCTTCAACTTCTCCTTTGACTTCCTTTACCTTTGGTTGCACCTCCTGAAAAAAAAAATTAGGTTTGATTTTTCTATTATAGTTTAGAAATAGGAAAGGGGAAAAGATGATTTAAGAAAAATAAAAATTTGAGAGATTTCATGCATTCGAGATAATGGAAGGAATAGAGAGAAGAATAAAATGAGAGGGGCCTATTGATTATTCCTTCCAAAATTGTTGTGATTTGGAGGGAGAAAGGTAATATATTGATTTAAAAATTTAAATATTATTTATTGAAAAGAATATTACTACATTTGGTCCTTTCACTTTCTTTCCTTTATAATTCTTTTCTCTAATTATTTTCCTTCATAGTTTTTTTTTTTTTCATCTTTCTTAGTATAGTGAACTAGAATAGTTAGACCTATAATTCAAGAAGAAGATTTTGGTTGATGTTACATTAATTTTAGGTAAAACAATCATAATATGTCCCTTTTTTTTTTTTAAAAAAAAAAAGATTAACAACAACAACAACAATAATGATAATAATAATAATAATTACCTCCATAACATGACTCTTAGTTTCAATAAACACTATTTAGCCCTAAACTTTACTAGGAACCACATTATAGGATATTGTTAATGAAAAGAACCTCAAAAAAATGAAATAAGCTCACTAAGGACAACTTTAAATTCTTACCTTTTGGCTCGGAGAATATTGCAAAACCTAAAAGGTTCATGGGTGAAACTTTTGAAGAGCATTTATTTCCTACATTGGGATTTTATGAGTGCTTTAAGAGGTAATAGGGCCTTATGAGGATGTCAAAGTATTTTATAAGGAAGAAATGCAATAACTAATGGGTTAATTTGGCAAATTGGTGATGGGAGACTAGTTTAAGTGTAGTAAGATCCTCAAATTCATTCTTTACCTAGGTTTAAGCTTACTTCTAAGAATGTTAAGGCAGAGTTGGAGGATTTGAGGATGACCTAATAGATGTTTTAAAAGGTTGCTGGAAGTTGAGTTTGATGGAGCATAGGTTGACAATCTAAGAAGTTGAGGCCATTATGCGCATTTGTATTATTAATAATCATGGACGAAGATCTACTGTATCTAAGACAATATTAGAATTTTTATTAAAAAATTTTGCTTATTATTGTAATTATAGTATATATATAACAATGTTGTCAAGAAATATACTAATTTCCTAATATTCAAATAGAGGAAATTTTAAACTCAGCTATGAAATAATTATAGGTGTTAATATATTTTGAAAAAGACTAAGGGAATAAATTTTTTATCTTTTCATGATTGAAATTTAACTATTAACATTTGGAAAATGGAATATATAAACTTGTATAAATTTTATTATCTACAAAAATATATAACAAAAGGTTATATTTAAAGAAACTTACAAGTAAGATAAAAAAAATGACACAATAATAATAGAAAGATTAGTATTATATAACTTTCAAAATAATTACTTTACAAGATTGTTTAACTAGTAATTTTTTGAGAAAAAGTTTTATTTCCACTGCAAGTAATCAAAGAATTAGTTGTTAATTATACCTATTAATTTTGATAATATAATTCTATAAAGAAATTAACTATACATCAAATAACATCATTGTTACTATTTACAGAAATTTTGTATGGTAAGATCGAAAAACTTATAGCATGTATTGTTATAAAAAAATAAATAACAACCAAAGAGAATTTATTTAATTAATAATTATTCTTTTATATGAAAATCTTAATTTTATTATTTGTTCAATACAATAAATACAACTTGAAAAAGTAAAATGGCTCTAATGGGAATTGAATTCATGACCTTAGGTTTGCAAATTAAAATACTTAATCACTTATCCATATCTACCATCGTGATACTTTCTTCTCTTCAAAAAAAAAAAATATATATATATATATATATAACTCTTTTTTTATAAATTCAATTAATTAATATTTCTTGGATCTTAGAGGGTTAGGGTCCTTTTTTGGATCCATCTATGTTAATAATCCTTTACGTAATAAATTGGTTTAGTCTAAAGAGAGGTTAGTGATTTACTTAGTAACAAGCAACTATCATGATATTCTTTCTTTAAAAGCTAGTCATATGAAACCCCTACTTCTTCTTCTTACGATATTTAGTGGGGATGTGGAAAATGATTTGCCATTTAGATTGTCAACTAAAGCATGAACATCATCTACAATGATTATGTCTAAATGCTTTAGTAACTAACCATAATTTATTTTACATGCACATCCTCACAAGTCCATCTTGTTACTTTTGTGAATTTATTGAATCACTTGAACACTTGTCATTTCAATGTGAATGGGTTTGAACGATATGGTATGCTGTGTTACATGTAAGGATTTCCTGATTAGCAAACTGATGTATGGCTTAAAGATGTATTACAAATGATGGCCCTATCAAGGTTTAAAGTAAAACAATTTATTTCTAAGGCGGTAGTAGTTTTATGGCACATTTAGAAACATTGAAATTATTGTATTTTTAATAAAGCACAATTAAACCTACATACAGTTGTTAGAGCAATCATAAAGGCGTCGATATCTTTGAATCTCTGTGTCAATAGGGAGGACAATTTACAAAGAATTGTAGATCGTATTATGTGTCACGCCCCGAAGCGGCAGAGTCGTAACAGCCCCCGCCGTGTAAACCATCCTAAAATAGAAGTTGGCCTTACAACCGTTATCTTAGACCTGATCTACACAAGGCGTCCACGACTAACCTGCTTTGAAGGAAACAGTTTATAATTTAAATAAATCATTTCTCTAAGAAAGTGAGGAAAGATATATATATTATAATATAGTTATTACAATTAAGGTTTACAAGATTTCTCCGTAATATATTTCCTAGTTATTACATTATTCAAAAATGAGAAGTTCTAAAGTAAAAGCTTAAACCTTAAAAATATATTTATTCTTCACATGTTTTTCTTCACTCCCCAGGATCCAGCAGTTGCTAGCTTCAGAGTAATTGGAATCCGTTTCTTAGCCAGCACCTGCACGACGTCTATAGGGATGTGAGCAACCACAGCTCAGTAAGTTAGGACGGAGGACTTAAAACTACACCATACACACAACAAGGTTTTCAAGCACTTATTAGGTGCAATGCATGTGCAAGCAAATGCCATCGCATGACGTTATCCGGCCCGTCGTGAGATTAGAGAAATTGCGCACGCTCTAATCCGGGTTGAGGAGTTACCGTTAATGCAACAGCTCACGACCAAACCCAGGCTTGTGTAATGGAGACCTTGCTCCTCCTGCGACTACCTTCGAACCACTGTCTTCACCCCCGCCGCGACCTCCTCTCCTGTCACTTAGTTCGACTGAGAATGAAGAAAGGACCATTTTGCAATCCTGCGCTATCCCTTCCGAAGGGGTCGGTATTTGGCCGGAGAGTCCTAAATCCCCTAACGGGTTGCCATGCATATTCGATTATGATTACTGGTCGTATATTTAATTAAGTCCAGTTTAGGGTGATCGATAATTTCATACAATTCATATAATATGTGCAGAGCAACAAACAAAATCATGGCATCACCCATAATCAAGCACATGCATACATTCAACTATCTAACAAGCACAACCAAGCATAATCTTAAGCCTCCCAAAATACAGCAACGTATTAATCCCAACTTACCTCGACTCCTCGCTTGCTCACTCGAGGTCCGATTTGCTCAGGCCATCGCCGGTTATCCCTATAACACGAACGTAGTTTCAGCTTTTCATATAACTGTTATAGGTTCGTTTTATCCTATAATGCTTATTGTTAGGTTTTGTTTAAGGTTTAATATGCCTAATTATCTAGGTATTAAGTCTTTTACAGTTATTCTAGGTTTGGGGTTAGGTTCAGGTTCGGTTTTCGCATCGATTTCTAAACCAGGTTTTTAGTTCGATTTTTAAGTAGCGTTTTATATTCCAACCCTAGAAATTAGTTTCAACCCATAATGTGAAATTAATCACATTATTTCCCGATAACCTAAATACCATCATTATCCTTTGTCAGTGTTTATTTTACTCGGTACACTTAAATCCATATTAGTGTACCGAATTCACTCCTAATGTGATAAATTTTTACATTTTTCATATAATTCCATAAATTCAAGTTTCCTATCAGATTTATTGTGCATTTTTATTATTCTCAAAATATCAATTTTTATTATAATATTTTCTATTTATTATATTTTCAAAAATTACACATTATGCATTATTGCATATTATGCACATAATGTATTTCTAATATTTCTATTACCCTAATTACCATCTCTAAACACCAATTATTATTTCAAAATGTCTAAATCCATCCTAAATCAGATTTTACTCCAAATTTCCCTAATTTACAAAATTAACTATTTATTTCCTATTACTCATTTATTACATAATTAACCTAATAATTACATCTAACACCCTAAATGCTATAAGTATCATACTCCATCAGATCTTAACACCCTAAAACATCTACTTATTCATTAATTCAGTAATTAATAATTTAATTACTTAATTAATCTTAAATTACACATTTTATGCCTCATTTTATGACCTAAAAATTATCTAAAAATTTCAAAAATTAATTTTTGAAAAAGGGCTTCATAGCACTGTTCTATATCATCTGAGTAATCTACACAAAAATTTTGGGCTTGAAACTACACTTCCAAGGTCATTTATTTCTAAACCAAAATGTGCTCGGTTTTGCAAGATTTCTTAGGGGCCATATATTACGGGATATAATTTCATCAAAATAATATTTTTCCTACAAACTACATACAATAAAACCTCAGAATAACAAGTTTCATAATTTTCTGGGTAAAATAACTAATTTTACAAAATTATACAAGAATCGGGCTGGAATTTGGACTCACCGGTTCAGGTGGCTCCGCCCACCGCGGGCCGCCGTGGCCTTGTCGTCCGGCCTGAGCGCTGCCACCACTGTGTGGTGGTGGTGGCCGTCCACTCCCAGCTCCTCGTTTGGTGTGGGTTCCCTTTAAAACCCCTAACTGCACAGTTTTTCTTATTTTTTTTATTTTCTGGATTTTCTCTCGAATTTTCGACTCTCCTTAATTTTCTCTGATTTATAACTGTCCAAATGAGTTCCTGGATTTTTCTTGCTATTTATAGACGTTTTTTGTAATTATTATGTATTAATTTGACAAGATTTTGTCAACTTTCCTTGATTTTTGGCTTTTTGTTTGTCCAATTCTTATTGGATAATTTTTCTTTTTCTGATTTGAACCTGCCACGACCTTATCTTGATTCATCTTATTATCTTCTGATTTTTTCTTATTTTTCCATAATTATTTTATATTTTTCTTTAATTATTTGCTTAGTTTTCGGCCAATTTTAATAATTACGCGTATTTTTATCTACACGTAAATACATGTAGGGTACACGTGAACATTCCTAAATATTATTTTGGTCATTCTAAAATTTTTAGTATACATATAATCTATCTCTAATAATTTTTCAGTTATTATATTACACTTTTTGCCTTTTTGGTAATTAGCAGTTATTATGCTTAAAATTTGAAAATTTTATAGTCTCCTATTTTACTATTTATTTTCTTAAATTTAAGTTTACGGGGTCATTTTTACTAATATTTCTCTCAATAGTTTATAATTTGGGTGTGATCGGATCCTTTAGCCGATCGTCCTAAACCTTGGGTTCTAAGTTCAATCTTACGGTTACTTGGCTGAACTTTGGGGCTTACATTATGTATAGTGACATTCACTATCATGAAGAAAATATAACTGCAATCATGTGAAAACCTTCGAGAGAATTACAATGGAGGGGATTAATATTTGGGGGTAAGTTTAAATAGGGGATCAATGTTTCAAAGTGGTTCAAATAAGGGATCAACGTTTCACGAAATGGTTCAAATAAAAGATTCATAATAATTAATTCATAAAATTATTTGAACCACTTTGTGAAACATTAATCCCTTATTTGAAATTTTTGAAACATTGATTTCTTATTTAAACTACTTTGTACTTTTTAAAACACTGATCCTCTATTTGAACTTATCTTCAAACGTTGATACCTATCGTTGTAATTCTCTTGAAACCCCCCTAATCCTAATATTATAAAAATTAATTGTGGTGCTTTTAATTAATCTTAATAGAGGAAGAGGAGGATTAGGAATTGTATGTGGAGACTATATGGGATGTTTGAAGAAGGCAATAACTTTATTTGTCAGTTCATGTGATACTAAGTTAAATGAAGCTTGTGTGATAAAGTAAGGATTGAAGATATTTCGAAATAGAGGAAGGATTGTTGTTCAAGTGGAAACTGATTCACAGATGATTGCTAAGTCTATTATTTCTTCTTTGTGTGCTTCTTAAAAGGTAATAGGTGCGATTCAAGGCATCTTGCAGTTAAAGTCTATGTTTGAGTGTTGTTCTAATTCTTCTATTTTTTGTGAAGCTAATGTGTATGCTCATTAGGTTGCTACCCAAGCAAAATATGTTTGGGTGTCAATAAGGAAGACAATTTACAAGGAACTGCAAATTGTAATATGCATAATGACTTCACTGTCATGAGTAAAATGCCACTGCAATCACTTAGAAACCTTCTGATCTTAGTGTTATAAAAATTTAACTTTCATGCTTCAATTAATCTCGACAGTGGAAGAGGAGGATTAGAAATTGTATATAGAGTTTCTACAAGATGTTTGAAGTGGGGGACGACTTTATTTGTTAGTTCATGTGATCCTGAGCTATATGAAGCTTGTGCTATAAAGGAAGGATTGAAGATATCTCGAAATGGAGGATAAATTGCTATTTAAGTGGAAACCGATTCGCTACTAATTGCTAAGTTTATTATTTCTCCTTCATGCGATTCTTGGAAGGTAGTAGATGGGATTTAATACATCTTGCAATTAATGTCTATGTTTGAGTGGTGTTTTATTTCTTTTATTCATCATGAAACTAATGCGTGTATACAATGGATTGCTACCCAAGCAAAATATGGGATGACCTATAGTTACAGGGTCAATTGATATCCATCCCATTTGTCTTGTTTATTATATGTTGATTGTGCTGTTAACCACCTAATATGTAATGCTTGTTGTTACCAACGAAATTTGTGTTCGACAAAAAAAGAAGTATGTCTCATTTGGAGGCAACTTTTTAGAAAAATGGGGAAAAGAGCATTCAAAGGCACATGAACTAAAGAGTAGAACTAAAGTAAAAGAAAGTTGGCAAGGCTTTTATGGCCTAATGGCATAAATGCTAGTTTCTTATTAATATGGATTAAGTTTAAATTCTCCTTCTCCCATTATAATCATTGGAAAAAGGTAAATGAAAGTTAATTTGTTTCCTCAAATTTTATAGTCTTTTTGTACTTTTTCCCCATGGATTTAGATAACTATTTGACCTTTCATAAGTTCCATTATCTAATTGGCCTAAGTTGAAGTTGGTTTTTGTTGAGCAGTAGTTTAAAACATTTGGTAATGATCTAAAATTAAAATTTTTATATTTTTCAATATTAATACACAAACGTATAAAAATGAAAACATTTTTTAATTACATATTACTAATCATTGGAAATTTTCATTAAAATTTATCTACCAAAGGTACATATGATTGTTATGAGGAAGCTGACTGTCAAAAATGGGATACTTCCATCAATATCTTATGGACTTGACAAAAAGATCAACGTATCCGCCTTGATGGTCGATCTGGCATAGTATATTTATTTGTCACATCTCTGTTTTAAGTAACTAGTTGGTACTTGGTAGACTTACAAGTACGTCCTTTTTTGCCAATAGAATAGATTATCATTAATGAGACCGAGTCGGTGGTCCGTCGTTCTATTTTCCACAGTTGCAAACCATTTCTCCAAATGCCGACAATAGCACACTAGTTTTGCTACTTCTGGGTTCACCTAAGTCCTCATCATTTCCTATCCGTTGCCCAAACATTCAAACAGTTTATGGAACAAGGAAATCGTGTATCTGCCACCCAGGAGTAGACAGAATTTTTTGAAAAATTAAAAATTATTTTTCTTAAAAATATATTTTATCGATTATTCTTGCGTTTTGCACTCTCTTGAGTTAAAACTTAGATGCATTATTGCCTCAATCTTATCTAATATTAGTTTTGTTGAAGCTTTATAATTAGAGACAATAGTTTATGTTAGCAACTTATATTGGTGTCTTTATTTTGTACCGGATTCATATCAATGCCAAGATTATATCAAACTTAATATAGATCATAAATATTTAGTTTATGATGTACTCATACTTATTTGTGCTATGATCATGTCTCTTGTGTCGTATATTGTATCATTTTTATATTTTCTATAGGACTGTAAATGAGTCAAACCGCTCATGAGCTACTCGAGCTCAACTCGCTTTCGGCTTGATTCGGCTCGGCTCGGCTCGGTTTGACTCGACTCTAACTAAGCTTAAGCTCAAGCTCAAACTCAAAATAAAGCTTATTTAATTAAACAAGTCAAATTTGAGCCTTATAATTAAACCGGCAAATTAGCTTGAGAGTAAGCTCGTTTATATTATTAACGAGCAGGCAGGCTCGTGAGCAAGCTCACAAGTAGGCTTGTTAATAGGTTCATAGCCTATATTATATTAATGTAATGATTTTTATTTTTAATTATATTAATAAGTTCGAGTTCAAGCTCTTCTAAATAATGAGCTCAAATTCGTTTACAGACTTGTTTAGATATACAAGCTTGAGCTTATTTATAGGGTCATTAAGATATACGAGTTTGAACTTGTTTACCTAAACGAGCAAAGTGTAAGCTTTAAAATCCTTAATGAGCTCAAGCTTAAGCCTCTAACTTTCAAGTTAGGTTCAACTAAGCTTAATAATTTTTAAATGAACCGAGCTTGAACCTTCAAAAGCTCGACTCGACTCGACTCATTTACAACCTTAGTTACCTATCTATAATTGTATTGTTGATTCTATCATTTTCAAAGTCATGCTATTGTGTGTAGATGAAGGGTTCTAATAGTAGTAGTTGTTACGCCCCGAAGTCGTAAAGTTGTAAAGTTGCAACAGTCACGCCATGTAAACCATTCTATGATAGTAATTGGCATTATAGTGCCTACCATAGACATGATCTACACAAGGTGTCGACGACTTCTCGCTTTGAAGTAAACAGTCCGATTAAATGTTTAATTACAGTTATGGTAAATATCACAAATTTTGAATAAATATATATAATTATATATAAAGTTCATAGAACTTCCCAAGAAATTCTACATAAACATAATGGTTCACTAATTTACATAATAACTATCAATCTTTTATCCCTAACTACAAAGGACACTCTAGCTATACATCACAACTAAGTAAATTGATCCTCATATCTTTGGCTTCAAAAGAACTAATCTCTGAGTAATTGTAAGGTGGCATAATACTTGAAGTGTTTAGAAATTTGGATCTGCAAAAGAATCTATAAGGGTATGAGTAACTACAGCTCAGTAAGTTGAATTGGAGACTCATGAATGCATGTAAACACAAACAAAATTATCAAGCAATTATTTTCATGTAATGTAACAATCAAGTGTCATTGCACAACATAGTCCGGTCCGTTGTAAATAAGAGAAATTTCATCCGCTCTAATCCGAGTTGAGGAGTTTCCATATTATGCAGCAGCTCATAACCAAATCCAAGCTTATGCAATGGAGACCTCGCTCCTTCTACGACTACCTTCGAACCATTGACTTCACCCTTACCACAACCTCCTCTCCTGCCACTTAGTTCGACTAAGGATGAAGAAGGGACTATTATGCAATCCTGTGCTATCCCTTTCGAAGGGGTCGGTATTTGGTCGGAGAATCCTAATGGTCCCCTAACGGGTTGCAATGCATAACATTTTAGGTCATTAGAGTCGAATAAGATTAAATTTCGCTTAGGGTTTTCAAACAATTCACACTAATTTAATTATAACACAAAATCCATCATACCACAATTTCAGCACGAATTCAGATATATCAAACACATGTGTAAACTACTTATAATCACAACCATATATAATCCTAAGTCTCCGAGTATCATAAGAATAGTACTCTATTAGAATAAGTAATAACCTAATTTACTTGAAATTTCTCAGTCGCCCGATCACTTAATTGTAAGCTGATTCGTCTCTAGGTATTCTATAATACAAGTAAGTCTTTTTAGTACTTATACTTTAAGGATTCATATTCTAAATTATAATTTAACTCATTTTTTTCCATATATACCTTTTCTGTACTAATGATTCTTTCTATCCTATTTCAGGGTTCGGATTCTAAATTAGATTCTAGTTTTGATTCTAGAGTCTTAAATATGCTCGAATCCTATTGTGAAATGAATCACATTAAGCTCGAGTATTCTAATATCCTATTGGGTCTTAATTTAGTATTCTAAACTATTCAGTACAAGCTAATTCTAATTAGGGTACCGGATTTATTTCCGATATGAGAAAATCTTACATTTTTTATACAATTACCTAAAATTAAATTTTGTTTTAGATTTAGTATATTATGATTTTTATTATAATATTATCTAAATAACCCTAATTTTTCATATTTATCAAATTTTCAATTCCACATATTCCTAATTTCCTATAATTATTACCTAATTCGTAAATTAATTACACTTAATACTCCAAAGGCTAGGATTAGGTTTCCATAACAGAGATTAACATCCCTAAACATCTAATTACTATCTAAATCAGTAATTAGTGTCTTAATTACCTAATTAACCCAAAATTACCTAATTTTTTCATCATTTTAGGGCTAAAAATTAACTTAAAAATTTTGAAAATTAATTTAAAAAAAAATGGCTTCATAGCATTGTTCTATATCACTTAAACATTCTACAAAAAAAAAAAAAAAAAAAATTGAGCTCCAAACTACACTCCTAAGCCTATTTATTTCTAGTTCTAATCATGTTCGGTTTTGCTTAATTTGTTAAAAACCCTATATTTTCAAACGTGATTAAACTAAATCACTATTTTCCCCTAAATTTACATATAATAAAACCTCAGAATAATAAGTTTCATAATTTTCTAGGCAAAATAACTAATTTTAAGAAATTATACAAAACCGGAGCAGATAAGGGACTCACTCGGTTCGATGCCTTTTGGCCGTCTAACTCCGGTCCAAGTGTGTTGGCCAACCTAGACGGTGGGTCTAGAGTGGGGTCCTAGGTGGTGGTGGTGGCTCGGTCCTAGGTGGTGGTGGTGGTGGGTTTGGTTCACTAGCCCTAACTATACAGTTTTCCTTTCTTCTTTTTTTTTTTTTTTCTAGTTTTTCTCTTGAATTTTCGAAGCTCTCTATTTTTCTCTTATTCCTAACTGTCTAAAGGAGTTCTATGAATTTTTTCCCTATTTATAGAGCTTGGTGGTAATTAATATGCATTAAATTAGATAAGACATTATCCAAATCCCTTAATTTTTGGTTTTGTGTTGCTTGATTCTAATTGGCTAATTTTTCTTCTTCAGCTCCTGACTTGCCACGACCAGATATTCTTCGTTCCTTATCCCTCTGATTTTTTCTCAATTAATTAATAATTTTCTTTAATTATTTATTAAGTTTTTGGCCAATTTAAGTAATTTCGTGTATTTTTATCTACACGTAAATACATGTGGGGTACATGTGAACATTCTTAATTATTATTTAGGTCATTTTATAATTTTTAGTATACATATAATCTATCTCTAGTGATTTATTAGTTATTAAATTACACTTGTCGCCTTTTCGGTAATTAACAATTATTATACTTAAAATTTGAAAATTTTATAATCTCCTATTTTATTACTTATTTTCTTAAATTCAAGTTTACAGAGTTGTTTTTACTAATTTTTCTATCAATAGTTTATAATTTTGGTTTAATCGGATTCTTTAACCGATCGTCCTAAACTTTATGTTCTAAGTTCAATTATATGATTATTTAGTTTAACTTTTAGGGCATACGGTAGTTACGTGCATGTCACGCGAATCTTGCTTTACACATCGCTTTAGAGTAGTAACATAGAGATGGCACTTAGTAAAATGATTTAGGAGAGAATGGGAAGGAGGAGGATTAGGTAAGTGATATCTTTTTGAATCATCTTAAATATAGACCAAACTCCTTTGATTCTCTCACCTAACTTAAGAAGTTAAGCCAAACGTATAATAGGCTTAGCTTGGTACATTAACATGAAAAATTTAGCTCTTTACATCATGTCACACTAGAAATTATCAATCCCGCTCAACGTGATAAGACTTTCTCTATTTAACTAGTCCAACAGTGGTCGTAAGAGATATAAGGAATGATTCACAAGGCTTATATTTAAACAACATAATGATGAGTTGATGATATTTGATCAAACCATCTATATAATTCATTCATTTGCATTTTATATTTGTATCTATTTTAAGTTGGTGGATTTATTCAAACATGTTATTTATTGAATTGTATTACTTATTTTCATTTAAATTAATGTGGATTTGATCAAATTTTGATTTATTTGGGCATAAGATTTAATTGAATTAAATATTTACACACACACACACATACATATATATATATATATATATATATATTACTTGAATACAAATTATATTTAAAAGATTAGTGTCTCTGGTTTGACTTTTCTAACTCTTAAACCTAACCTTGTTCAAGTTAAAGCTAGATCTCAATCTAAGTCTAACTACGTTGGTCTTACTCACAATAAGAGGTACGACCTAATAAGAGCCATTGATCTAACTATTTAATATCTTTAAAGCGTGTTATAGACCTAATGAAGATAAAGTATAAGTACCTTATGAATGATACATATGAATAGACCTAAGCATAGTCCTATCTTGATTATAAACTTGTCCAAAACCAGCCCAACAAGGTGGAGAAACTAACCTTGGCCTATATAGGTAGTTCTTGAATCGCACATGGATCTATTGAGTCCCAAGGGAAAAGGGATTTGCTTTTTCTATTGATTCTTACATATTGGATAAAAAACAATTCTTGAATGAGGTATTTAACTCTAGAGATGAATCAAAAAAGAAATTTTTATTAGCTTTATCTCCTATTTTTTATGAAGAGAATGAACCTAAAAAAAATAAAAGTTAGGAAAACAACCATATAGTTGATTAGTTAAAACATAGTGAAAATTTAAACTATCTTCACTTTTCATGTAAACTACACAAAATAATTAGAAAAACAGCCATATAGTCGATTAATTAAAACATAGTGAAAATTTAAACTATCTTCATTTTTCATGCAAACTACACAAAATCTTTTCTCCTTCCTAGTATTTAATATATTACTATTAATACATGAGAAATAAATATTATTTTAAAACATATTTATTATGGTAAGAAAGTTCTCATTCCTTAGTATTGTAGGACTGACTTTTATCTTTTGATTTTTTTTTTTTAGGTTATTGTCCCATGTTACTAATATTACAACTCATAAATTTATCATTGTTTATCTAAAATCTTTTTTTGAAATACTTGAATTGGATTTTATATATTAGAATAGCTCTTTAAACATTTTAATATCTCTATTTTTTTTTATTAATTATTACTCTATTACTTTCAATAAGTCTTGTGTTCTTTCACACTTTTACTTCAACCGAGACTCCTCGTGTGTGTAGAGGGGGGAGAGAGAGAGAGAGAGAAGGGAAGAAGAGATTAGAGAGTTGTCCATAAATTTTTGAAATAGTGGAAACATGGGAGAGAGAAATATGAGATAAAGATGGATGGTGAGGTTAAATAAGGTTATCATGAAATTTACCATAATAACTATGTAGTTATTTTTACGGTATTGAATAATATAAACTTTTAAGGATATTTGATGGAATTTTATAAAAAAAGGTTAGAGTAGTTACTTAAAGTCTTTTTGGTTTTAATAATATAGATATGGTATTGTTTTGCAAATTCACAATTTTTACATGATAGTTTTCATTAATGTCTATTTATTTTCTGTAATAAAATAGATAAGGAATAAAAAATTTATACCTTGGGAATGACTATTACTAATAATAAGTTAGAAATTTATATTTCAGTACTTATTTTATGCAATTTTTTATTATAAAAAGTACCTATACAATGTTTAGTTCATTTCATTAATTCTAGTTAAGTTGGAAATTAAAAAAAAAATACTAGTACAACCCGAATGTTCTTTTTTGAAAATAATCAAAATTTATTAATTTTTCTTTTTAATTGAAATCATGATTATTCTAGACTTAGGATGCTGGCTGAATCGACCTAGGAAGGGTTAGCTTTAGGCTGGTTCTGTTCAATGGCTTGTGAACCAATATTTGCAAATTTTTTATGCTGATTTTCTTTTTTTGGAACTTGTGATAGTATTTCATATATAAATATATTACGTAATGTTATAAATATGCATTAATATATAATCTATAGTATAAGAGAAATAATATTATATATATTAATGTATATATACATTTATATATTAATGTATATATATTAACATGTCTTAAGTCAACACATATACACACAAATATATCTTGGATATATATAGCATATATGTACTAAATTCTTATACTTTGTTGTAACAAATGGATAAATATATAAAGAAAAATTATTTATGAATTCCATATGCATGACGTATATGATACACACTACAAATACATAAAAGAAAAATTATTTTTGCTATTTTTATTTATGAAAATTGAGCCAAATCGGCAAGCTCAAGCCTTTGATTTGCCATGACCCACCTGAACTAGCAAGTCACCTAGGCGATTTAGGCTTGCTTATCCGAGTGGATTTATGGGTTAACATGGCCTTATCTCTATGTGTAGGTTGTTTAATACTTAAGTTTTTTACTCCTTAGAGAGGGAATTAAAATTCAATCTTACAAAAAGAAATAACTTTCCTTATAAAAAAGGAATAGAAAAGTTTTGGGGAATAAATATTCTCAAATCGATTTCAAAGTAAATAAGGTAATAGGACTGTTAAGAAATAGTGAAACATGTCTATATAATCACTATAAAATAACTTATCTTCAATTATAACCATTTTATTTATTTTTGAATTTACTTAAGACAACAACACCTACACTTTAGTATTATAAATACAGATGGATATTGTCGTCTCAGGATATTTATCGATATAGATTCAGGAAGGAATAGGGTTTTGCACAAGTAGGTGAGCCTACAAAATAAGAAACAATGAAGAGGTGTTGGAATATTGTCTAATATAGCCACTTCGATACTTAAGTTAGATGTATATTTAGTGAGAGTATGAGTACTTAAAGATAATGTAGGCTCATGTGCACAAATTGTCAAGTAATTTACGGTTAGGTGATGATGTTGTATTTATAAAGTCGACAGTTGAAGAAGAGTTAATAGGAAAAAATTACATTTGTAATTATTGGAGAGTGAAGTAATAATGTCCGAAGTGATCCGTAAAAATAGAAGGCAATTATTTGACTTAGTTATTAGATTTATCTATATTTTTCTAGTCATCGGTGATTTCTGTGATGGGTAGATCACATGATAAGCTTGGACTAAAGTCGACCATGAGATGGAAGGTAGAGCTTTCAAGGGGCACATTGTAGACCATGAGCTTTGTTAGGTTGGCAAAAACCCAAGGAGCCTTATCTAAGACTCTATATCAACAAATATATTACCATTAAGTAGTTTCTATGGGAAAATTGCATTTCGTCTGCTAATCATCGTATATTCACAAACGTGGTGGAATTGTTTTTGTCTTATTTTTTTTAAAGAAAAAATGCATAGAATTAATCACACTGTAGTGGCTTCCATATCTAACTTTACCTTGCAGAGTTGAATGTATGAAATGGTTTGATCAGAGGTTAAATGTAGTGAAGCCATAAATAAATCCAAAAATAGGAATTAATTGTTTGATTTTATATATGATAATTCTGTCAGAGGGCATGATAATGAAATAAAAATTGTTACCTTTTGATATTATTAGTGGATGATACACTTAAATAACTTTAATTGTTTATTTGAACTTTTGAATAAAAAAGTTACATTTCATTCATGCACATGGATGGCATCGTCTAGTGGGTAAAGAAAGAAAATTGTAATAATATAGATTTTTAAGAGTGTGAACAGTACATTGTATATTTATACTTCAATAATATAAATATGGAAAAATAAATAATACTAATAGTCCTTTTTTTTTTTTTTTTTTTAGGTCAATACCAACAGAATTCATGCCGCCCATAGGGTCAAGAATGGGTCCTGTTGATTAAAATGTAGAACGGGGGATGAGACAGGAAAGACGCTTAACCCGGCGGGTGTGGTAGGTCTGATCCGGTTTGTTTGCATGTCTAGGAGCTAGGTAGTACGAACCATGGAAAAGAATAGCGGAAATTGAGATACTGGAACTCCCGTTCTGGCTTATAGGTGTACAATTTGTTCGATCCGATAGTCAAACTTTCCAGGATGTTTTTATCCCCCACCTCTCTGCGGCCTTACATGACCAAGAAAGGCAGGTAAGTGAGTGGTCCCAAACACTCATTAAATCGCACGTCAGAGCAAAATCTTCCAAGTCCTGATCACTATTGGTACACCCCGCATCGCCAGATAAAGAAACTCGAGATTCGCACGAAAAAATCATTCATCATACTATATTATGAAATATTTTAATAGCTACCTTAGAGTAGCACCCGATAACATTTATCTTTTAATTATCAATTATGTTTAATGTTTTAGTCGACAATTCTACCTACCTTAGATTGGTATTTACTATTTTAACAGCAGTTTACGGAATATTTCAAAAAAGCAAAATAAACAACGTGACTTTTAGAAGTTTTTTTACAATTATATGCTTATCAACGTCAATGATAGGTGTTCTACTTAATCCTTTAGCTATACTACGTATACTTGTATTAGAATTTAATTAAATGTTTTGTATTATTTTTGCTAATTATTTGAGTTCTCTATAATAAAAAAGATTCAATTAAAAATCATTTGTATTTCGAACGGATCATTTTAGTCCTTTATATTTATGCTTTTTACACTGATTAAATCTGTCTGTATAAATAGAGTATTAATTAGGTGGATAAGATATAAATATAGATGATTTAAAAGATCTACTTGAAATATAAAAAGAAAAAATGATTGAATTTTAATATAAGCAAATAGGATCACTAGAATGATTCACTTAAAAATTTTCCAAAGACTCTTTATATTTGATAAAAGGTGGAAAGACTTTGTATATTATTCTTGTTATACTTACAGATGGGGCCAAAATTAGTCTGATCGTTATTTTTTTTTTATATTTTTAAGGCTATGTTATACTTGGCCACTAATAAAGCAGTTGGAAAAGGGTTATGTGTATAAATAAAATGCTATATGTGTATGTGTAATTTTAAAAATCTACTAGAAGATTAGTGTACTTTATCTTTTTTAAAATATTTAAAAAGTTAAGGGTAAAGTTATATTTTTATTTTTCAACCTTTACTGCAATTTTTTAATCGAGTTCTCAACCTTTAATTGTTTTTTATTTGAGTTTTCAATATTTATAAGTAATTCCTTTATTAGTAAGCCATTAGTTTTTTGTTAGGGGTGATACACGAGACTATCTTACTGGTCCATATATTTTTATCAAATAAATAATCTAATAAAATGTTAAAAATAAAAAAATAATTAAAAGAATAGAAAAATGTGGAAAAATTAAAGAAATAACAATTTATAAAATGAAATTAAAATTAAGATTAATATGTACATACATATATATTATTTAATTAAATTAATAAAAAAATTTAAATTTAAAAGGAAAAGAAAAAGAAAAAATAACTAAAAATTAAAATAAAAATTCTCCCCACCATAAAGCCATGAGGTGGCTAGTCATCTTAGGGTATTGCATGATCATCAATAGGTAGCTACTGATCATCCCCTAGCATTGGGATGGATGAAATCACAACTTAGAGAGTAGATTGTGACCAAATTTTGAAAAGTGGATCACTTGAGCTACCAGTTGTTATATTGGCAGGTCATATGATCTCCTCGAGGTGGTTGCTATTCAAACTTAAAAAAGAAAATAAAAAAAAAAAGAGAGGGAAAATCTAAGAGAATCAAATTGGATAGAAATCGGGCCTATTGGGTTTTCTTTAACTTTCTACTTATAGCCGCTAATGGGTCACAAATTTTCTTTCTTTTCTTTTCTTTTTTTTTTTTTTTTTTTTTGAGCTAGCATCTTTTCTTTTTCAAATTTTTCTTTTTTAATTATTTACTTAATTAATATATAAAATGTTACTTTTTAATAAATTTACAATTTTTTTATTTTTTTTCATTTTTCCGATTTCTTTAATTTTTTTTAACTTTAAAATATTTATTATTATTTTCTTATTTTTAATGTTTTATCATATTATTTATTTAATAAAAACATATTGACCAATAAGATAGTGTTATGTAATATCTTTAATGGAAAAGCTAATGACTTACTAATGGAGAACTTATTTACATAGTGTGCAAACATCCCGGACTCAAATAAAAGAAATAAAAATTAAGAATTCAATTAAAAAAAGTAATAAAGATCGAGAACTCAAAATACAATTTTCCCCAGAATCCAGCATTCTAAAAGGAAACTTTCAGAGCACGTGTCATAGAAATCCTTAATGGGTCATGCATAAGTGGTCCCTTTTTTATTTTATTTTATTTTTGTAAAAATAACCTAACGAGTAACGAGTACCAAAATGAAACACGTGATGAGACGATGCGGCGTAAAGCACGTGAACAACATTTAACATTTAGATTCATCATTATTAGTTTACCAATCGTGCAACGAATTACAAAGGACCTCGTGAAAAATGTTTTACACGATATTTTCATCGTTAAGGAGTTGTCAATTATCGAAATGTAATAGTTAAGAGTAGTGTATATAAGGTCTGACTTATCTATAATTTTACATAAAATTTCAATATATATTATTAATATAGAAAATAAGAAAATTAAATTTGCTTATACTATTCTTAAACGGTGCAATTTTGATATCACAATCACTAATATGTTAATATTGATATTTATGAAATATTAATATATCAGATGTAATATGTATGGTTGAATAGGTTTCCGCCTTCAGTAGCTATTATTAAACATTAAGGAGTAGGTTGTTCCAGTTCCAAATTTTCGAAACATATAATCATATCATAGAGTCTAGGTATTGAAACTTGTTTGAGACCTATAGTCTACGTATTACAAGTCCTCAGTTAAGATGCCATGCAGTTCCGTAATATATGTTGGGTAACATAAAACTACGTTGGATTAATTTATATAATAAATATAATTTAATTGATTTAAGATCTATTATTTTGCACAATACTCAATCAAATAGTCAAATCTATCTCAATTTTTCCAATTTAATTTGTATATTGATTTATGTTAGCTGTGAAAGCAAGACTTAAAGATTTATAGCCTACAACTTTCATGGTGGTTTAATAGTATATCATGGTAGGTTTTAGGGTGGGTAAACAAGTAAAATTGCGGTAAAATGAAATTTCAATTTTTTTTTTGTTTTTCAATTCAATTCAGTTTGGATTAGTATTTTTTTTTTTTTTATGATGATTAGGTTCAAATACTCAAACCAAATCAACTAGTTCAAACCAAGCCGGTTTTACAATATTAAAGAAGAAATTGACTAAAACAGTGTGTAAAGTTTGGCTTCTCTATAATGACCTCTTGTGTTCCACTAACCTCTACTATTTAATAATTGCAAGCAACTTAGAAATTGCATCGTATGTCAAAATTTTTTAAATTGCCACAATTACTCAACTTGAAATGATAAGGTGATGAGCTTCGAAAGAGGTCAAGATGGAGATGAACTTTTGGTTGTTTGGGCTTTCCTAAAAGCTATGGAAACTTTAAGCAACTTAGAAATTGCATTTTATGTCAAAATTTTTTAAATTGCCACTCAATATTGTGGTTTGAAAGACAAACCTAAAATGATAATGTGATGAGCTTCGAAAGAGGTCAAGATGGAGATGACCTTATAGTTTTAAATTTATAGTATGCAAGTTGTTTGGTTTTCCTATAAGCTATGGAAACATTAAGTTAGGGATAAACTTTTGGGTAGTTCTTACTTCTAAATATTCCTTTAAAACTATAAGAAATGCATTTGATATGGATAAAATTAGAGAAACTGGTTCTCAATGAAACCAAAATGTAAACAGAAAATAGATTTTCAATGAATATAAATTCCATTTTTTTTTCTCATATAACATAAGCAACTAGTAGGTTGAATAAACAAGAAGCAAGGGGACGTAAGTACTCTCGAGCATAACCCCTTCTATCTTTGTATAATTTATTTTCTAATTGACGATTACAGTTCGCCTAGTAAACCAAATCGAACCTAACTAGTATATTTTGGTTTAAAATTTTTACAAACCAAATTGTATGGTTTGATTCAAGACCTTAGAAGCGATACTAAAATATATGGTTTGGTTCATTTTAGATTCAGTTTAAAGGTGCAAACCTAATTGAACCATATCGCGCCTACTCCTAACAAGTTTTTGTTGATAAGGTCTTTTGGACATGGTCTCCTCATCCCTGTATTGACCTAATAAGGCTTACGACATAGGTTACGCTCCATAAAGATTTGGCCTTCTCCCTCATGGCCGACATCAGCCCAGGCCCATTAGGTGGCTTGCCTAACTAAAATGATTACCAACAGCTAAAAGAACAAGGATAAGATTAACAACTAAGTCAAACAAGTTGGACATCATGAATCTACTCTCCAATACTTAACGTAGCTTTAGCCTACTAACTCCTCTCCAACTGTCGGCTTCATTACTCTATAAACACAAGGCCATCATCTAACAGTAAATCACTTGACACTTTATGCACTTGAGTCTATATACTGTCCTTGAGCACTCTTACTCCTTCCAAATATACACTTAACTTAAGTACTAAAGTAGTCATGCTGGACAACACCTCGACAACCCCTCATTACTCTCTGTTTTGCAGGCTCATTTACTTGTGCAAACTTTAGCTCCTACAAATCTATATCGGTAAATCTCCTAAGACGACATTTGGCACTATCCATGGGAATTTGATCTAATTTCCTACCTAAACATATTAAACACTCCCCAAAACATCACCTTTGACCGACATGTCTCACATTGACAACCCTAAGAACCACCAATTAGTGAATAATCAACTTGTTGAAAACTAGCCCTTACCAAGGGAAATGCTGGAGTAGTACCTAGAGCGCTCAGAATACTTAGTTGAGGAATTTGCAACTTTAAATAGGTTGCTTCGTGCTTGCTCAAGGAAGCCAAGAGGTGTGGTGCACAGACCCATCTACCTAAAGTCTCTAATGCCAACATTAGACAAAATAACTACCACCACCAGCGGTAGAATGGTAGGGATCAACAACACGATCCCCCAGTATAGCAATAGCTAGTAAGGTCTGTAACCACCTGTAACTAAGCCCTAATAGGCAATGAGCAAGTGGCTAACTCTTATGGAGCACTAGCATACTTTGTAGCGCGCTAAGCTTATCCAGCAAACAATATCAATCTCAATGAGCTTCGTGCGATCATAAGGAAGCTCTCCGAGTAACAAGGAGCAAGGCAGTTGGTAATACCAAGCTAATCGCCAGTAACAAAACTCCCTTCACCAAGGGTATTTAAGATGAAGTGTTGCCTCTTAATAGCAAACTTCCTACCTTGGACCAGTATGACGACATTGGTAATCCTAACGATCGCTTCCTCCATTTTTGCATCTTTATAAACTTTCATTGTCATGGGGATGCCACTCGGTGTAAGGCATTCCTAGGTATGTTGAGGAAAGTAGCTTGGACATGGTTCAACCACTTGCTTAAGAACTCTATCAGCTCCTTTGACAAGCTGGCATGGAGTTTAAGCTTTCACTTCAAAGCTAGCAAGCTCTCGTCCAAGGATACATCGTCCTTGTATTTAATAAGGTAGAGCGAGGGTAAGACTCTGTGTGAATTTATGGCCCGGTTCAATAATGTTGTGGTCAAGATCCCTCAACTAGACGAGGGAGTAGTAGTCCATACTGCATAACTCGACATACGACCTTCGGGAGACTTATTGATAACTCTTATTTTAAATACATTTCACATGGTGATTTTATAGTATTTTCTTTACATATTTGGTTTTCTTTAAAGAAATTGATACTTAATTGAGTAAAATTTTGATTTCAAGGTTTGAACGCGTTCTTGGATTGAAAACGAAGAAAAGAAATCAAGTTTCAGTCAATTTGGAGTTCAAATGAATGAGTTATGAAGTTGCATAAACAATAAGAATTTTGGTCAAAAAATTACATAGTTTGGGACACAACTGTGTCCCTATGCTGTGTCCATCCAGGAAGATTTGCTAAGGTCAGAAAGTTACATGACCTGAGGATACGATTGTATCCCAAGCTGTGTCTGGTGATGAAAAAAGATACTTTACAATACATTATAAAAGGACATACTAGGGTTTCGCACATAAGATTGGACATTAAAAAGAGAAGAGACTTGATAAAAAGGAGAAGAAAAAGGCGAAAGCAACACCTAACTTCAAGATTGAGGAGATTTTTCATCAACAAAAAGGGTTTTTCATGTTTTATTTCTTGATTTTGTTACAATTCGTTTTTAGTTTCATTATGATAGCTTAAGACTCTTGTATTTAGGATTGTGGAACTTAGGGTTTCATGTGACTATTAGATTCATTGATAATTTTCAATAAAGTTTCTATCTTTTCTTGATTCAATTATGTTATTTAATTGTTAATTGATATTTCTAGGGTATCAATCTATGATATTATGCATGATGATTGAGAAATCATGTGTAATGAGTTCTTGACATAATTAGAGAGAATTATATATGTACTTAGAGATAAGATATACATGTTTCTTTCGGAAAGTTGTTCTTTTGTGTGGGAATTCATTATACATTAATACGATTCTAAATTATATTACTAAGTGAAGAGATTCTGGTAAATAATTTAGGATTAGGGTTAATATGCTTGAGAAATGTGTTAACTTTAATTGTGAATCCCTTCGGTTAAGAATAATAGAGATTGAATTGGATACATTTTAAGCAGTCACATGTTAAATACTAGGGAAAATAATTCCTAAATACGTTATTTGCTTTCTTGAAGTTGTTCTTAGTTTTATCGCTTTTTAAATTGCTTAATCAAGTCTTATAATTAGGTTAGTTTGTTAATTTTAGTATTCTTAATTCATTTAACCCACCACAATTTTCGGTTAGATAATAAAGCTAAGGTTCATATTAGTACTCGAAGTCTCTAAGGGATCGACTCGGACTCACATCCTCTATATTAAAACTAATAGGTGTACTTGCTTGATATTACTTATTTGGATTACTTGCGAAGAGCAAGTTGAAGACCCTAATTGATTTTTGGATTAAGGCTAAAAAATACATGGACTAGGAAGACAACATTTGTGCTAGGCGTAGCATCGATCAAGAGAGGTTGAACAGAAATGACAAAGAGAGATTATCCATAAAAGATTGCCTCGATGGCAAGGAATCGAGCAAAGTAGAAGGGGAAGGCTAAAGCAGTAAGAAGCATCGAGCTAAGAGGAAACCCCCTTCCCCCTCCCATCTACATTTAGCACAACCCTTTGCATCAACTTATCACCCAGGTCTATTCCGAGGTACGAAATGGAAGCTTGCTACAAAAGCCTACTAAGATGAAGGGCAACCCGAGTTGTTGGAACTTAGACAAGTATTGTCAATTCCACGACGACCATGGCCACACCATCGACGAATGCTTTTAGTTGAAGAATGCAATTGAGTATGTTATTCAACAGGGCTTATTTGGTGAATAAGTAGCCCAGTAGAGGAATGAGGATCGTTTCGACTATGATGAAGATAGGGCACCTTAGAGAAGGCGAACTAAGGGTGCTTGAGTAGAGCAGAATGACGGTTGCCGCAATGATCGAGCTCCTAATAGCATCATTAATATAATTGTTGGGGAGCTACACCTAAGGAGCCGATTGAGCACCAGCAACTCAATTAACGACTCGTTCGATGTTCTGGCTGTTAGAGAGAAGAGACATAAGATTGACACTTCGATCTCTTTCTTAAACGAGGATTTAGAGGTAGTAAACACCCTCCACTAAGATGACCTTGTTATAGGGGTGAAGATAACAAACTTTGAGATCCTCAAGATTATGGTGGATACCGATAGTTCTACTTACATTGTTTTTTTACATACATACAAAAGGATGAAGAGCAAATTACCTATGAAGATGAAGCCTTATTGGCATAATCTAATCGGCTTCAATGGGAGCACTTTCCGAGCCAAGGGAATCATTACCCTCAACATGGAACTTGGCAATGATGATAACTTTATACGATGACTAGTTGAGTTTGTTGTGGTCAACTGTTCTTCCCCTTACAACGCATCTTGGGATGACTAAGCTTGAATGTATTTGAGGTAATCATTTCATCCCTCCACTTGAAGGCCAAATTCTTAACCTCCACCAGGGTGGGAATCTACAGATTTGATTAGAAGCTCTCCTAAGATCTTTATGTCAAGGTCACCCAAGCAGATGGGGTCTTCTCTTTAGAGACTAACTCATAGGAGAAGTCGATTGAGAGAGGCAAGCTAAGTTAAAAAACTGAAGAGGTACATATTGGTGCCTCTTTCGACTAGACCACTAAGATTGCAATTGAGACCCCTTCCAAGGTGAAAGAAGAACTAGTTGGCCTCCTGTGGGAAAACTCAAATAGGTTTGCTTAGTTGGCTTCAAACATGCCTGGGATCTCCCCTAACTTGGCAACTCGTAACCTCAACATTGACTCTATTATGTGGTTTATTAACCAAAAGAAGAGACATTTTGCACCAAAAAGGTAGGCCATAATTGAGGAAGAAGCGTAGAAGCTGCTTAAGGCCAGCTTCGTAAGGGATAAGAAGTATCCGACTTGGCTAGCAAACGTAATGTTGGTCAAGAAAAAGTTTAGGAAGTGGCGCATGTGTGTCGATTATACTGACCTCAATAAAGCCTGCTTGAAAGATTACTTCCCTCTTGTTAAGATTAACTAGTTGGTTGACTCCACATTAGGACATACCTTACTAAGCTTCATGGATGCCTTCTTAAGGCTATAACTAGATTAAGATGGACTTGAAGGGTGGAGTCTATACCTCCTTTGTTATCGATTTCAGCTTATATTGCTATACTGTCATGCCTTTCAACCTTAAAAATGCCCCCACAACATATGAGCGAATAGTGACAAAGTTGTTTAAGCCCCAGTTTAGGAGAAACATGGAGGTATACGTTGATGACATGATAGTCAAGAGTAGAAAGCTTGACGATCATGTCAAGGATTTGTAGGAAGCATTCGACTAGATGAAGAAATATGATATGAAGTCGAACCCTTAGAAGTGTATATTTTAAGTTGGCTTTAGCAAATTCCTTAGCTTTTTAGTCACCCATAGAGGTATCAAGGCCAACCCTAAGAAAATACATGCCATTAGGGATATGGAGTCTCTTACCTTAATCCAAGACGTACAAAAGCTTACTGGCATGGTGGCTATGCTGAGCAGATTTGTCTTCAAGAACATAAATAGATGCTTTGAGTTCTTTAAAATCCTTAAGAATCCTAAGGGTTTTGAATGGACTCCCCAATGTACAGTAGCCTTCTAGTAGCTATAGGACTTCCTCACATACCTTCCAGTCCTCTTTAAGCCTATCCTAGGGAGGTCTTGTATTTGTACCTAACAGTTAGTGATCGACCACTCTCCTTTGTACTAATTAGAATAGAAGGGAGATAGTACAAGCCTATATACTACATTAAGGGCTTAAGGTTAGGTACACCTGAGTAGAAAAGTTTGCCCTAGCCGTCGTCATTCAATACGTCAACTAAGGCCTTATTGCCAAGTGCACTAGATTATTAAGCTTATAAACCAGCTGTTGTGAATACTATTGTAGCCAGACGCATCTAGAAGGATGGTGAAGTACGTGATGGAGCAGAGTGCGTATGGAATCTAGTACCAACCATGAATGGCCTATAAGGCACAAGTATTGGCTAACTTCGTGGTTGAATATACATGAGAGGACGAAGTACCACTAGTGTTTCGAACCGTGACCAAGAACAGATAAGGCCGGTTGCTGAATGGGTCCAAGCTTGCAGAAAGGTTGAAAAGGGTTAACGGGGGAAAGGTAAGAAAGGGTGAAAAATGAAGAATGAAAATAGTAAGCAAATCCCACGAATAGTTCCATAGGATATGACGCACCAATGGAACTTCCGAGGACTCATGACATAATTCAATATGACATATGAATTGGTCCAATGAGGTTACTCGCCACCTAACCTTACTTAAGGGAAATGATAAGAGTGATACCAAGAGTAAACAACAATGTTTACGCAAGGAGGAAAGTACTTAAGTGTATCGAAGGTAATCTGCCTCTTACAGCTATAAGTATAAGGGTATTTATACCTGTAAGTTAAAGCAACTTGCCCAAAGGGAAAAAGATAACAAGGACATTTCCTAAAGAAGCAATGTACATGATACAAAAGGATAAAAATGAATATATAAGGAAAACAATCATTGGTGCTACAAATTCTATATACGATATTATACACGTGGCGATGTTGCATTGGCGAGGTTGTTAAGATATGCGGACAAAAAGTACGAACAGATGGGCTTATCCGAACATGGATGGCTTAGTCAGTCCGGATTCTCTATCTCTTGGCTTTTCGACAAGGATGATACTGAGTGATAGGTCAGCTCGGCACCGGAGTATAATCATTGACTCGGCATAATTAGGGGGGTTCATGCGGCATGGCATTAAAGGCAACTTGGTAAGGAAGTACTTGGCCTTGGTAGAGATTGGTTGGAACATAAGGATTCATCGTACTAGCCCTTCTAATCCTTGGGCTTGGTTGTAGGTCAGTGGTCCCGTAGCTTGATTCCCATCATTCCTTCCAGGTTGTTTTGGATTTGAGATCAAATCCAAATGATGTTTGCTCAGTTCTCCATTAAGGTGATATGGACTAAGGTCAGCAATGTTGAAGGCATTAGAAACCCCATAGTCTTCAAGTAATTCCAACTTATAGGAGTTATCACTAATTTTCTAGAGGATTCTGAAAGGTCCTTCTACTCTTGCAGATAATTTGTTTTTTCTTTTGCTCGGGAACCGTTCCTTACTGAAGTGTAGCCATACTAAGTCTTTCGATTGAAATTATTTGGCTAACCTACCCTTGGACTTTTCTTGCATCCTTCTGGCAGTTTGATCGATGTGCCGAGTGAACTTGTCATAGATGTGCTAAAGAGATTGTGCTTTGGCCGAGGTGTTAAGGTCCTTTTGCGCGAGTGCTGGTATAGGGGCGTAGTCAAGGGGCGTAGTCAAGGATTGAATCCATAGATTACCTCGAAGGGAGTTTACTTAATGGTATTAGGTACGGTTCGATTATAAGCGAACTTGACTACTGGCAGGCAGACATCCCAATCAGCCAAGTTCTTACCTACTGTAGCTCGGAGTAGTGACCCCAAAGTATGATTAACTACCTTTGTTTGGCTGTTAGTTTGGGGGTGACATGAGGTACCGAAGAGTCATTTGGTTCCCAATTGATGCCACAAGGTCCTCCAAAAATGACTCAAGAACTTTGGGTTTTTGTTAGAAACTAAACTCACGTTGTATATTTGTACAATCCTTTGTAAGAAAAGAGGAGCAATAGCCGAAGCGTCGTTAGTTTTGGTACAAGGCATGAAGTATACCGTCTTATTGAACCAATCTACAATGACCATTATAGAATCTTTGCCTCGGGCAATTCGCGGCAGTCCAAGAACAAAGTCCATACTCAGTTTAGTCCATGGCCTTGTCAAAATAGGTAGGGGCATTGCTTTCCCTTGTTTGGCTTCGCACTTAGCCTTTTTACACACAGCGAAACTTTCGACAACTTGGTGCATAACTCTTCACATTCTTGGCCAAAAGAATCGGCTATTCAATAGTTCGTAGGTCTTCCTCTCTCCAAAGTGTCTGGAGAGTCCTTTGCTATAGGCTTCCATGATTAATAATTCCCGTAGGGAACAAGTCGGCACGAACAGTTCCCCCCCTGGGAATATATAGCTGTTCTCCACATAATACTCATCCATTATCCTCCCATCTACACATCGCAAAATGATTGGTCTAAAGTGTGGATCCTTAGAGTATTGTTCTTTGATACTCACAAAACTAAACAGCCTGATTTACAGTTCTGATAAGAGCGCATGCCTCCTTGAAAGAGCATCTGCAACTACGTTACTCTTTCCTTGTTTGTACTTTATCACAAAGTCTAATCCCTAAAGGATTTCAAACCACTTCGCCTGCGACTTTGACAACTTGGTCTAACTTCAGAGGTACCTCAACGATTTATGGTTAACATATATGACAAATTCTCTTGGCAGTAAGTAATGTTGCTACACTTGCATTGCTCAGATCAATGCCAAAAGTTCCTTGTCATACACGAAGTAGTTCAACTATGGTCCTTGGAGCTTCTCACTGTAGAAGGCAATTGGTCGGCCTTCCTGCATTAGGACAACACCTATTCTAACCCCTAATGTGTTACATTCTAGCTTAAAAATTTTGTCGAAGTCAGGCAGTACTAATACCGGGATAAAGGTCAATCTTCTTTTATGTCAGCAAAACTCCTCTCCTCTCTTTCTCCCCATTGGAAGTTGATGTCCTTCTTTGTTAGCTCGGTAAGTAATGTGGTGATGGTGCTGAAATTCCTGATAAACCTTCTGTAAAACAAAGCTAATCCATGGAAACTTCTTATGTCGACACAAGTAGTAGGAGTCGGTCACACGATAATTGCTTTGATCTTCTCATCATTGACTCGCAAGCCTTCTCTATTAACTACATACCCTAAGAATACCACTCTCTCCTAGCAGAAGCAACATTTTTTCAAGTTGTTGAATAGTCTCTCGGCATGAAGGATATCTAAAACTGATCTGAGATATTTACAGTAACTTGGCATGTCGACACTGTAGACTAGGATGTCATCAAAGAACACTATGACACATTTCCTAATGAGATGTCTTAGCACATGGTTCATAAGTCTCACGAAAGTGGTTAGGGCATGACCATCCATTCGTAAAGTCCATGTCAAGTCTTCAAAGTAGTCTTCCACTCGTCTCCTGACCTTATGTGCTGACCTTATGTAGATTTGATGGTAGCCAAACTTGGGATCAATCTTGCTAAAAATCTTAGCTCCATTTAGTTCGTCCAACATGTCTTCTACCCTCGGGATCGGATACCTGTATTTGATCGTGATTTTGTTCACTGCTCGGCTATCAACACATATTCGCCAAGTTCCATCCTTCTTCGGCACTAGAAGTACAGGTACAACATAAGGGTTGAGACTCTCTCTTACATAACCTTTCTTCAGCAACTTATTGACTTAACGTTAGAGTTTGGAAGCTTGCTTAGGATTCATTTGATAAGCTAGCTTATTCGGTAGTACAGCGTTGGGTATTAAGTCAATGCAGTACTCTATCCCTTGAGTTGGGGGCAACTCCTCAGGTAACTGTTCGAGGAATAAGTTGACATTATCATCTAGCAACTCCTTGATTTCTTGGGGAAGCTCACCACACTCCTTCACTTCCAATAATGGCCTAACCAACAATAAGGTCGGCTTGTCAATATTGATGGCTTCTCAGAGCTCAGGTTTACTCATCACCAAAGCTCTCTTTAATCTGTGAGTGAGTTTCGCCTGTAGCTTGTGAACTTCTCTCAGTGGCATTAGATTCAGCGTGATCTTCTGGTAATCTTTTTTAAACATATACGTGTTCCTATAGCCGTCATGTATAACTCTCCTATCAAACAACCACAACCTACCCAATAACACGTAGGAAGTGCACGTAGGCAGCATGTCGTAGAAGATCTGGTCAGAGTAATTCCTTATAGTGATCGGCAGCAGTATTTGCCTAGTGACATGTAATTTTCCTTTCTCATTCAACTAGTGCAACTTGTATGGCCTAGAATGTGCAATAGTCGGTAGTTTTAGTTTTGAAACAAGATCGGTCGATGCCACATTGGTGCAACTTCTACTATCCACAATGAGAGCACACATCTGATCATTCACCTTACAAGTGGTATGAAACAAATTTTCTCTTTGCTTCTCCTCTCGTGAGGGTTCCATACTCATAGTGTGCTAAACAACCATGAGTAACTGGTCTAAGTCCTTGGAAAATACGTCTTCCTCAATCAGTTTTTTTCTCGATAGGAATCTCCTCCTCTTTAGATTCCTCATCCATACTCTCTACTTCTAACTTCGAGATATCTCCCTAAATGACCATCGTCCTTCAGCTTAGGTACTAAGTAGCCATATGTCCGAACCCTTGCCACTTGAAGCACTTGTTTTGGCTGGTCTTCTCGCCAGACCCTTACCCCTTCTCATATGTTCAGGGTTGGTACTATATCTTCAAGTTGGCCTTTCTACTTGGCTTTGACATTAACTCTTTTGCTTGGTTTGATACTAGACTGAGCTTGATCACTTGCCTATCTTGGTCGGCTAGTCGGCATTCTGGTTGTTACTCGGCTCCTCCTTTGCCTCTCTACTCGCTAGGCAATCCTAACAAATTCATCCATTGTATCAAATCATTGGAGATCCACAATGTCTCAGATGTCTCCTCTCAACCCAATAATAAATCTTGAAACTATTCAGGCTGGTGATTCCTCTACTTCACATCTTATCATAAGTATTTGGAATTCTTGAACATACTCATCAGTGGTTCGACCTCCTTGTCTCAGCTCCTGAAGTCAAGTGAAAGTATCTTGGAGATATGTTTCCAATACGAATTTGTTTTTGAGCACTCTTTTCATCTCGGGCTAGGTGTTAATCTCTTGGTACCCCTCTCTTCTTCTCATAGCCTAAAAATTCTTTCACCACATGGGAGCATATCTGGAGAATTCAACAGCAGCAATCCTCTTTTTCTCATAATCCTCATATTGATAGTAATCAAACATACGCTCTACCTTCTCTTCCTAATCTAGATACTCATCAATATTCCTAGACCTATTGAAACTCGGAATCCGAAGCTTCACATGGTCAGATGCTTTGGAGACTCGTACACGCTCCTCTACAAAATACTCTTCTTCCTTCTCATCAAACTCTCTCAGGTCTATCATTCGCCTTACTCGTCCGCCAACTTCTCCACCTCAAATTGGTCGAGCTAGGTTCTGACCTTTAACAGGTTAAGCATCTTGGGAGTGTTTTATGCGACCTTAGTGGGTCGATAAGATAGGGCATGAACAGCTCAAGTCAGATTTACCAAGAGCTTAGCTACTTTGTTAAGTCTCTTGTCAGTGCTTTTAGGAGTTCCCCGAGATTGTCGTCTATGGTGGACAACTCCACTGTCATCACCAATACTGACATTCATACTTGGGTTTGTCATTTTTCTTCATAGATTCAAAATTCAAACAAACACTTCAAAAAGTGAACAACTAACAACATAGCAGTCAAATGAACACAGTAACTGACTCTGTTTCATACATGCAAAAAAGAGCACAACAGAACTTCAAGAAGAACTAACTATAGTTTATACAAAACCTCCACTCTAATACCAAAATGTTGTGAATTGTGACCAAGAACAAACAAATCTGGTTGTTAAATAGGTCTATGCTTATAAAAAGCTTGAAAAGGGTTAATGGGGAAAGGTATGAAAGGGTGAAAAATGAAGAATGAAAATAGTAAGCAAAACCCACAAACGGCTCTAGAGGATATAACACACCAATGGAACTTTCAAAAACTTACGACATAATTCGATATGACACACGAATTGGTCCAATGAGGTTACTCGTGACCTAATCTTACTTAAGGGAAAGGATAAGAGTGATGTTGAGAGTAAACAATAGTGTTTATGCAAGAAAGAAAGTACTTAAGTGTATTGAAGGTAATCTGCCTCTTACAACTATGAGTATAAAAGTATTTATACCCGTAAGTTAGGAAAACTTGCCTAAAAAGGAAAAGACAATAAGGACATTTCTTGAAGAAGCAATGTATATGATACAAAAGGGTAAAAATGAATATACAAGGAAAACAATTATTAGTGCTATAGATTCTACATATGATATTGTATACGTGGCGATGCTACATTGGCGAGGTTATTAGGAGATGCAGATAAAAAGTACAGATAGATGGGCTTGTCTGAGTAGGGATGGCTTAGTTAGTCCAGATTCTTTATCTCTCGGCTTCTTAGCAAGGATGATACCGAGTGATAAGTCAGCTCGGTACCAAAGTGTAATCATCGACTCGGCATATTAGAGAATAATGGGTGATCATACGGCATGGCATTAAAGGTGACTTGGAAAGGAAGTACTCGACCTCAGCAGGAGTTGGTTGGAACATAAGAATTCATCGTGCTAGCCTCTTCTAGTCCTTGGGCTCGGCTACAGGTCAAGGGTCTTGTAGCTTGATTCCCATCAACTAGGGGATGATAAATCGCTGTGGACTCTCTATGTAGATGCATCATCCACCTCGAAGGGTAGAGGTATGGGTCTTGTACTGATCGAACCATACAAGATCACAGTTTGTTATGCGTTTAAGTTCGGGTTCGACACTAGCAATAACAAATCCAAATACGAGGCCATGATAGCTAGTCTCATGCTGGCTAAGGAGATTAGCGTCAAGCATCTATAAGTTTTCTCGAACTCCATGCTTGTCATCCAATAAGTCTAGGGCAAATAAGAGGCTAAGGACAACATTATGGCAAGGTACATGGAGAAGGTGAAGAGCTTCCTAGCTGAGTTTCCTTTGTGGACCATCACAAAGATCTTTCGACTAAAAAACTTAGCAGCTAATTGGTTATCCAAGCTTAAACAAGGATATAGAAGCCTGAGGTAAAGGATAGGAAGATCTTCATTGAGTACTTGCAAGAGAAGAGCATAACTCCTAGCTTAGCTGAAGTCTTGGAACTTATAGAAGCACCATCAGAGCCGAGTTGGATGGATTCCATCTAGACTTACTTGGAGTAGGGCATGCTCCTAGAAGATAGCAGAGGCAAAGAAGCTAAGATACCATGCCACTAACTACACGTTAGTCGATGGCATTTTGTATCGTAGGTGGGTCAGCCTTTCTTTGCTCAAATGCCTTAGAGAAAATGAAGGATTGCATGTTATGGAAGAGTTTCACGTTAGAGAGTACAGCAACTACATTCAATCCCAAGTCCTCTACATCTAAGCTCTACGACTTAGATACTATTAGCCTACTATGAGGTAGGATGCTAAGGCTGTAGCCCAAAAGTGCCCCTAATTCCATAAGTGTACCTTAATTAGTTACGCCGCTAGAAACAATCTCTAGCCCCTGACCAATCTGTAGCCATTTGCTTAGTAGGATATCGACATCCTCGGTGCCTTCCCCAAGGTCTTGGGAGGTTGGTAATTCATTATCGTGGTTGTCAATTACTTTACTAAGTGGGTTAAAGCTGAAGTAATAGCGAAGATCACTAAGAGGAGCATTGAGTCATTTGTTCAGAACAACATCCTCTCTAGATTTGGGGTCTCCTATACCTTCATCATGGACAATAGGTGTCAGTTTAACAATCCTAAATTCAAGGATTTTGTGCTAAGTACTACATTATGTTGTACTTCATGTCAGTCGCTCATCCTCAATTGAACGATTAGGTTGAAGCAGCCAATTGGGTCATTTACGAAAGCTTGAAGAAGAGTAGACCAAGCTTAAGGCACTTGGGTAAACAAGCTGCCCAACATTTTGTTAGGGTATAGGACTATCCACAACACCTCCATAGGTGAAATCCCTATCGAGCTAAAGCTTCCCAAAATCTAAACATAAAGTTTCAACACCATCTTCAGTAAGTCCCTACTATAGGTCAACGTTGACACCATTGAAGAAATTAAAGACTTGCTGCAGCTCGGGTAATCAGTTAGCAGCAACAAGCGACAAGATACTATGATTAAAAGGTCAAACACAAAGAATTTAAGGCCGATGACTTAGTCTACTGGAAGCTAAAGGCTACAGGCTTACGAGAAGGATAAAGCAGGTTAGCCCCAACTAGGAAGACTTGGTTAGAGTTAGAGAAAACCTGAGGAATGAAGCATATAGAAAAGAATAATTGGACTGCAAGCTCATCCCATGTACATGGAATATTGATAACCTTCGACTGTATTTTGATTAATGTACAATTGTAAATTTCTTCGTAATTAATAAAAGTACGATTTCCCATGTGTGCTATTCATGTTTACTATTTATTCCCTTACTCTTATATGAAGTCCTAGCCTTCAAAGGGTAAACAGACCCACTAACTAGGTAGGTCGAAACACTATTAACCTGACCTCCCTCAGGTAACCTCTATAAGGGGAAACACGCCTTACCTGAGGAACTCCTACCAACTAAGCAAGTCGGAAAGCTACTGACTTAACCCCTTTTAGGTAATCTCAATAAGGGGAAACACCTCTTACTTGAGAAATCCCCATTAATCGGGTAAGTCAAAATGCCACTGACTTGACCCCTCTTGAGTAACCTTAGTAAAGGGAAACATCCCTTACTTAAGGAACTTTTATTAACCAAGCAAGTTGGAACACCACCGACTTGATCCCCTCAGGTAACATTCATAAGGGGAAATACCCCTTACTTGAGAAACTCCCATTAACTAAGTAGGTCGGGATGCCACCAATCTGACCCCTTTTGGTAACCTCTATAAGGGGTGTTTCCCTTTACTAGAAGAACTCCTACTAATCGGGTAGGTCAGAACACCATCGACCTAACCCCCTCAAGTAACCTTTGTAAGGGGAAAAACCCCTTACTTGAGGAACTCCCCTAAACAAACCCTACAACTAAGCAATCAAAGCTACGTTATAAAGAATCGAGCAAAAAAGTAAAAAGCAGCAAACAAGAATCGAAGTATGAAAAGCAAGTGCACTAAGCAAAGAGGTTCAAAATTTCATTAATAAAAAGAGGAATATACAAAAGTAAGCTTGGCATCCCAACTTAAAGTACAAAGCGAAGGGAAGGGGGATAACTACTACTTTAGATCAGCAAACTCCAACAGCTTCGAAAAGTCTAGTGTATTAATCTACTTAGAAGGTTAATTTGTTAATGGCCTTTGAGATGATTGGCTTTGGGCTGTAGAGAGAAAGGCTAAAACTTATTGGCTTGGGTTAGTAGAAGGATCACCCCGACCTTGATCATGTTAGGAAGCACCTTTAGAAATGACCTCCTATTGAGCTACTGGAGCAAAGGTGGATGAGGAAGCGTCTTGATCGACCTTGATAATAGAAGTGATGCCCTGGATTGTAGCACTTGCTTGGGTCACTCTCTTCTCTCAATAAGTGGGTAAGTCCAACTAACTAAGGAAGCTCAAGTCGAGCTCGGGATGATGGGAGAGCACCTCATCTCGCATGAATTGAATGCATTCAGTGGAGATGTCCTCTAACTCTTGCAACCACCAATCTGTCTTCTGGAAGTCCTTGATAGCCTTGTTGGCAACGGCTTCATTGAGCACCTCCCTACTCTCTAATTTGGAGATGATCTCCTTCATCTCTAAGTGATATGGGCTCGTGGATGAACACGCAAGCCCAATTCGTACGTAACCAAAAAGGGGGTGGGTTCGGACCATGAGATGGTTCGAAAGATAAATGGCAATTGAAGGATGAGCAGGGGTTCCCGTACACCAACAATGGATATGATACACCAACGCTTTATACGAACTCGAGTCACACTTGATATGATGCACAAGTATAGCTAGAGGGCATTCGCTACTAGTCTACTCTCAATGAGCTAGATAAGAGTAGCTCAAGAGTAAGCAGAAAGGACACTTAGCTTGAGATAGTGAGAAAGTTTAGCATAATCTCTGTATATTGATTGATGAGGCTATTACAATATGCAAGTGTTTATAGTCCCTAATTAGGGTAAGTCCTAGGTTATAGGAAATTATAAAAAAGGATTTCTACTAGCTAGGACAAGGGGAATAATTTACAAGGGTAGCAATGTAATCGTACCAAAAGAATATCCTTTGTCAGAAAGGACAGTATGGACGTTAAAAAAGATAACACGTGCATAATTTTGCTCATTTTATGGTCTCCATGACACTACAAGCTGAGTAGGGGTGGGCCTTAATTAGGTCTGGTTAGTGTTGGTAGTTCAGCAGCTCTAATTACTAAGACTAGACAAAGGTTAGCTCAGGGACGACTCACATTCGGTCATCTTCGGATGGTTGGTTCTTGACAACTATTAGTTTGGCCTCGATACTGTAGGGTTAGCTATAAACTAATTTAGTGCTTGGACTGGTGTGTTGCGGAGGGGTTGGCTCGACATGTCGAGTGATCACCTTGGCAGTTCCTTGGATAGTATGGAGAGTGAAGCAGCTTGGCAGGTTGGACTTAGGTAATTACTGCTCCTCGATGTTTAACTCTTCTTGGACATTTCGATGAACCATTTGAGCTAGACCTTGGGTTTGGGAGCGCATGATTTGTCCTTGATCCTTATCATTGCCTTCGGCTTATTTGAGATTTAGGATCAAATTTGGTTTAGCTCTAGGTTGCTCATCCTCAAGAGTGTAAGGTTGGAGATTGGCAATGTTGAAGGAGTCCGAAACTCCATATCCTTTAGGTAGTTCAATCCAATAAACATTAGGATTGATCTTTTCAAGCACTTTGAAAGGCTCGTCGGCTTTGGGAAACAACTTGCTCTTCCTTAAGTTAGGAAATTGTTCCTTACTAAGATGTATCTAGATTAGATAACCTGGTTGAAATTCTCTCTTCTTTTGTTCTAGGCCTCGCTTCTCAAGTTTAGTATTAGCTTAGCTCAATTGCTTTATAACCTTCTGATGCATGACTCTAATGGCCTCAACTCTTTCTATGGTTGCTGGCCATCATCAAGCCTCAGTTGGGGTGCTTGGTCCATCAAGAGCTTAAGGTTAAACCTACAAGCGACCTCGAATGGAGACATGGTGTGCCTAGGAACTTAGTCATCACTAGGACTTATCGTAGCAAATTTGAACTAAATGGGTCCTCTAAAATATCGAAGAAAAATGGATGGAAATGGTCCACGGACAAATTGGAGTAGTTGACGTGAAGTTGCTCGGAGGATGTAGCATACTAGCAAACATAACATGACTTGATACCTTATTTGATATGATGCACAAGTTAATATCAAGGTTCACCCGCTACTAATCCTGAGCTATTCAGCAAGATTAGATAAGAGTGTATGAAAATTGGAATTAGAGAGGGTTGTCTCACAAGAACAGAATATTTAATGTTTAATTGTCAAGTTATCTTCGGCTTACAAGGAAAAGGAAATATTTATAGTAAGTCCTTAAAGCAACATTACAAATAAAGAAATTATTGGAAAGTATATACAAAAAGGGATTCCTAATACATACGAAAAAGGGTAAAAAGGACAAAAGACAAAAATGGAAAAGTGGTACAATGTTAGAGAAGGTAGATAGGTGGTAGTACAACATTGGTCCTGTACAAAGATTCTTTAAACACAGTAGGCAAGGGGGCTCAAGATGTTGTGGTAATAAAGGGGCGAGGCGAGAAGAGGGTGACAATAGAGATGGTAACAGGTTGAGAGAAAAACTACTCGTTAGGTAAGTGAGTCTCTTATCACTCGATAAGAACCTTTGGGCAGTAGTTGGTTGGATTACTCAGTACAGGGTCCTTGGTAAGGGCATGGTCGGTATCATCACAATCGGGAGTATAGATCAACATATAACAATGCAAGGTGCTCAAGGAGTTTAGCCACCTTCCTTTGACATATAGTTTCTCATCATCAGTAGGTTGCCGAAGAAGATTCTTTGGGTGAGGGGTTGGAGGCCTCGAAGCCGTGCGCGAGTAATGAGACCGATGGTCGGTAGTTCATCAATTCCCTGGGTGGTTGAAGATTTGCCCTCAAATCTTAGTCTTCGTCATCATCGGGCACATATGGAGTTAGATTGGCGATATTGAATGTGGTAGACATGCTGAAACCTTTGGGTAGCTCAATCTTGTAAGCATTATCATTAATGCGTCTCAGGATCCTGTAAGGTCCATCCGCTCTAAGAGATAGTTTGTTTGTCCTTTTGATAAAGAAGTGTTCCTTACTAAGATAGACCCAGACAAGGTCTCTAGGGGTACAAATAACTCATCTTCTTCCACTATTTCCTACTTCCTTCTGTCGGGCTACAATTTTAGCTAATTGCTCTGTAATCTTTTGATGTAACCTCTAGAATTCCTTGGCACACTGCAGGCATTGACTCTCCCCTTGTGTAGTCGGACTGTTAACTAAGTTCAAGGGTAGGTTTGGGTTAATTCCATAAATAACCTCAAATGGTGATGTTCCAGTAGAGTTGTGAGTTGAGTGATTATAGGCAAATTTAATGATGGGTAGACATAAATCCCAGTCATGAGAGTTCTTTCTAACAGTGGTGCGTAAGAGGTTATCGATGGTTCTGTTCACTACTTTAGTTTGGCTGTCTATTTAGGGGTGACATGAGGTACCGAATAGGAGTTTAGTGTTGAGCTTCCTCTATACGGTCTTCCAAAAGAAACTCGTGAATTTTGAATCACGGTTAGATACAATACTCTTCGGCACTTTATGTAGTCGCATAATTTCTTGCAAAAAGAGGTTAGCAATGAAATAAGTATCATTAGTTCTGTGATAAGGAATGAAGTGGCCTATCTTGCTAAATTGATCAACCACCACTATGATTGAGTCATATCTTTTCAGCGTATGGGGAAGGTTGAGCATGAAATTTATACTTAGATTGGTCCATGGCTACTTTGGAATTGGTAGGGGTGTATATTCTCCAGAAGGCTCTCTCCTTCCCTTTGCATATTTACACACCTTGTACCTCTTAAGTATGCGGTGCACATCCTTCATCATCCCAAGCCAATAGAAATGCTCTTTCAATATCTTAATCGTCTTCTTTTTCCTGAAATGGATGACTAGACCCTCAACATGAGCTTTTCGAAGGAGTAGTTCCCTTGCAGAACCACTTGGTACGTAAATCTACTTGCCCTTCATCAAGAATCCTTCGCTCAAATAGAATCATTCCACAACTCCTCTAGCACTGTACCTTGCTACTAAAGGTCTAAAATGTGGGTCATGCTCATATTGATCGGGTAAAGTGTCGAATCCAAGCACCTTAGCTTGTAATGTTGTAATGAGGGTATGATGGCAAGAAAGTGCATCAACCATTATGTTGGTGCTTCCCTTCTTATACTTGATGACATAGCAAAAGATCTCTAAGAATTTGACCCACTTGGTGTGACATTGAGAAAGCTTTTGTTGCTCACGAAGATGCTTAAGAGATTCATGATTCGAATAGATGATGAATTCTTTCGGCAACAGATAATGCTGCCGATTTTGGAGTGTTCAAACAAGGGCATAGAACTCCCTGTCGTAGGCCGAGTAATTCAAAGCAGCACTATGGAGTTTTTCGCTAAAGTAGGAAATGGGTCGGCACTCTTGCATAAGGACAGCACCAATATTGACATCAGACGCATCACATTCAACCTCAAAAACCTTCTCGAAATCTAGTAGGGTGAGTACAGGAGCAAACATCAACTTAGACGTCATGTCTTCAAAACTCCTTTGAGCTTTTTATATCCATCTAAACTTAATGTTCTTCTTAGTTAATTTAGTCAACGGCGTAGTTATGGAGCTAAAGTTTCGAATCAATCTTCAATAGAATGAAGCCAATCCATAGAAGCTCCTGACTTCGGTAGTACTAGTCGACGTAGGCCACTTATTAATAGCTTTGACTTTTTCCTCATTAACTTAAAGTCCCTTCCTTGAACCGACATATCCAAGGAATACAACTTCGCTTTGATAGGACGTGCATTTCTTTAGGTTGTCGAATAATTTCTTGGTACAGAGTATGTTAAACATTAATCTCAAATGTTTGACATGAACGAGGAGGTCGGTATTGTAGACTAGAATATCATCAAAACAAACCACAATGCATTTGCTGATCAACGATCTGAGTGCATGATTCATCAGTTGAATAAATGTACTTGACACATTAGTTAAACTAAATGGCACCACTAACTATTCGAACAGACCATCTCTTGTCTTAAAGGCCTTCTTCTATTCATCCCTAGGTCTCATTCGTATTTGGTGGTAGCCACTCTTCAGGTCAATCTTAGAAAAGACGTAGGCGTCATGTAACTCGTCAAGCATATCATCAATGCGCAGGATCAGGTATTGGTATTTGATAGTGATCTTATTGATAGCTCGACTATCAATGCACATTCGCCACATTCCATCCTTTTTCGGCATAAGCATAGCGAGCACAGTACAAGGCTCATGCTCTCAACACCTTTCAAGGGAGGAAAGCCTTTCGGCATCTTAGCAGGGAATAGGTTGGTAAAGTTCTAAAGTAGCTGCTACACTTTTGCAGGTAAGTTCCTAACTTCTCTAACCTCTAAGAATCTCCTAACTAAAAAGAGTACATAGTCTTCGGCCTTGACTTCGCATGTAAATTGAGCTCAGAAAATCACTAAGGACTTCTGCTGGAGAAATCTAGCAACCTTTTCTTGGGCTTCTTACACTTCCTTTGGATTCAGAGGCATTAATATAATTTTCTTCCCATCTTTCTGGAACATGTAGGTGTTCTTATACCCATTGTATAACACTCTCAAATCAAATAGCCATGGTCAGTTGAGTAATATGTGAGAAGCACACATGGGAAGAACATCATATAGTACGTTGTCCTTATACCTATCACCAATGGTAATCGACATTTTAATTTGCTTGGCAACGTGTAGTCCTCCTTTCTTATTTAACTAGTGAATCTTGTATGGCTTGGGGTGAGGAAGGGTTGGTAGTTTCATAGCCTTAACTACTCCTTGCATGATGAAGTTGGTATAACTGCCTCTGTCAATGATCATGGTGCATAGTTTGCCATTTACTCGGCAATTTGTATGGAAGGGGTTCTCTTGTTGCTCATTTTCATTAGCTACAAAAGCACCGAGAGATCGTCGAACAACAAAGCAATATTCGGCTCCACCTTCAAGAGGTATCTTAGCATCGGGGTCTTCTTGAAATTCTTCCAGCATCTGATCGATTGCCACTTCTTCCTCTCCTTCACTCGTACTTTCTACTTCAAACTAGGGCTTATCTCTCTTTATGGTCATGATTCAGTGGTTCAGGCATTGACTAGCCATGTGTCTATAGCCAAGGCATTTAAAACATTTGATTTCTCGAGTTTTCCGTCCTAAACTCTGACCTATATCTCTTCGGATCTTAGGCTCCTTAGTCTTGCTCTTACCTTAGCCTTCTTCTGGTTGGCTCTACATCTGACCTTAGCATTCCACCTTAGAACTATTTGATGCTCTATCATTCCTTGGTCAGCTCGATAGGCTACTTGTGTTTGATAGTACTATTCAACTACTTAACATCCGACTAACTTGGTTTCTTCGTTGCCTTTCAACTCTCTAGGCCATATGGATGGTTTCATCCAGAGTTGTGAGGTTTTGTAGTTCTACGATGTTACCAATCTCAGCCCATAGTCTAGAGATGAATTGTGCTATAGTTTGTATCTCAAGCTTGTCGACATCGCATCGTATCATGAGTAACTGAAACTCTTGAACGTAGTCATCTACTAATCTGTTACCTTGCTTCAAGTCTTGGAGTTATCAGAAAGTGTCTTGTTCGTAGTGTTCGAGAATGAACCTACTCCTCATAACTCTCTTCATCTCATTCCATGTTCGGACTTTGCATCGGGCCTTCAGGTGAACATTCTGCAGTTTCTTCCACCACATTGCTGCATACCTAGAAAATTCTAACATGGCCACTCGAATCCGAACAACATCTTCATAGTCGTAGAAATCAAATATCTTTTTGATCTTCTCTTCCCAATCCAGGTAGTCATTAGCACTATTAGATTCGTTAAAGCTCGGAATCTATACCTTAAGATGTTTGGCACCTCTTGGTGCCCTAAACTCACGCTCATCAATCCCAATATACTGGTCCTCTTGTTCTTTGTACTCTTCCAATTTGTCTAACTCCAACTTTCTTCTCCCGACTTTATTGGTATGTCGCAGCGGTGCTTAGTTCACTGGAAAGGCTTTTGGAGCTCGTTCGTTCATTTGCCTCCTTGGCTTATCTCTCATCTCTTGGCCCAGCTCAGCAACTCTCTCATGCGGGCCAGTCTCTAAGATTCTGTTTATTGAGACAACTAAGTTGGCCACAATAGCAATAAGATTTTGTATCTGCTCATCAGTAGTATATGGTGTTTATTGGGTAACTCAACCACGACCATAAGCATCACTCTCGGCATCGTTAATCTCTCCCTAGAAACTAGGATTCAACATTCTCAACACAAAGTTTCAGTAACTACACTTTATATGAGTGGCTTTAACACATACACACATACACAAGTATCTTAAACAGTAGACTGACTATCACTATATAGCTCTCGGTCTCAACCTTAAGCTTTAATACCAGGAATATATGGTATACCTAAGAGCTTAGTTATTACTGGGATTTACCGTAGCAAATCTGAACTAAATGGGTCCTCCGAAATATCAAAGAAAAATGGATGGAAATGGTCTACAAACAAATTGGAGTAGCTAATGAAAAGCTACTTGGAGGATATGATACACTAGCGAACACAACACGATTTGACACGTCACTTGATATGACGTACAAGCTGATGTTAAGGTCCACCTGCTACTAATCCTGAGCTATTCGGCAAGATTAGATAAAAGTGTATGAAAATTGAACTTAGAGAGGGTTGTCTCACAAGAACAGAATATTTAATGTCTAATTGTCAAGTTATCTTCGGCTTACAAGGAAAAGGAATTATTTATAGTAAGTCCCTAAAGCAACATTAAAAATAAAGAAATTACAAGAAAGTATATATAAAAGGGATTCTTAGTACATACGAAAAAGGGTAAAAAGGACAAAAGACAAAAAATGGAAAAGTAGTACAATGTCAGAGGAGGTGGACAAGTAGCAGTACAACATTGGTCCTGTGCGAAGATTCTCTGCATACAGTAGGTGAGGGAGCTCAAGATGTTACAGCAATAAAAAGGGGCGAGACGAGAAGAGGGTGATGATAGAGATGGTAATGGGCCAAGAGAAAAACTACTTGGTAGGTAAGTGAGTCTCTCGTCATTCGGTAAGAACCTTTGGGTAGCAGTTGGTCAGATTACTTGGCACAGGGTCCTTGGTAAGGGCATGGTTGGCATCATCACAACTAGGAGTATAAATCAACGTATAACAATGTAGGGCACTCAAGGAGTTTAGCCACCTTCCTTTGGTGTATAGTTTCTCGTCATTAGCAGGTTATTGAGAGAGGATTCTTTAGGTGAGTTATTTGAGGCCTCGAAGCTATTCGTGAGTAATGGGACCGATGGTTGGCAGTTCACGATGACATGTTTGTTATGCTGTGGGTGGTCCTATTGTATGTGAACTCAATGATTGGCAGATACAAATCCCAATTGACCATGTTTTGTTCGACAATGACCCATAGTAAAGTTCCTTCGATTCTGTTGACAACTTCAGTTTGTAGATGGCAGGACGTATTGTATAATAGCTTGGTTTGCATTCCCCTCCATAGTGTCCTCCAAAAGTGGCTAATGAACTTTAGGTCTTGATCCAAAACAATGGTTCTGGGTATTCTGTGAAGCTTTTGCAAGAAAAGAAAAGAGATAGCCGAAGTATCGTTAATTTTGGAACATAGCATGAAATGTACCATCTTGCTAAATCAATCCACGACCACCATGATGGAGTCCTTCCCTCAAGACGTCCTCAGCAATCCTATCATGAAATCTATACTTAGCTCGAACCACGGTTTGCTCGGGATAAGCAAAGGTTGATAATGTCCTTGCCTGGCTTGGCTCTTCACTTTTCGGCAAGTAATATACCTTTCCAGTATGGATTGGATATCTCTCTTCATCCTTAGCCAAAAGAATCTGGAGGATAGTACCTCAAGGGTCTGGCGTTGGCTAAAGTGTCCCATCAATCCTCCTCCATACACTTCACGCACTAGTAATTCTCTCATGGAACAAGTCGGGATACATAGCCTCCTCTTCCTAAATAAGTATCTTTCTTCCTTATGATAGTCGTCTAATGTCTGTCCTTCCTCACATTGGGCATAGATAGGACCAAAGTGTAGATCCTCAACATAAAAATTCTTCATGGTTGAAAAACCTAGCAGCCTAGTTTGTAGCTCAATTAGGAGAGAATGTTGTCTCGATAAAGCGTGGTCCACTACATTATTCTTCCTATTCTTGTATTTTACAACATAAGAAAAATCCTCCATGAACTCGATCCATTTGGCTTGCCTTTGGGACAACTTGAGTTGGCTCTTTAAATATCTCAAGGATTCATGATTGGTGTAGATCACAAATTCCTTAGGCAGTAGATAGTGTTGCCATACCATTAGGGCTCGAATTAAGGAGTAGAACTCCTCGTCATAGATAGAATAGTTGAGTATAGCTCTTCAAAGTTTCTCGTTGAAGTAAGCAATAGGTTGGCCTTCAATACGGCACCCATGCCTAGTCCGGACGCATTACACTCTACACTTTGTTAAAGCTCGACAAAGCTAAGATAGGGGTTGTGGTCAGCCTACCCTTCACTTCCTCAAAACTCCTGTACTCCTCTCCTCATTTGAATTCACCATTCTTCTTTGAGAGTTTGGTGAGTAGGGCTATAATTGTACTGAAATTCTTTATAAATCTACGATAGAATGATGCTAGGCCATGGAAACTTCTCACGTCAACTGGGGTGGTTAGCACTGGTCATTCGGTGATTGCTATAATATTCTCTTTGTTGACTCGTATGCTTCCATTACTTATAACAAATCTTAAGAATATCACCTTGGATTGGCAAAATTCGCACTTCTTTAGATTAGCATAGAGTTATTCAGCATAGAGTTTCGCAAAGACGCTTTGAAGATGTTGTTGATGGGTCTTCGAGTTAAGATTGTACACTAAGATATCCTCAAAATAAACTACGACAAATTTCCCTAATAAGTCTCAAAGTGTATGATTCATCAGGCGCATAAATGTGCTCGGCGTATTGGACAGTCCAAATGGCATTACAAGCCATTCATATAATCTATGGTGTATTTTGAATATGGTCTTCTACTCATCACCTTCATGCATTCGGATCTGATGGTATCCAAATTTGAGGTCGATCTTAGAGAATACTCTTACTCAACTTAACTCATCTAGTATGTCATCAAGCTTAGGTATGGGATACTTGTACTTGATGGTGATTCGATTGATTGTTCAACTATCTACATACATCCTTTAAGAATCATCTTTCTTTGGCATTAACAGGGTCAGCATTGCACAGGGACCAAGGGACTCACGTACATACCCCTTTCTCATCAACTCATCTACCTACTTCTGTTGCTTGGTAGTCTATTCAGGATTCAGCTTATAGGTAGGCTTGTTCGACAGTGCGACTCTTAACTGCAGGTCGATTACATGCTCGATGCCTTAGATTGGGGGTAGACCTTTCAGTAACTCCTCTAGAAACAGGTCAGCAAATTCCTCTAGTAAGGTTTTATCTTGGCAGGTAACTCTTCCTCCTTTGGTCTCAACTCTAGAATTCTTTGGACCAACAGATAGGTCGATCCTTCGAACTCCATCTCTCTTTTCAGTTTAGCTTGGGTTAATACTAAAGCCTCCTTTTTTAGGGTTTGGCTCAATTGAGACTTCATGACTTTTACTTGCTCGACAGTCATTGGACTCAATTTCACCCTCTTGCCTTCATACTCTAGGGAACAAGTATTCCTCCTTCCATCATATATCATAGCTTGATTAAACATCCATGGTTGTCCAAGTAAAATGTAGGATGCACTCATGGGTAGCACATCATGGAGTACTTCTCCTCAATATTTGCTAATGCAGATTGACATAGACACTTGTTTGTTCACTTGTAGGGCTCTCTTATCACTTAGCCAATGAAGCTTATAAGGTTTTAGGTGGGGCTTGGTTGGCAATTTCAATTGTAGGACCATAAACGCAGAGGTTGCATTGGTATAGCTCCCATTATCAACTATCAGGGCGCATAGTAACTCATTCACCTTGCATCCGATGTGGAAGAGATTTTCTCTTTGTTTGTCTCCGGGCACAAGACTAACACTCATTGACCTCTTCAACACTGGAGTAGTCAGCATAAAGTTACCTTCCTTACCATAGATAACTTTCTCCTCGGACAGCTCGATCCGTTCGTCCTTCTTCAGCTCCTCTACTTCTTCATTAGTGTTCTCCACTTCAAGAGTCGGCATCTTGCCTCAGATCACCATAGTCTTTCTATTCGGACACTTGGCGGCCATATGTCTAAATCTTTGGGATTTGAAACACTTGATCTTACTCGTCTTCTTGCTCGAACTTTGGCCTTTCTAAAACTTCCTCGGAACTTCCTTCTCCTCTGCTAGAGTTATCTGAGTAGGTCGGTTCTCAGTAACCTTACTTGGTTCTATTTGCATAGGTTTTCTTAGAACAGTTTAGCAACTACTTGGTCGACTAACTAGTGGTTAGAACCTTCCTATTTGGTACCTTTCTATCCTTTGGGGCGGCTCAAATCATGTCGTCAAGTGACCTAACTTCTATGGTTTCTAAGATATCTTTAATCTCATACTTCAATCCACTAATGAATCGAGATATTGTTCGGTCTTCTGTTTCGTTGACTTCGCATCGAATCATCAACATCTAGAATTCCTTAACATAAGCTTCAATAGTCGATCCTCCTTGCCTCAGTTCCTATAACCTTTTGAAGGCATCTTGAAGATAGTAGCTTGGCACAAACCTTCTCCTCATAACCCTTTTCATTTCAACCCATCTCTTGATTTCTTGTTCTCCTTCTCTTTGTCGGGTGGCTTACAAGTTTTTCCACTACGGGGCAGCATAACTAGTAAATTCCAATATAGCAAATATAATTTGCATTATTGGGCACTTTTTGGCATTCAAACTGCTTTTCAATCTTATCTACCTAATCCAAGTAGTCATCGACATCACCATTTCTAGAAAAACTTGGAATATGCATCCTTAATCCTTCGACTCTAGGCGCTCGTACATTTCTTTCTTCAGCTTCATAGTATTCCTCTGCGTTGTCATCTCCTTCTGCTTCTTCCTTAATATCTTTAAGTGCTAGCCTTCGTCTAGCATCCTTACTAATTCTTTTGACTTGTGGTGGTTGAGTTGGGGCATTAACTCAGTCAAATTGACCTTTGCCTCACCCTTGCTGCTCACGTTCTTTAGTAGGGCTCTTTCTAGCTTGTTGCTTATCTTTTTGGATAACAGTCACCAAATTAGCTATCAAGTCGGTAAGCTTATTTAAATGGTCACCTACTGACTGAGGTTTAGAGCTTCCTTCATGCCTTTAGCCATGTCAAGTTCTACTTTCTTGGTTTCCTAAAGTTCCTTGAACACTTGGAATTTGACATTGATGGTTACTCCACAAAATTGATGTCTAATAATACCACTTGAAGTTCTTTCCATAAATAACAATAGTAGATCAATAACCAATACTTTCAACACCACGACAATTATACAACAAACAAATAGTCAACCTCACTCTGTTTTGCATATCGGACGAGAGCAGTGACAAACCACTCAAAGAACACAGTAGCAAAATCCAGCTCGAATGTAGCTAAACTTTGATATTAGGACGATATGAACTTGTAGACGAAAACACAAGCCTAATATCGCGTGTAACCAAAAAGGGGGTGGGTCTGGACTGCAAGATGGTCCAAAAGATAAACGGCAGTTGAAGGATGGGCAAGTGTTCCCGTGCACCAACAATGGATATGACGCACTAATGCGTCATACGAGCTTGAGTCACACTTGATATAACGCACAAGTATGGCCAGAGAGTACTCGCTACTAATCCACGCTCAATGGGCTAGATAAGAGTAGCTCAAGAGTAAGCAAAAATGATACTTGACTTAAGATAGTGAGAAAGTTTAGTATATTCTTCGTATATCAATTGATGCGGCTATTGTAATATGCAAGTATTTATAATACCTAATTAAGGTAAGTCCTAGGTTATAGGAAATTACAAAAAAGGATTTCTATTAGCTAAGAAAAGGGGAATAATTTATAGGGATAGCAATGTAATCGTACCAAAAGAATATCCTTTGTCAAAATGGATAGTATGGATGTCGAAAAAGACAGCGCACACGTAATTTTGCTCATTCTGTAGTCCTAATGACACTACGAGTTGAGTAGGGGTGGGCCTTGATTAGGTTTGATCAGCGTCAGTAGCTCTAATTACTAGGATTGGATAGGGGTTAGCTTAGGGATGATTCACATTCGATCGTCGTCAGATGGTTAACTCCTAACCATTGTTAGTTTAGCCTTGGCATTATAGGGTTAGTTGTGACTTAATTAGGTGCTTGGACTGGTGTGTTGCGAAGCAGTCGGCTTGGCATGTTGGTTGATCACCTCAATAGTTTCTTGGATGGTGTAGAGAGTAAAGTAGCTCGGTAGGTCAGACTGAGGTAAGCATCGCTCTTCGATGCTTAACTCTCTTCGAACAGCTCGACAAACCATCTGAGCTAGCCCTCAGGTTCGGGAGTGTATGATTGGTCCTTGATTCCTATCACTGAAGCCTCTCTCTAGAACTCCTATATAGTCTACTTTAGCCTAACCTTCCGATCGGCTAACTTTAGTCATATTGCTTTGGCACCATCACATTTAGACATGTTTATCGCCAGCTCAGTTTGTAGTTTAGTGATAGATGCCTTCAACATAGCATTCTCCTTTTCAAGTTCTTCCTTGGCTCTCTTTTCCTCATCTAGCTTCTAAAAGAGTTGAGCCTTGGTCCTTTGCTTATCACTTAGTTAAGTCCTAAGGCTGGTAGCCTATTCGGCATTCTTCTGAACATCAGCTTGGCCTTACTTTACCTATTGTAGCTTTGCCTTAAGCACCTGGTTAGCCTTGATAAACTTGTCCATATATTTACTAGAGGAAGACTTTACCTCCTTTAAGCCCTTTTCAACACCAAACAACATCGCCCGAAATCTCTTTACCTCTTTCAGTAGGGCATCTTAGTCATTGAGTTAGAGCAATACCTAACCATGGTACTGTAAAGAAATATAAACTGAGATTAAATCAATAAGACAAGGAAGGACATCATTTGAAAAAGACAAAGACTTAACTGCCAGATGAGCGAGCTTAAATGACTCGTTATCTTCATGGGATCTCCTCTTCCTACCTTCAACAAGTCTTCAAGGATGGTCTAGTTACCGGGAGTATAAGACCTTATTAAGGCCTGATAGCGGAGAGTCTAGTGGCGCAATGTAATATCGTTGCCTCGAATATCCCACTTTGGCTTCAGAAGCTTCCCCTTAGCATTCTTAGTCTCAATCTCAACCTTATGAAGGTGAAGCTCCTCATTTCAGGATATGTATGTTATGTCCTTGAGTGAGTTCAACGCTATCCTTAGAAACTAAAACTTGTTAAAGACTTCAAAGAACTCATCCCTAAGCTCATCGACACACCTATATGGATGAGTCAGAAGCCACTCATACTAGGTCACCCAACTAAGGGGTGCCTTCCCTATTGTCTTCTTCTTCTTGGTCCTAAGGGCCACTTCCCCAGTAGTTTCAGAGGCCTTTCTTTTTTGCCTAGCTGCCTTAGATAGGGAATTGGCCTTAACTATCTCCTCCTCACCTTTGTTGGGGGGGGGGGGGGGGGTGTGCATCTCCTCACCGCTAGCAGGCTCATCCTCCACGATTATAGGTGTAAAGGTGATATGCTTAAGAGCTCAGTTATTACTAAAACTTATCATAGCAGAATAGAACTAATGGGTTCTTCGAAATATTGAAGAAACTTAGAGTGAGTAGGTTGACAAATTGACTAGAATAGCTAACATAAAGCTGCTTGGAGGATATGACTTACCTGCGAACACAACATGACTTGATACTTTACTTGATATGACAAATACGTTAATGTCAAGATCCACTTACCACTAATCTTGGCTTACTCAGCAAGATTAGATAAGAGTATATGAAACTGGACTTGGAGAGGGTCATCTCGCAAGAACAAAATATCCTATGTTTATTTTAAAGTAGGATGATTTCAGCTTACAAGGATAAGGGACTATTTATAGTAAGTTCCTAGGGTAACATTATAAATGAAGAAATTACAGAAAGGAATACAAAAAAGTGGATTCTTAGTACATACAAAAAAGAGTAAAAAAGAAAAACGATAAAAAAGGGAAAAATAGTATAATGTCAAATGAAATGGACAGGTTACAGCGTAACATTGGTTTTGTGCAAGGATTCTCTAGGTATAATAGCTGAGTAGAATCAAGATGCGGTAGCATCAAGGACTGCCGAGATAAGGAAGGGATGTAATAAGTGCTGGTAGGAAGTCGAAAGAAAAACACTTGGCAAGAGGCTCTTGACAACTAAAAGTTTAATCATTTGGTATATAGCCCTTGGTAAGCGAGTAGTCAATATCGGCATAAGAGAAATAATAGATTAGGGTGTAACCTTCTGGAGTTATCAAGGAATTCATCCATCCTTCTCTTGTATAGAGTTTCTCATCATTGATAGGTTGCCGATAGGGAATTCTTTAGGTGAGGGATTGGAGGCCTCGGAGCCTTACGCAAGTAAGAGGACTAGTGGTCGGCAACTCATCAATTCCCTAGGGTTATTGAAGATTTTCCCTCAAATCTTGGCCCTCTTCTTCATTGGGTACAAAGGGTGTTAGATTAGCTACATTAAAAGTAGAAAATATACCATATTCATCGAGCAGCTTTAGCTCATAAGCATTGTTGTTGATGCGCTCAAGGATCTTAAAAGGTCTATCTGATTTGGGGGAAAGCTTGTCCGGCCTCTTCCCAGGGAAACGCTCCTTACTGAGGTGGACCTATACAAGGTCTCTAGGGTTGTAAACCATTCGTCTCCTTCCGTGGCTTCCTTATTCCTTTTATTCGTGCTACGGTCTATATCAGTTGTTCGGTAACCCTTTGACGCAACTTTTAGATTTCCTCGGTGTATTGTAGGTCGAATTGACTTTCCCCTTGTACGGTCGGGATGATAGTTATATCCAGGGGTAAGTTCGAGTTAAGTCCATAGACGACCTAAAAAGCTAACCTTCCCGTCGAGTTGTAAACTGATCGACTGTAAGTGAACTTAATGATTGGTAGGCATAGGTCCCAATTGTATAAGTTCTTCCCTACAACCACTCGCAAAAGGTTACCAACTGTCTTATTTACCACTTCGGTGTGGCCGTTTATCTAAGTGTAGTAAGAAGTACTGTACATAAGCTTAGTGCTGAGTTTCCTCTACAGTGTTTTCTAGAAGAAACTCGTGAACTTTGAATCACAGTCGGATATAATACTTTTCGGTAGTCTATGTAGACATACAATTTTTGAAATGGTCGACCACAACTATAATGGAGTCATGTCTTCTCGATGTTTGGGGAAGGCCGAACATGAAATCCATGCTTAGGTCAATCCATGGGCGCTAAGGTACGGGTAAGAGTGTGTACTCTCCATATGACTCTCTTCTTCCTTTTACATGTTTACACACCTTACACCTCTTAAGAATTCAGTACTCATCCCTCATTATCCCAAGCTAGTAGAAATGTTCTCTTAATATTTCAACCGTCCTCTTTTCTCCAAAATTGTTGGCCAAGCCTCCAACATGAGCTTTACGGATGAGTAGTTCTCTAGCTGAACCACTTGGCATATAAACTTGCTTACCCTTTATCAGGAACTCATGACTCAAGTAGAACCCATCCACAACACCTCTAACATTGCACTTGGCTACTAAGGGCCCAAAATACTAGTTATGCTCATATTGATTAGAAAGGGTACTGAATCCAAGTACTTTGGCTTGCATGGTCGTAATAAGGTATGACAATGAGAAAGAGCGTTAGCTACAGTGTTGGTGCTCTCTTTCTTATATCGGATGACGTAGCAAAAAGACTTCAGGAATTCAACCCATTTAGCATGATGCCGAAAAAGTTTCTGTTGCCCATGAAGATGCTTGAGAGACTCATGATCTAAGTAGATGATAAATTCTCTCAGCAACAGATAATGTTGCCAGTTTTGTAGTGTTCAGACAAGGGTATATAACTCTTTGTCATAGGTTGAGTAATTTAGGGCAGCACCATGGAGTTTCTCACTCAAATAGGCAATTGGTTGGCACTCCTACATAAGGACAGCACCAACGCTGATGCTAAATGTGTTACACTTTACCTCAAAAACTTTCTTAAAATCTGGTAGGGCAAGTATTGGAGCAGACGTCAACTTAGCCTTCACATCTTTAAAACTCTTCGAAGCCTTCTTCAACCACCTAAACTCAGTGTTCTTCCTGATCAATTTAGTTAATGATGCAGTTATGGAATTGAAGTTTCAAATGAATCTCCAATAGAATGAAGCTAGACCATAGAAGCTCCTGACTTCAATAGCATTAGTTGGTGTAGGCCACTCAAGAAAAGCTCTTACTTTCTCATCATTAACTCGAACTCCTTCCCCTGAAACAACATATCCAAGGAACATAACCTCGCCTTGATTGAATACACATTTCTTTAGGTTGTTGAGTAACTTTCGGCATAGAGGATGTCAAACACCGATCTTAAATGGTTAACATGAGTGGTGAGGTCGGTATTATAGACTATAATGTCATCAAAATAAACCACAACACATTTGCAGATCAATGTTCTAAGTACATGATTCATTAGTCGCATGAATATACTTGGCGCATTAGTTAAGCCAAATGGCATTACCATCCATTCAAACAGACTATCCCTTATCTTGAAGATGATCTTCCATTCATCTTTAGGCCTCATTCATATTTGGTGATAGTTACTCTTCAGATCAATCTTTAAAAATATGTAGGTATTATGCAACTCATTGAGCATATCATCTAACCATGGGATTAGGTATTGGTACTTAACAATAATTTTGTTGATGGTACGACTGTCAATGCACATTCTCCATGACCCACCTTTCTTAGGTACTAGTACGGTTGGTACAATACATGGGCTCATACTCTCTCGAATGTATACGTTGTCTATTAACTCATCTACTTGTTTCTTCAGCTCAGCTGCCTGCTCAAGATTAAGTCTATAAGTAGGTCAATTCGGTAAGGTAGCTTTAGGTTGGAGGTCCATGCAATGCTCAATGCCTCTTAACAGAGGTAAACCTTTCAACATTTTGTCCGGAAATAAGTCGGCGTGGTCTTAAAGTGGTTGTTGTACCTTGGTGGGCAAGTTCTCGGCTTCTCTCACCTCCAAGAGTCTCCTGACTAAAATGAGCACATAGTCTTCAGCCTTGATATCTTGGGCAAACTGAGCTTAGGAAATCACTAAGGACTTTCGCTGTAGTGACCTAGTACCCTTCTCTTCGATTTCCTGCACTTCCTTAGGACTCATGGGTGTCAATATAATTTTCTTCCTATCCTTCTAAAACATGTAGGTATTCCTATACCCATCGTGCAACACTCGCAAGTCAAATAGTGATGGTTGGCCAAGTAATATGTGAGAGGTACACATAGGAAGGACATCACACAACATCTCGTCTCTATGACTATCACCAATGGTAATCAGTACCTTAACCTGCTCGGTAACATGTAAGCCTCCTTTCTCACTTAACTAGTGAATCTTATACAACCTAGGGTGTGGGAGGGTTGACAATTTCATGGCCTTAACTATCCCTTATGCTATGACATTAGTACAGCTCCCTTCGCCAATGATCAAGGTGCATAGTTGGCCATTCACTCAGTAATTTGTATGGAAGAGATTCTCTCTCTACTCATTCTTAACAACCACAAAATCACTAAGAGATCGTTGAGCGATAAAACAGTACTTGGCACCGCCCTCAAGAGGTATCTTGGCATTGGGGTCTTTTTGAAACTCTTCTAGCATCTATTCGACTCCTTTCTCTTCCTTTCCTTCACTCGCACTCTCTACTTCAAATTGGGGCTTGTCTCTCCTTATGGTCATGACTTGACGTTTAGGACATTGACTAGACATGTGCCTATAACTGAGACATTTAAAGCATTTGATTTCTTGAGTCTTTCTTCCAAAGCTCTGAGCTTAGCTTCTTTGGACCTTAGGTTCCTCGGCTTTGTCCTTATCTTAGCCTTCGTTTGGTCGGATCGGCACTTGCCCTTGACGTTCCACCTTGGAACTATTTGATGCTTGGTCATTCCCTGGTTGGCTTAACATGTTGCTTCTATTCGGCAGCATAGGTCGGCAACTCAACATTCAACTAACTTGGTTCTGCCTCTACCTTTTGACTCTTTATACTACCTTGATGGCTTTGTCTAAAGTCGCAAGACTTTGTAGCTTTACCATGTTACCAATCTCAAACCTTACCCTAGAAATGAACCACACTACAGTTCGTGTCTCGGGTTTGTCAATATCACATTGAATCATGAGCAACTGAAACTTTTAGACATAGTTGTCTATTAAACAGTTACCCTGTCTTAAATCTTACAGACGTTGGAAAGTGTTTTGCCCGTAGTGTTCGGGAATGAACCTACTTCTTATAACTTTCTTCATCTCATTCCATGTTCGGATTTCGCATTAGGCCCTCAGGCAAACATTCTGTAGCTTCTTCCACCACATTGCTGCATATCTAAAGAATTCCAACATGGCTACTCAGATAAGGACAACATCTTTATAATCGTAGAAATTGAATATCTTTTCAATCTTCTCCTCCCAATCTAGATAGTCGTTAGCACTACTAGGCTCGTTGAAGCTTGGAATTTATACCTTGAGGTGTTCGGCATCTCTCGGTGCTCTAAACTTATGCTCATCGATCTCAACATATTGTTCCTCTTCTTCTTCATACTCTTCCATTTTGTCCAACTCCAACCTTCTTCTTGCTACTCTATTAGTACGTCGAGGTGGTGTTTAGTTCACAGGAAAGGCTTTTAGTGCTCGTTCATTCATCTACCTTCTAAGCTTATCTCTCATTTCTCGGCCCTATTCAACTACTCTCGTTCTCGACCTAGTCTCTAAGACTCTTTATTACTGAAACAGCTAAATAAGCTACAATAGCAGTAAGGTTTTGTATCTGCTCATCAATAGTACTTAGGGTTTCTTAGGTAACTCGACCACAACCATGAGCAACACTCTTAGCATCGTTAATCTCTCTTTGAATACTAGGATTTGACATTCTCAAAACAAAGCTTTAGAAAATACTCTTCACATAGGAAATCCTTCTATACACCCAAATACCACGCGAATTGTAAACTTGCTTTATTCCCCCAAATGAAAACAGTGTATTTCGAACAGCAAACTAGTAAGGACTATCAGCACACAACTCTTAGTCACAACCTCAAGCTCTGATACTAGGATTATATGATGTGCCTAGGAGCTCAATTATCATTAGGACTTACTGTAGCAGATTAAAATCAATGGGTCCTTCAAAATATCAAAGAAACTTAGAGTGAGTAGGTCGACGAATTGACTAGAGTAGCTGATATGAAGCTGCTCGAAGGATGTGACTCACTTGCAAATATAACATGACTTGACACATTACTTAATATGACGCACAAGTTAATATCAAGGTCTACTCGCCACTAATATTGGGCTACTTGATAAAATTAGATAAGAGTACATGAAAATGGACTTAAAGAGGGTTATCTCATTAGAATAGAATATTCAATGTCTATTTTGAAGTAAGATGATTTCGGATTACAAGGAGAAGGGACTATTTATAGTAAATCTCTAGGATAACATTATAAATAAAGAAATTACAATAAGGTATACATAAAAGGGGATTCATTGTACATACAAAAAAAGGGTAAAAAAGACAAATGACAAAAAAGGGAAAAATAGTACAGTATTAGATAAAATGGACAGGTGGCAGCGCAACATTAGTTCCGTACAAGGATTCTCTAGGTATAGTAGTTGAGTAGAATCAAGATATGGTAACATCAGGGACTGTCGAGATGAGCAAGGGATATAGTAAGTGTTGGTAGGAAGTTTGAAGAAAAACACTCGGTAGGAAGCTCTTGGCAACTAAAAGTTCAATTGTTTAGCACAGAGCCCTCAGCAAGCGAGTAGTCGAAGTCGGCATAGGAGAGAGAATAGAGCAGGGTATAACCTTCCGAAGTTGTCAAGAAATTCAGCCATCCTTCTCTTACATAAAGTTTCTCGTCATTGATAGATTGCCGAAAGAGAATGATTCGGGTGAGGGATTAGGGGGCCTTAAAGCCGTACGCAAGTAAAAGGACTAGTGGTCAACAGCTCATCAAGAGGCAAAGATAGGACTGGTGGAGGGAAAGACTGTGCTTAGGGCCTTGGCAACTAGCGACTTTGTATGGGGACTAACGAAGGGAATCCTCTAAGGTAGAGTAGCTAGCTCAACCTTTCTAGTCTCTCCTACCATTGACCTCGGTCCTACAGCCTTACCTTTAGGGTCGGAGGCTTTAGTGGTTAGCTTGAAAAGATCAAACACCCAGGGTTGGGGAATCTCCTCGACCAGTCTCTTGCCTGTAGAAGATCAAATAAACAGTCAGTAGAAGATAAACATAAAATAAAAAAGTACAAGCACCATCATTCACCAACTTAGTCACGACTAGCACAGACAAGGAAGATCCTCTTCCCCATGTTGCTCAAGGAGGACATTAGATGAAGCACTGCCTTACATATGTATGTTAGCATGATGAAAGAAGCTATTCGTGAAAAATGAACCTGTACCTTCTATTCACTTCTTCATTTTGGGGAAGATCTTGGAGATCAATAGTTGAAGTATCTCCCCACAATCTTTGTGGCGTTTATTTTGTTACCCTTTCTTAAGGTTATGAAGGCTTGAATCTCCCTTGCGACCTTAGCATCATTAAGCCTAAGCTCTTTCTAAGCCCCAGTTTGGTCTATCTTATCCAGAAGTTTGCCTCTTCTAGTAGCTCAACCACCAAGAAGTCATCTTGCTAGCTTTTAACAGAGTCTACAAGGCCCCCAAACAGCTTCCTCCCTGGATAAGGTTAGAGGTACAACCACCCTCCCAAACTCTTCCACTGGTAGAAATGGTTGAAGAGCTTAAGAGTAGCCCTTATCACCAAGTACTCACAGAGTCCCTAAAACGCCTTTAATACCTTCTACCCATTGGGATGGACTTGTATCGAACTGCATTGGTGGAAGTTGAAGAGCTCCTTCTAGAATTTTCTCAAAGGGAGGTGTTGTCCAAACTCTAAACACTTCTCAAACAGGACAAAAAGCCTCCCCAATAATAAAGGCACCTTCTCCTCCCTTCTTGGCAACCATACTACCTAACTTGGAGTTGGTCTAACCAGGAAGTTACTTAAGACCTAGTTGGGGGCAAAAGGCTTGCTCCCATTACCTAACGACTCGGATATTTGCTTGTCCTAGGCTTAGTAAACAAATCTTTAGCCTTTGGTAAGGGCACATACATGTAAACATCCCTCGGGATGGTACTGATAAGCCTTGACTTATCAAGTGTCTCCATTTCCATTCTTATGTTGTCATCTAGTTATGCCAGTGATGTGGCTTCGTCCTCTCCTTTATGAGGAGGATCACTCTCAATGGTTTCGGAATCGGTTAGATTGTATTTTGACACAATGGATGATGTCTCACCTGTGTATATATTACATTTTGATGGTGAAGCAAAGAGAAATGAAGAACTTTGAAGAAAAGTTTAAGAAAAAGAAAGCTTTGAAGAAGGTAGATGTTGCAGTAAAGGAGAGAGAAAGGTTGCAAAAGAGCAATCCATAAAGTGACTCTAGTAGTTTTAGGCTAAGCCCCTTGGGAAACAAATTAACGATTATAGGGATTTGAATAAGTATGAATTGTTTAGAACACTGTGATGCGAATACATAGAGATAGCTTTGATCGAACGATAGCCTTTGAAAGGAAAAAACGCATGCAACTGCATGTATGTCTACTGTTGTCACATCGTATTAATTGCACTGTCTACGTATGCGATAAAGTGAGAATTTGAAAAGTAACTTTCTTAAGAAGTTTTCTCGAGGCCCCTTTGACTTCTACAAAAGAACTTGTTCAGCACTCCATCAATACTATGCCTTAGTACGAATAGATTGTTTTTGCTCTGATGATGGTTAGCTCAGCTCGGCCCTGTTTACCCAACACCTTTGCTTTACAGCCTTGTTGATTTAAGTGCATAACGTACCAAATCTTCGCCTTGGCTTAGAGCTTTTAGGTTAGCTTATTATCCACCTTGGATCACCTATCCGATACAGACCTGACCTGATAGAGGACTAACCATTCGGTGCTCCTTGATGACCAAGGAGGTCGGACCTCTCGTCTCTCACCTCGGGTCTGAGGTTTAGTGTACCCACCTTGGCCCTGGTGGAAGCCTGCTTGGAAAGGCTATGTTTGCTCGGCCCTTACGTTGTTCAACTCAGACATCTTTATCGCTACATCAGTACACTCGCATCGGCACCATGGATGCCCCTAGACTAAATCGACCATACACTTAAGGAGCTCATCTCTCCTCTCCTTGCCTCTACAATGGTAATGAGACTACGCGGGTGGGGCACTAGGGAGGGTAGGTGTGTGGTGGGAAAGGGATTAATAAGGCTTTTCGGACATAGGCCCCTCAAGCCTGTGTCAACCTGATAAGGCTCATGGTATAGGCTACACTCCATAAAGACTTGGTCTTCTCCTTCATGGTCGACATCAGCTTAAGCCCATTAAGTGGGTTGCCCAACTAAAATATTCACCAACGATTAAAAGAACAAGGATAAGGCTAATGACTGAGTTAAACAATCACCTCCTATATCTGTAGAACACGTCAGACATCATAACTTCACTCTCCAATACTTATGGATATAGCTTCAGCCTATTAACCCCTCTCTAACTATTGACTCTACTCCTCTATAAATACAAAGCTATCACCCAATAGTCAACTACTTAACACTTTGCGCACTTGAGTTTACATATTATCCTTGAGTACTTTTACTCTTTTCAAATATATACCTAACTTAAGCATTTAAGTGGTCACACTAAATAACACATTGGTGCTTTCTCACTGCTCTTTGTTTTATAAGCTCATTTACTTGTGCGAAGCTCTACCTCCTACAAATCTGTATTGGCAAATTTCTTAAGACAATAGTTTTAATTCCAAATTTTTACAACGAGTCTATAGGAAAATATACTTTTTAATTATTTCTATTCTCTTATATACATATAGATATAAGTCAAATCTAACTAAAATTTTTATGATAAATTTTGTTTTGGATGCTCAAGCTTTCACCATTGCTACCTATATTTTTGTTTTTTAAGACATTGTAGACCTATGTTTTACTATATTTGCTCCCATTAAACAGGTGAATACATGTCAGTTTCTTATATACAATAATTCATTTAATAAAATAAAGGTAAATTGCAAAGATCTCACTTTATGTTTGCTATATCTGCGGATAGCCCCTATCTTACAAAATATGCGAATACACTCCCTATACTTGGAAAAATATGCAATCCTGACTTCATTGTCAATTTTCTCGTTAATTTGTGAACATGATGATAGTTAATTACACATAAAATGCGGCCTACAACTATGGAAATCCCACTCATATAAATCCTAAGGGAAAAAGCAATCTCAAAAAATTATTGAGTAAAAGTCTTGTTTTTGCAGATACAATATCTTCTTTCTCTACAAATCCTTGTTGAAGTTTCTTAAGCAAAACCATTTTGTCAATAGGTCTGAAATGCCATGAAAGTTTTGGGAATCGACATATGATCATGCTAATATTCATATTCATCGTCTTCAAGTAGAAAAAGTCATGTTTATGGTTAAAGGTGTATAGAACAATACTTCTAAAAGCAAGTTTACATGTCCTTTAAATAAAAATTTTAAATGTTGAAGAGTAAATAGCATTAATGAGCAAGTTATTCTAGGTAGCATAAATAATTTTGTAGTCAATATGCTGTTGCATTGTTTTCCCTTCCTTTGATTTGGGTTTTTTCATTTTTTATCAAAAGTTTATTAACATAGTTTCAATAAAAAAAAGGAGTCTAAGACATGGATTTCATGGTATTTCCTTTTCTTTTTTTCTTTTTTTTTTTTCTTTCTGAAAAATACGTGGATTACAGAGCTTTTAAAACGGATGCCCAAGAAAAGGGGTGCAATTATATGGTACGACGATTATCTCCTAAAGTATTCGGATAGTGAGTTCTTCGGACAAGTCTTTTTATTTGCAATTCTTTACGTTTTGGTTTAGTTGAATGAAGAAGACATGCGTAGGGTTGAAATTTTGACATTGCTAGAGAGCAAATCGATGAAATGTAACGCTAGTAACAGTAACACATTTTTTCAAGAACACGGGGTGCATTTGCGTAGCTTGAAGTATTGGAGGGTTATTCGCACATATAGCAAATATAAGGAAGGTTTTTGCAATTTACTGATAAATTAATATTGCTGAATAAATATAGTTATATAATATAAAAAATAATAAAAGAATATATATATACATAAAAAAAATGCTAAACATTAATTATCCCAGATAGATTGTAATGAATCACGCTAAGAAGCTTATGAAGTCCATTAATAGTGATGAGTAGTCATCCACCTCTCTTAATTTTATTTTTTATTTTTTAACTAATGAATCAGGTTGAATGAATAGATTGTGAATCCTCAAATTTTTCATTAATGTTTTTGTTTTTTCGCAAGGAAATTAAAGGTGATAAATAGCTAACCACCGTTCTAGAGCATTATGTTATCCGCAGGGGTTTCATGTGACCACCATGTTAATGTATTCATTCCTAGCTATGCCATTTGGCTTTTATTTTTTCAGTTTTCTATATTTTTGTTATACAATTCATTTAGATATATTCAATAATATTATTTTATTAAATTAATTATCGTTGATCAATTAAAAGTTGGCACACAAATATAAAAATATTTAATAACATGATTTTGCTAATTTAATTAACGGTGATAGATAAACATAAACACTAATACAAAGCATTGAAAAACGAGAACGTAGGCGCACAATTTTTTAATAGCCTCGATGTCCTAACTCTACTGGTTTAGTTGGAGTCTACTTGAAATCTTGTTTACTTTTTTGGCAATACAGAATTGCTCGAGTCCAAAACGTTTCGTATTGTTAAAGCCTTGATTATTATCAAGAGCAGTGTTTTTCTTAACCCCTATTGACTAAAACCTACAATCTGACAGCTTGTTTATTTTACTGAATGAAATAAGACTACTATAATAGTTGAAATCTCTTATTTCAATTATAATTTAGTGAAACAACAAAACCTTAGAAATCTAAGTCTTGACATTGTAGATTTAACTCTAGAAACAACATCAAAACCTAATCCCTTATCCTATCCATGTCTAAAACCTTTGGCAACAACACCAAATCTATAATCTAAAACCAATTACCGGAATAATTTTATAAATAAATAAAAAAAAAAACTTTTAGGAACTTGTAATTCAAGCCTAAATGATAAGATTTATGACAAAAAGAAGAGGGATTCTTAAGTTAGGAATCAAACAAGATAAGTAAATTGTAAATTCATCCTATGAGAAAGTTAAAACTTTAAGTTGATTAAAAAAAAAAAAAATAGAACATTTTCATATTGAATTAATACAATGAATAGTCTTAAAAATCTAACTTTTATAAAATAACTTAAATCGTGACTTATTTAAGATTAAGTCCTAAGTTTGATAAAACAATCTTACAAAACCTAAATCAAAAGCTTAGACTTTATCTCTAGAAAAACTAGGGATCAAAGTGGTAGAGCAAGATAAGATTAGATAAAAATGATTTAACTGACAGACCACTTTTTTCACGTGATCAACCACATTGGCCAAGCCCAATTTTTCTATGGCCTCACCATTTTCCAACCTCGTGAACCACTTCTCCTCCAAGTTGATCATAACTCCATGTTTTGCCTAAATTTCATTCTAAACCCATCTTAGCCTATTTCTCAACCCCAAAAATCTTTTGGGAACATTTTAAACCTATAATTGTTACTTAAAAGATCAACTGAAATAATTTAAAGATGGACGTTACAAAATTATTAAATTAATTGAACTTATTAATATATTGGAAATCAAGCAAAACAAATTCAAGTGATTAGTTTATGAATAAATAAGTGTAACTATCTCGTTTGGTTGGATGTTTATGTCAGGTTTATAAAATGAACATGAACTATCTTTTGCTTTTAACTTACTCATGTGAGTATTGTTTTGTTTGTGCTTTCCTCGAGATCGGGAACAATTTTGAATAGCTGAACTGTCAATCGGTTATATTTGGGATGAAATGGCAAATCGTTAGACACCAATGACACGCTTTGCTGTTGATGCATGGATAATGGATATCGGTGAAATCGAGGTCGGTATGAGTTAAGAGTCTAAGATGAAGTTGTAGGCAGGTCAAATAGTGATATGAGATACTATTATAGATGTTTGGTAGGAAATTAGACGATTGATTGATGGCTGACAAATGATGGACTTAGTATGAGATAATTTCTTGTGTTTGCTAGATTTATCATGCTGAAATTCAGGGATTATTGGGTCCATGTCTTTGTACACTGAAATTATGATGCTACTTTCAATTTTTTTTTTTTTTTTTTTTGGATGTGTGCATTAATTAATGAAATCCAAAGCCATATGCGTCTTATCATGCATGTAAATAATGTAGAGTAATTAGCCGTTGAGCTTCACAACTCGCTCGTTTCAGGACTTGTTTTATAACATTAAATGTAAATAAAAGGCTTGATACAAGAAGATTAAAGAGCTAGGACTCCTCATTTATGTATGCCCTTACTAGGCAACAAGAATACATGAGGAAACATCACACCCTTTAGGCATGGGCCATAAGATTCTGACTAAGCTACACTTTAATGTTTATTTAGGGATGATTTGCTTTGTGCTTTCTTATTATTTCCTATCAAGGTTGATTACATTGAAGATTACAATATTATTATAGCTATGACATCCATATATATATATATATACATAATACAGGACTGATATCTTCTTATAATTTACAATACCATCTTTAAAAAGGTCTTCGAAATTTAAGCATTCTCGTTCTGTTTTCTTAGAGTTCAATTTCTTCTTAGTTATAATAGTATATGTAAAGTGCTAGCAAGAATTCATAATTTCTTTTAAAATTTCAAAGCTTCATTGGGTAATATTCAGTATAATTTGCTATGTAATTAATTTTTATACGTGCAATTTCCTCGGTGTGTGTGTAACTACTGGTCTTCTATACACTATGTAACTAGACCTCATTTTAGGGCCAGTCTCGAATTGGGCTACTGGGTGAGTCATTGACAATGGCTTTAGGCCCGACAGGTTGGATAGATTTAGTTAGCCTGATTTTATTTTTTTGGGCCGAAGTTGGACAAGAGGAAAAATTGCCTAATATAAACCCAAGCCCACAAAATAATAAAATTCTTTAATGATTTTAAACTCTCTAGTACACTGGTTGGTTGAGCGAAGCTACAGGATAAAATAACCCTTAAGTTGGTGTTATGGATTTATACCATATATCTATCCAATAGTGCAAAAATATATTTCACTGTATAAAATAAATATATTTTAAAATTTTAAAAAATGACCTTTTGACAAATCATTTTCTATATCCAAGTCATCATTATTTGTTAGTTACTGTAGTTCAAGCAAAACTCATGAAAATTGGATAGAAAACATCATAAAAATCCTTGGGCTCCGCTCGTTTTAGCAAAAATAGTTTTCAGAAAACATTTTCCTTATTTCCTTTATTTGTTAGACCGAAAATAGTCTTTTAAGTACAAAACATTTTCCCTCTTAAAGCTAAAATCCTAATATATTTTTTTTTCAGAAAATGGTTTATGCTTTTAAAAATAGAAAGTCATTTTCCGAACTACTTTTCATAAGTTTTCTAACTTTCAAAATGTAAAATCTACTTGAATTTTTTTTATTAGGATTAACCTATGAATTATAAATATGAAGGAACTTTAATGGAAAAAAATTCAAAACACTTGTTAATAAAATTTTAAAATATAAGCTAAAGAGGTTACAATGATGAACATTAAAAATTAATCCACATGTTATATTTTTACATAAAAGGCTTGTACTATATTCATAATAATACATTGATGAAACTAAATTAAGCAAATAAAAGGTAGAATGTTCATTCATTTGACCTCTTACCATGTTTACCTATCATCATTTGCTAAAAATATTAAAGTTTGTTCAGATCGTGTATTAAAAATGCTAAGGAAGCATTTATTAATAAAACTTGGATACATTTATATTGGTAGAAGATTTAAGTCTTGCTATTTATAAATAATTTCTTTAGTAAAGAACTTGCATAGACAAGGTGCATTATGTTTGGTCTAATATACGTGTACAGAAGACAAAGAGGGCCCCACTGTTTTTAGTTCTTTTCGTACACATATAAACAATATGGTGTATTCAAGTTTTTCGTATTTTGATTGTTCTCAAAAAAAAAAAACACACCATTACCATGTAACGATTTAATGCTTACCGTGCTACTTAATTACAAGAGGACTTTGGACATCAATTTCTCCAAGTTTTGGTAAGAAGAACCACCAGGTCTCGTTGCCTCTTCTGCCATCTTCTTCCACTCCATTGCCTCCTTCTTCATTTCATTTCCCTTCTTTCCATCCACCAATTCTCTCAACATATTCTCCACTTCATCTCTCCCAACATCATTACCGATCTCCAATCCAATTCCCCACTCCCTTGTGCTATACAAACAATTCAACCGTTGCTCCGAGAAAAATGGCCAGCATAATATTGGTATCCCGTAGCAAATACTCTCCAAAGTCGAGTTCCATCCACAATGTGTCAAGAATCCCCCAATAGTAGGGTGACTAAGGACTTGTTCTTGTGCACACCATCCTGCCAATTTGCCTCTATTACATGTTTCTATCAGAAATTCCTGTGGTAGAATTGCATTTCTACCTAGAACAAGATCCGATCTAATTATCCATAGGAAACTCTTTTGACTATTTGCCAAGCCCCAAGCAAACTCAATTAATTGTTCGGGAGTCATGGTAGTGATGCTACCAAAATTCACATAAACAACCGAGTTAGGCTCTTGTGAATCTAGCCATTCTAAGCATTTAGCATCTTCTTTCCATAAACTACAGGTTATTGAATTTAAAGGGTCGCTAAAACCATTTTTGGTCATGTCTATTTCGTTTAGTAATAATTGGAGTGGACCAATCGTGTAGAGATTCGGGAACATAGATGAGAGAGCATCCAAAACATCCCTTTCCAACGCGTCGAAGGTATTCAAAACTATTGCTGAGGCCCTGTATGTTCTTTTGAATTCCCTAATGATATAATTTACCATTATATCATTAGAATCTGTTGTCTTGATAAAACTTGGAAGATCCTTCAAATGTATACTCTTCATTCCAGGAATCCAATCTATGGTGGTTTCTAGGTAGCCATTGCTTAGGTAACTCTCATCTGTAAAATTGCAAAAATTATAAGAAGAATTAATTAATTGCTAAAATTCTTATCATGTGCAAGCACTTCAAGTTAAGTATATATAGGGTTTGAAATATTGTGAATTTGCATGCATGGATGGAAAATTTGGATTAAGGGTGATAACGTATTATATTTCTAAACTCCTATAAATAGTTGTTGCTATTAAATATACTCTTTAAGTCTAGTTTTACCCTTAAGCATACTTGTTTATGGTACTTCCTAAGCTATTCGATAAACTTGAATGAATTTTAGTCAACTAAGAAACATGAAGTTTAAACCCAATCTAAAGGCATAACTCCTTCAACTTAGAAAAGTAGTATTAACTTATGATGATGAGAGCGTACTAGGTGGATAGAGTATGATGTCCTATCTATACTCACGATGTAAAATACAAATTCCCAAATTTAGAAACTAGAACCTATCCTATAGTACCATAGAACTTATACTTTGTAAAATCTAACGAATATAATGTATCCTACGAAACTTATAAAATTTACTTTCTTCCTCATAAATTTCACACTTATATAATATAAAAAAGTAATTTATATATAATATTACAAAGTCTCTACGTACAAAAGCTATAGAACTTGTAGCAAAATCTTTGAGAATAAAAGAAAATAATATTTCTTACCTTTACTATTTCAAGTTATAATCTTACTATTTAGCAAATAGAAAAATAAGGAGAAAGAGTAGAAAATATGAAGTTGGAAAGGAAAATGGAGAAGAATAAGGGAAAGAATGGAAAACATGTTAGTTTAAATATTTCCATGTAATTTTCTAGAGAGCAGTTTTAATCTTCTAGATAATAACTTGTAACAATTGGATCAAGTTGATCTTTGCCATTTATTATGGGGGAGAATGCTTATAAATAGGTAGTCCTCTATCATTTGTAACCAGGTTAGAAAAATTAAGAAATATACTAATACTTCAATCTCAAAACACCTTCCACTCTATTCCTTAATTTCCTATAAATCATTTTCTATTTCAATATTTCTCAAAATCAATATCATTCTCTAACTTTCTATTCTATTCTAATCAACTAACCTTCCAAATACTACTAATAGTATCAAAGCCTCGTCCAGTCATCTACTAGGCACATTTTGTCAAATTCTTTTCTAAACACACTCCATGAAATCACAATATGGCAACCATTAAATCTAATAGCCAAATTCCACTCTCGATATTTTCTAGGGTAAATTATAATTATTAGTCCAATAAAATGAGGACCTACTTTCTACACAAGGTTTGTAGGACATCATAGAAAATGGTGTCATCGTACTTGAAAATACTTCTACCCTATTAGAGATAGAATTGCCTAAATTCAAAGCCACCAAAGAAAAAGATTGGAAGGAGTTATATTATATTTAGCTGGCATTAGCAGATCCAATTTTTCCTAGAATTAGTAGTGTTACCAGTGCAAAGTATACATGGGATACATTGAAAGGAGGAGTTCCAAGGTGGCGAAAAGATACATCTTATGAAAATTTAGTCTCGTAGAAGGGACCTTCAAAATATTAGAATGAGAGATTCTAAGACCATAAAGGACTATTATACTAGAGTAAAGGAAGTGGTGACTCAAATGAGAGCCTATGGAGAAACTATAACTAATAAAAGGTTAGTAGAAAAAATATTAATCACACTTCTAGAAAAATATGACTTAGTTGTAACTACTATTCAGGAGACAAAAGATCTAGCTATCCTATCAGCTACTGAATTGATTGGCTCTCTATAAGCATATGAAAAGAGATTAAATAGACATAATGACTCTACATTAGAGAATGCCTTTCAATCCAATCTAAATTTTATGTCCCAGAACTAAAGAAGTAGTAGAGGAAAAATGAAGATAGGAGATCAGAAAATAAAGGGAAATGAGGAGAAAGAAGAAAGCACCTACCATGTCTAATTTGTAGGAGAACTAATCATCAAGAGAAAGATTGTAGATACAAAGGAAGGCCATAATGTCAAAATTGTCAAAAAAATTTCCATCTTACAAAAAATTGCTACTTTAAGGAGAGGTATCAAGCCAATTATTCTAAAGAAAAAAGTGATTATCTATTTTATGCTATCTATGCTACTTTTGAGACCAAAAGAGACACATGGTAATTGGATAGTGGCTGTAGCAACCACATGATAAGTAATAAAAATATTTTTCAAGACATAGGCACATCTATTAGTTCTAAAGTGAGGCTTCACAATAGAGAGCTTGTGGCTATTGAAGGAAAAAGGTATTGTTGTAATAGAGATGAAGAAAGGTACACTTCTAATCCAAATTTTCTTACTATTACCAAGACCAAAGACAAATATGGTTAGTGTTAGGCAAATGATGTAAAGGGGATACTCCTTACTATTCAATGGGGACTCCTACACTATATATGATAAGGGAGACAACTGTTAGGAGATTGCAAAAGTTAAGATGCAAGAATAGGGAAATTTTCCCATCCAATGGCACCATAAAATAGAAGTGGCTATGACAGTAGATCAAGAAGAGTCATTACTCTAGCACAAGAGAAGAGACTTAGCCATTACAACTTCCAAAGGTCGAAGATTCTATAATAGAAGAACACGATATCAAGTCTACTAGTTATAAAGGAAGCTATAGATGTTTGTAAAGGTTGCATGCTTAGGAAACAATATAAAAAATCATTCCCTTTAAGGTAAGCATGGAGAGCTAAAGCACCACTAGATCTCATACATATAGATATTTAAGGACCCATGAAAGCACCATCCTCTAAGAATTGTAAGCATTTTATCCTTTTTATTAATGACTACACTAGGGTGACATAGGTCTATTTTATGTGTGAAAGAGCTAAAGTATTTGAGATTTTCAAGAAATTCAAGATATTTGTTGAAAAACAAAGCGGATATCATATCAATAATATCAGAAATGATAGAGGTGAAAAATATATTTCAAAGAATTTCAACAAATTTTGTGAAGATGAACGAGTCGAACACTAGCTTACAACTGGATGTGCACCAGAACAAGACGATTTATCAGAAAAGAAGAATCACACAATTATAGAGATGGCTAAAACTATGCTAGAAGAGAAGAAGATGGCAAAAACATTCTAGGTTGAAGTAGTGTACATAGCAATCTATCTACTTAATAGATGTCTAAATAGAGTAGTGCAAGATAAAGTACCTATTGAATCTTGGAGTGGACAAAAGCCATTAGCACAACATCTTCATGTATTTGTAAGTATTTGCTACATACACATCTAAGTAGTGAAGAGACATAAGTTGGAAGAGAAGATTGAAAAAGGCATCTTCCTTAGCTATAGTATACAATCTCTAGGATATATAATCTACAATTTGAAGACCAAGAAACTTATCATTAGTAGGGATGTTAAGTTTAATGAAAGTGTTACCTAAAGTTGGAATGAAGAAAAGGTAGAGAAGCAAAGCATGTTGGTGCCGAGAATGGAATCCTTTTTAGAATCTAATGATTAGGAAGAGAGGACTTTTAACACATCTATAGAATCAACTTCATCAAGAGAAGGAGAATCATATTTAAAATCACAACCTAGAAAGACAAGGCTTCTTTTAAATGTATATGCAATACGCAACTTTATAACCATGGAGCCAGAGAGCTTTGAAGATGCAATGAGGTAAAATATATAGGTTACAACAGTGATAGAGGAGATAAATATGATTAAAAAGAATGAAACATGGAAACTCTAGATCCACCAACCAACAAGGATGTCATTGGAGTTAAGTGGGTCTACAAAAAAAGGATGAACCTCAACGGCTCAATTCAAAAGTTCAAAGCCAGATTCGTAGTAAAGGGTTATTCTCATATTCCTAAAGTAGACCATAATGAGACCTTTGCTCTATTTGCTTGGCTAGACACCATTTGGGCCTTAATAGCGCTTGCAATATAGAAAGATTGGAGAATATATTAACCTAATGTAAAGTCAGCATTCTTGAATGGCTACTTAAAGGAAAACATCTACATTGAACAACCTCTAGGGATTCTAGTCAAAGGTTAAGAAGACAAAGTTCTCAAATTGAAGAAAGCACTATACGACCTTAAGCAAGCATCATGAGCTTGGTACAGCATGATTGATTAATATTTTATCGAGTAAGGATTCAAGAGGAGCTATAATGAGGTTACTCTTTACGTCATATCCTAAGGTAACATTACTCTTATTGTGTCTTTGTACATAGATGATCTCATATGTACAAGTAAAAATGAGAGCATGGTTCAAGAAAGGGATGATGAAGACCTTTGAGAAGAAAGATCTAGGTATGATGTAGTACTTCCTTGGTATTGAATGAGAGACTCATATTGGTGTAACTAAGTTTGATAGTTGATTTAGGGTGTTAGGAAAGGTAGCTTGAATAGGCCAGAAACATGTAAGGGGTTTTGTGATATTAATTGAGGAGCTCTCGTAGGCTTGAAATTTAAAAATATAACTAAAATAGTAGAAATTTTCTATATTATTAATTATATTATCAATAATGCACAAAATAGGTTTCAAAAATTAATGAATACTTAAAAGATGAATTATACAAGTAATATAATTAATATTGCACATAAAATAATATGTAAAAGACATGTATACACATTAGGTATAATTATTATATAAATATATATACCCTTAATTATTGAAAATACTCAAAATTGGATAAAATTCATTAAATAAATAAATGAAATATGCAAAGTTGGAAGCAATTGTGGGAATTGAGAAAAAAAGTTATGGACACCTAACTTACAACTTTCCACATGTTTTTAAGGTAAGAAAGTTTTTTTTAAAAAAAAAAAAACCCTAAAGTGGGCTATAAAAAATGAGACCATCATTCTAGACAAAGCTTAAGCGGTTCTAAGGTTGGAAATATTTTTAGAATGAAATAAAGAGAGAAAATGAGGAAATGAAATTGGAAAAAAAAAAAAAAACATAATGCATGAAGGAGGGGATTGGTGAGATCTTAAGGAAGATGACCAACTAGAAGTGAAACAAGATTGTGGCCTGAAAGAGTAGCCGGCTTCTTGCCTAGTCGATAACCTCCCCCTCCTTTATAGTAACCAAAGGTTAGGTTTCCAATGAGTTATCATAATTCTCGATTTTAACTAAAATTAGGGAAAAATAGTAAACAATATAAAAAATTTTGAAATTTAGTTTCCTTAGGTATTTTTGCATGAGGATATCAAATCTTTAACCAAATTTTCAAAATTTGAGTATAGATATGAGGTCCTTAAGAAAAAGTCTTGTGCACTAATTTTTAATCGGGTTTTTGAAAAACTATTTAGTATAGTTTCAACTTGAATTTTTGTGGTTATACTTCTAAGAGGTTAAATTTTGATGTTATGTAGTTAGATTGTAAAAATTAGATCATTGGATTCTAGAAAAAATTTTGCTTTTCATGTAACTGATGCGCGGGTGTCATTTTGCAAAGGAACTTAACCAAATCTTTATAAAACTATAGTGTAACTTATATTTACCTACATGTAACAATTGAAAGTAGTTTCTTATGAATTTGGGAAGGATGATTTCTGAATAAAAATAGGTATTTAGTACACTTGTAAACTAATGGATAATATAATGAAAAAAGGAAGTAGATGATTGAAGTATTAGTTGATACTTGTTGCATATGCAGGGTTTAAACTTTTAGAAATATAGGGCAAGTGGAGTTTATATGAAGTCATTAGATGTACTAATAGTAGCAAGGTTAGAAACTGCATTAGAAAGTAATTCAAAATGTAACCTGGTCTAAATATGTTAAATACACTGGGAAAATCGGCTTTTGATCAAAAGTGGTTTATATTTGGACTTTACCCTATTTCTAAAGACAAATTGTAAATCAGGAACTTCTTAAATAAAAATGTAATTTTGAACTGAAGGTCAGAAACTTCATTAAGAACTAGGTTAGAATGTAGTCTATAATTTAATATCCTTGATCACATTAGGAGTCTAACTGTAGGTTAGCAAGTGATTGGTATATGAATGCTATACCTTTATCAAAGTTAGGACATGAGTCAGAAGCCACTTGGATAATAACTTATACCACAAGACTAGGTCAGAACTTAAGTAAAAAACTCAATCAAGAAGTAACTCGATGGAAGATACTTAATGTAAGAGTAGATGGAATTTGGAAAATGGTTGGTACTAAATATTGGATATTTGGGAGTTAGAGAGTAGATTAAAAAGTTGCATGCCCATAACTTCTAAGAATTTACTGAAGTCGGAACCTAGGTTAGAAATTAGTAGGTAGCAATCTGTAGCAGGTTAGAACCTTAGTCAGAATATATCCTACTTAACTAATACTTAATAAATACCTTAGAAAACTCACCTAACCCAATTGAAAACATACTTAAATGTTCACAATAAACACATATGTTATATATTAGTTAGAAACTAAAGAGGTTACATTCAATTTTACGATTAGTAAAGGAAGATAAGAGTAATGTACGAAGAGAATGGGTATCAATATCAGTATTAGCATTAATATCCAAGTAAGTGTGATTAGTGTTTTACCGCACTTTAGAGTATTGCTTAAGAATACTTGAAAACTTTAGTATATGTCTTGTTTGTGATTGTAAGTTAGTTATTTGTATGTATGCAATGTGTGTGTGGTTGAATATGGTTGTGTTATCTTGAGTGATGGACTTATGTATTAATTGCTTTATGATATTATTTGCTTTAAACTGTCTAAAATTGTTTGGTTACCCTAAAAGCAATTTAATACGAATTCGACTTAATTACTAATCAGACTTGCATCATAACCCACTAAGGGAACGACTAAGATTCTCGAGCTAAACATGGACTTTTCAATGAGGATAGCAAAAATGGTCTTCTCCTCACCTTTAGTCAAACTAAGTAATAGGAGTAGAAGTTGCAATAAGGTTAGGGTCCATGGTTTGAAGTGAAGTCTTAAGTTAAGCATGTTTCTCCTTTGCACAAGTCCTAATTTGGTTTCAATCGATAAAGTGTGCAACGTCAAACTCCTCAAAATTTGGATTAGATCGAGGTAATTTCTTTGATCTCATGACAGATCGGTTAATGACATGTGATGTTATTTACTTAAACATGCATTGCATCTAATTAACCTCTCTTGAAAACCATGGTTGCTTGATATTAGATATGTGCTATTGTCTCTATCCTACTTACTACGTAAATTGTTGCTAATTCCCTTATAATTGTTTGCAGGTTTCCCAGTAGATTCATCGACACTATTTCAAGTTCCAAAAGATTAGAAAATAGGGTTGGAGAGTGAGATTTGAGATTACCTGATTAGATTTATATTTAGTCTATTGACTGTATTAACTTTTAGGAAAACTAATAGGGTCTTTTCGAGTGACTCCTAATTTTTAGTTAATGAGATTTATTCCATGCTTTGCAAACTTATGGTTTTGAGTAAAATTTTAGTAGACATTATATATTTTCGTAACAACGTAATTCTTGAAATTTTTTAGTAAATTCAAGGTTTTATCCTTCATATGATTTTTGAAACTTGATTTTCCTTGGAATTTAAGCTATAGAAATTATTTTCAATAATTATTTTAAAAAGTTACACTATAGGTTGATTCCTACTCGATACTGAATTGGATGCTTTAAAGTAGTAGAGTAGTGAATGCCTTGCGTAGATTATACCTATGTTAATGGCTAAGATGGTTAGCTTCTAGCATAGGTTAGTTTATACAATGGGGCTATTATGACTTCTTGGTTTGAGGCATGACATTAAAGTCTATCAAGAAGATGATGGAATATTCATCCATTAGTAGAAGTATACAAAAAATCTATTGAAGAAATTTAACATGATTAACTGTAAAGTAGTGGCTATACCATTGGCAACAAATGAGAAGATGCAGAAAGAGGATGGATCAAAACTTGCAAATGCATCTAAATATAGAAGCCTCATAGGAAGTTTACTATACCTATCGATGACTCATCTAGACATAATGTATGCCACTAGCCTTTTATCAAGGTTCATGCAAAATCCTAGTAAGGTGTACTTTAGAGCAACAAAGCAAATATTATGGTACTTACAAAGTACTAAAGACTATGGTATATGGTATAAGCAAATAAGAAACTACAAATTGATAAGATACATACATGATGATTAGACATGATCTGTTGATGACATGAAAAGTACATCACATTATGCATTCAATCTTAGATTAGGAGTATTTTCATAGTCACCAAAGAAACAAGAGGTAGTTGCATAATCATTAGTTGAAGTCGAGTATATTATAGTAGTAACAACTGCTAGTCAAGTAATACGACTTCAAAGACTACAAGAAGACATGGGTAAGCCTAAAGGAGATCTAACTTCCACATTATGTGACAACAAATTAGCTATTACAATAGCAAAGAATCTAATATAGCATAGTAGAACAAAGCACATTACAATCAAGTATCATTTTTTTGCAAGTGGTCACCACTAACAAGGAAATGAACATGAAACATTGTAAGATGGAACATCAAGTAGCAAACATTTTCACTAAGGCACTTCAACGAGTAAGGTTTGAGATGCTACGAGAAATACTTAAAGTTATACCAAAGTGTATTAAGGAGAAGTGTTAAAATTGATACACTTTGGCCCATTTCAAGTCTAAGTCCATCATACAAACCATATTCTAGAAAAAGTGTTAGGTGGAGCCTTTCGAACATGCTAGTTTAGATATTTCCATATAATGCTCTTAAGAGTAATTGTAATCTTCTAGATGGTAGTTGAAGTATTCTAGATAATAATTTGTAATTGTTGCATCAAGTTGATCTCTACCATCCATTGAGAAAGAGAATGTCTATAAGTAGGTAATCCTCCCTCATTTGTAACCAAATCAAAAAGGTTAAGAAATACACAAATACTTCTATATGAAAACGCCTTCCACTCTACTCCGTCACTTCCAAAAAAAAAAAAAAAACCATTTTCTATCTAAATATTTTTCAAAATCAATATTATTCTCTTACTTTCTATTCTATTCTAATAAAATAACTTTCCAAATACTAAAAGACGTACAACGAGAGAGACATCATTAAGTTTAGCTATTTAGGATTATTAACTTATGGGTATGGGCTCCTTTTTTCCTTTCTTTTTACTAAAAATTTTGTTGCTTGAAAAATACAATATTATTATTTATTATTCATTCATTTATATTATTTAATAATTTTTTACAAAATGGATACATGATACTTGAAACCTTTAGTGTATAAGTTTTAAGATAGATATAGGTTAAGGAGGCTTCACTCTAATACCCTATCCTATTGGAGCAAGTTCCGAATAATTTATTTTCAAAACCTATCATGTGATTCTTGATATGGACTCGGAGCTTACCTAAATGAACATGGTATGGGTGGGTACTTTGTGCAATAAAGTTACCCATTCACCCTTATTAACCCACATACTTGTAGATATCCAACAAAATATAGTAAAATGTTTTTTTTTCTTTTTCCCTTTTATTTTTGGTAAAATACATCACCTATAATTTTTTAAGACCAATTGAGAGTTTTATGTCTACTATGAAATTATTAAATCCACTTTACCTAAAAGAAAATTAATTAATTATACCTATTCACGCACAACTTTTATTCCAATTTTATCTAGTTATCTTTCCCTCCATTCCATTAAAAAAAAAAAAAAAAACTGTCATCCACCCCTTTTCTTCAATTTCCTTAATTATTAATGAGGTTAATTAGTGATGCAAACTCGATATTCTTCTGCGAGCTATTTTATATCTTGTTTGATTAGTTTAGTGATTTTTTTTTTAATTTTTTTTTTATGACACGCATGAGTGCTCGTCTTTTTTAACTTTTATTGTGAACCGAATGCTTATCCAATTCCCTACAAATCTCTACTTAATTCTTTTCTTGGCATTATCAGCAAGGTAGTGTATAATTGTTTATGTGTGATTTGGTTTGGATAAGATTAAGTATGTATAATGTATCATTAAAATAATGTAGCTAAAGTAAATACTAAAGAAGCCGACCATTGTTTTTATCAAGGCAAAGAAGAAGAAGGCAAACGATTAGATATCCTTCAACTCTATGTTTTTTTTTTTTTTAATATAGCCTTAGAAATTTGATATGCATATATATATCATCTCGACTTCACAAATGTATCTCGCTAAGAATTTTTGTTTTTAATCAATAAACTTACCAAAAAAATTTAGGAATTAAATTGTAAAATTGTGTTCAAGGTTTCATAGTGAAATTACTAGAGACATCGATTTCTTATATAAAAGTAGTAGGTTCGATCTAGTCTATTTGATTTATAATTGTTAAAATTATGATTCTAACCATATAATTCTACGGATTCATGATTTTAAAAAGTTTTTTTAAATTAACTCGTGTATAAAATCGTTTTTTCACGTAAACTTACGTTTTTAATCAATTTTACATATATATGTTAAGGATGTAAATGAATGTGTCATAATAGAGTATCTGACACCCCTCCCCTAATACATTAAAAACCTTATAGAGTACTATCTGATAGGATTTTAGAACAGCTTTGAGATATGGTTAAAAACTCGTTAGAGTTGTGAGATAGATTTTGAGATTTAAGAAAAACCAATTGAGAAACCCATTATCCAATAAAAATAATATAATATTAACTAAATAAAAAGTAAAATTACTAAAGTATTTATCACTATCTTACATCCTTAACTCTAGTTCCTCGTCCAATCTCCATTTACCTCTTTTGTTTCCACTTATTTACTCTCTTCTTTTTCGTGTTTTGGTGTTCTATAAATATATCATTCTATAAGTATAACATGTTTTTTTGGCTTATCCTCTAATATGTTCTCATTGTGTTGCCCATATTTTATAGATATTAATAATGCAAATCAATTTCTCATATAATGAATAATGAAGTAAAAAATATTTTTTTTGGAAAAAAATACATTGGTTTCGTAGGTTAGGAAATGGGTGTCTATTAAGCTAACGAAACGAGTTCTAGATATAGGGTTAAAAACCTTATAAGATTTTGAGATAGGTTCAGGAATCCTATTAGGGTAGTGTGACAGCTCTTGGATTCCTATGATATGTCCTAAACCTACCCCGTTTACATCTTTATTACGAGGCAATGAAACTAGGCTTCTATTATCTTATTGATATTAAGGCATTAAATCATCTTATTTATCTTATTTTAATTTATTTTTCTTTTTTATCTCTCTTAGTCCCTTATTCAATATTCATAAACTTCATTTGAGTTTTATCTTTAATAGAAAAAATTATAAGAAAACCCATATATTTAATTTTATAACATGAATAACTCAAAATAAGTTGAAACATATGGTTTTTTTCAATTTATTATTGTTTTTTAACAAAATAATAGGAAAAAAAAAATAGTTTCGATTTTACTTATCCTTTTTTTGTGAATATATCAAAATATAGATAAAGAATTTTTTTATGGAGAAAAAAAAAACTTAATTTTTTTATTTATTTGTTTTTGTAATGTATTTCAAGTTTTTTATAACTATTATTAGCATATCTGTAGTTTGTTTAAAGTTATTTTATATAAATTGTAAAAACTTAATTTTTAACGTTTTGATTTTATGTTTCAATTCTATAGACCCACCAGCGATTCTAGATAATCATGATTCGATTATTTAAAAAATATATAATCCTTCAAAAATTTCGGTGGAAAGGCATAGGTTCAGCCATATCTACTCTATTGTATCGAAAATATAGCTGGTATGATATTACCTTTGAGAGGAAAGAGGCCTCTTTTGATGAGCTCAGGGAACTGAGTGTATGTTAAAACCCCACAAGCACTAGGAGTCCAAAACAAAACACAAGGCAGCCCAAATCTCTCAGCAGCATCAACTGAAAACGACATGGATCCATCAGATACTATGCAAGTCACAGGTGGAACTTCGGTTTCGTTAAGCTTAGAGATTAGATTCATCAAAGGCTCCAAGCAATTTTTTGAAGTGGAGTCAGATAAAGAAGGTATGTCTTGTGTTGAATCTATGTTGTCTTCAGAGTGAGGGAGTCCATCAGGAATCATTTCGAATTGAAAATTTGGTGTGGAAACAACAAAGGATGAGTCTTTTGATTTCAGCAAACGTTTGTAGTTGTATTCTGTGTGTACGAAAGTTATGTGAAAGCCTTTGGAATGGAGGAATATGGCGAGTTTGAACATAGGGTTTATGTGGCCCTGAGCTGGGTATGGGATGCAAACAGCATGAGGCTTTTTGTTGTTGTTGTCATGTGTTGATGATGAGTTCGGAACAAGAGAACCCATGTTTGTTGTTTGGTCGATATCTTCTTCCTTGGTTGAGAAGTGGACAATGTTTTATATGATGTTGATAAACATGTAACGAAAATCCACAATGCTATTTTATAGAGCGGATAATAGTGCCGTGTGCATGTGTCACTCTTTCTTATAGCGAAGCCAGTCGTGTTGTGGCCAAATTTTGTCGTTCTTTTTGTACGATTTTGTTCGGTCGACCAAAGCTATAACAATGGACCACCATGCTAAATGTCCAAACGTATTTAGCTCACACATAGCCTCATAGATTGAGGCTAGATATTCAACCTTAAAACATGACACATATGATTAAAATTATAAAAAAAAAGAAGAAGATAACATTATAATAATATGTGATAAGATTGTTAAAATTTTTAAAGTAATCTCAACCATTAAATAAAGGAAAATTGAATAGATAAAGATTGAGAACATCAAATTCCCACGTCATCCTATCCATCTTCAAACAATCTTTTAATGGTATTGGAAATGCTTTTATTACTTTAAAAAGGGTGCTCTAAATTATTAAAGGTTTAAAAAATAAACCGCAGATATATTTGTAGTGACTAGGTAAAATTTACACTGTATATAAGAAAATAAAGCGATTGAGGATACAAATTAGCAGCAGTTAATGCAGTTACCAATTTATAATAATATTGTTATTAGAAAAACGTATAGCAACAAATTTTTTTTCCTTGTTATAGCTATGAACTTGTGTACATCAAGACACTTCAAATTTGCAATATGAAAAAATGCCACAAAATATATGTTGCTGTCATAATGCTCAATTCTTTCTAAATCGTTAGGAACTGGTTGTGATTTATATAATTAAACCAACATTTTTAGGTTTATCAAATATTGACACATGTTACAAGTGGACGGATATTTTAACTTAAATAGAGAAAGAAAATGTTAAAGATTCAAATGAAAGTTAGCTAAATGTTCAGGACTTTTCCCAAGTTATAATAATATTATTACAAGCATAAACTATAAGGTGGGCTTTATGATCAGGTAAGATGTGATTTAGTTTATAGGGCGTTTCAAAATAAGCGACTTTAAATGGTTTGGCTGGACAGTTCAAACTACCTTTGTTTCCTTATCTTTTCTCTCTTCATGGTTTGACAATGATATATCTCAACTTTATTTATATTTAAATTAAAATTTTACATTACAATCATCATTTATAATGAACAAACGTAAAATTATTTCCTTCGTTTGGAAACACGCTATGTAACAAGAGGTATATGCTATTAGTAACATTTTAGAGTTAAAATAGTTTAGAATCAATAAAAAATAAAGTAAAATAAATGGGTTTCCACAAAATTAATTAAATAGAAAATATGGAAAGGAAAGTAATGTATAGAAGTTATAATATTTTTCCTTTTTGGGTATGCGCTCGGTTCGCATCATAGGATGGATGATCAACAAAAATACCCCGACTCTACCACTAGTTTTAAGTATTAAAAGAAGCAAAGGATTGAAAGATGGATAATAGGCAAGATGTATATATATATATATATATATATATTGCAAATAAAAGTAGGGACAATGGGTCATAATAGAGTACTCAATTTATCTGTCTTGCTAAAAACCCCATAAGGGTTTTGGGATAGATTTTAGGAAATATTAAAAACACATTAAGTATTTGTGATGAGACTTAAGATTTGTAAAAACTCGTTACTTAATTAAAATGATAAATTAATAATGTTAAATAAAATATTAGTTACAGGATAAGGAGAATTAGAAAAATTATGAAATATGGAAAACTTTAATAAAAACCTATTAGGATTTTTGTATAGATTAAAACACCCTATTAGGATAGCGGGATGGGATCCTAGAATCTTATGACCGACTCCATGTTCGTCCGTTGCCATCCCTAGATAAAAGGGTGAAGTTACCACAGCATGCTCGTAGAAAAAGTGTGTACGTCAGTTTCTTCTTTCCTCTCATTGGCTTCTGCACATTACTCGATTGGCTATGGGTTGTTAAAATTTTGCTTGATGGCGTAGCCTGTTCAAGTCAATAATTTATCGATGCAATTAATAAGGATAGTTACGTCACCCTATGGAAAAAGATGAAAATGCCTATTTTTTGTGAATATAAAAATGTTGAAAGGGACTTTTAACATTTTTTTTTTATTAAGAATGCCACTAGATCAATAATTATAAGATTTTTAACTTACTCAATTTATTAAAAACCGTTAAAGTAGTTTTCAAATCCTATAGGATTTTAAACTGAGTTTTAGGATTTTAAAAAAATTGATAAAAAATCTAAATTCTATTAAAATTATTGAATTAAAATTAGTAATTTAATATTAGTTTTAAATGATAAAATATAATAATTAATAAACAATTTCTTATTTATTTCATATTTTATTTTTCGAGAAAATCTTAACTTCATCTCTTTTTCTCTCATATATTTTTTATGACTCTCTTTTCCTGCCTTTACTCTCTCTCTTAGCTAGTTAGTTATATTTCTCAATTTCCATCTGTTTCCATTTTATTAATCGTGTACTAATTCAAAATAAAAAAAAAGTTAGTTTAGTCTTAAATAATCACACACTATTTGTTTTATTATTTAAAACAATCCATACACTATTTGCTTTAATTTTTTGTATACATTCGCAAATAAATTTTTAAAAAATTTTTAGTACTAACAGGTCAGATCCCGTTTTAATAGGTTTTATAAAACCTTGTACTAATTTAAAATAAAAAAATGTTAGTTTAGTATTGAATAATTATATACTATTTGTTTTATTATTTAAAACAATCCATATATTATTTACTTTAATTTTTTGTATACACTCACAAATAAACTTTTTTAGTACTAACAGATCGGATTCCGTTTTAATGGGTTTTATAAAACTTTTTAGAAGTGAGTTTTGAAAGCAGGATAAAACCTTTTAGGGTTTTGAAATGTCTGATAAAGTAACGGGTCGGGTTCAAGTTTTACAAAACCCATTTCAAACTTACCTCAATAATATCCCTATTCTTTTTAATATAAACATGACAACTTTTAGGAGCCATGTGTTACCCAACATCTTGGAGTAATTAAATTTGTACCATAAAATACCAATGAAACACGTTATTTACACCGAGGCTGTTGTTATGTTTTCGTATTGCCATGTCCATCTATGCGTCCATTTTCAAATGATGCTTTTCTCAATGGGATTTGGAATGCTCCAAGCCGTCGTGCAAACTTCAAGTGTTTGTTTTGTTTTCTTTAGGACGGGAAAGAGAGATGTCGTGGAATCCGAGCAATAATACGAAATTACAATAAAATAGAAAAGGAAGTTGAGAAATTTTTCAACCAAGCAAATATAATTGGGTGAGGATCAATTCCAAATCGAGAATTATCCAAAATTTACCTTGCCGATCTATGTGAGTTTGCAATTCATTGACCCACCTAAGGAAAAAAGAAGATAGAGTGAGAGAGATGATAAGTGTTGCAATAAGCTGATACCTACAAATTTATAAAGGCTGCCATGCTAATTTAGCTTAAGATAGACAGCTAAAAATAATAAAAGTTGCGATTTAGCATAATCCAAATATTATTTAGAAAAGTACAAAAAAATTTTAATGTTTATTTCTTTTTTTATTTTAGTCCTTGTTCATTTTTTTTAGTTTTTTTTTTTCAAAAGTCCTTCTATTATCTTTTTTTTTTTTTCCATTAGTGAGAACACATGGCAGCATTAAATTCATTCACGAGTAATTATTTAACTAAACAAAATATTAAATGTGAAAAAAAATAAAAAAATATTAAAATAGTAAAAATTAATAAAAAATCTAAAAATATTAAAAATTATACCATAATGTATATATACTCTTATATATAGAAATATAAATATGAAAAAAAATAAAAATAAAAAAGGAAATAATAAGAAAATTAAGAGAAAAAAAAAAGAAATAAAAATATGACCAGCAATCACCTCCCCTTCTTATTTTCACATAACCCCCCTTCTTTGGTTGGCCAATATCTAACTACCTAAGAGAAGGGGTGGTTATTGGCCACCTCTAGGGAGTCGTGTAACCCCCCTCCTTCTAGTAATTGTTGACTATCTCTTGTCTTGAAGGATTAGGTTTTCTTTTTCTTTTTAAAATTTTTTTTGGCTTTTTTTGTTTTTGAAATTTATATATATTTATATATATAAGTGTATATATGATAAGGCATAGTTTTTAATTTTTTTCATGTTTTTTTTCTTGATTTTTAATTAATTTTCAATATTTTTTATCTTTTTTTATTATTTGAAAAATTACACATTGATGAATCTAATGCTACGATATGTCCTCACTAATAGAAAAAATTAATAGAAGTAATAGAATGATTATTGTTATGTTTTTTTTTCTTTTGATAAAAATCTAAAACGTTGAGGATTGAAATGAAAAAGAAAATGAAAGAATTAAAATACAAAAAAAAAAGGTAAATGTTAAGACTTTTTGTACTTTTCCTAATATTATAAATATGTATATATCAATTTTTTTTATACAAATTTTTTTTTTTTTTAAAAAAAAAAAAGGACAAGGTCCATTTGACCGGCCTGGAACAAAGTGGGGATGAGCCATTTCCTCATTTTTGTAACCATGATCTTCAGGTTTCATGCCTATTCGATCCATTTTCCAAGTCTACATGTGAAAAGTAGTCCTGTCAGCCCTAAATACTCTGGCCAAGGTATGTCCTATAGGAGAAGACAATCTGATGAAAGATTAAGCAGCGAATAGCCTCATTGAAAGTTGCATCCTACATCCACCGGGAGAAAATATGGATGGAAGAAGTCATGGATATGATCTGACTACAGGAGATTGGTGCAACTAGTCACGTAAAATGAAGCAAAGGGATCTAAGAATAAGGAGGCTATGGGTAAGGCAATACGATACATGCTAATGTGGGAACTCGTATGTAGTTGGAAGTATTTATATTTTTAGGTTAGATCTGCCAACTTTTCTTCATGTCATTTGACTCGACATCACTTCTGTCAATCTAAATAAAAGACCAGGCGTCAGCACAGAACCGCAATTGTTCCATTGTCCGGATCCATCCACATCACCCCAGTCTATGATGATACCTTAATCTATGCACAAGAGCATCGATCGTGATCTGTATATCAGACTTTGGTTATCTCTCGTCTTTTATATAAAGGCCTTATCCTTAGCCTTCTCGTACAACATCTTTTGCATGGCTTGGACAAATCGTTAATTATATCAAGTTTAAAAGGTCTCGAAAACATAGATGGAACTTTAGTTTGGTGCACTTACATGTTGTAGATATTTAATTTTTGGCCTTTTGTAATCTTAATTTTTTATTTTATTTTACAAAAAGGGTCTTAATTAAAAAAAATATTAATTAATAAAAGATAAAAATAATAAAAATTAACAAATGATGAAAATAACAGAAAAAATGAGAAAAGAAAAAATTATAAAGATTTCTAGATTTTTTAGAAAGTAAATTATTTTAGAGTTAATAGTTTTAGTTTCAACTTGTTTAGTTCAAATTATTATTTTAAAAAGTCGTGTGGCTTAAGTGCAATTCAATTGTACTAAAAATTAAGGCACAGGTTAACGGCCTAACTGATAAGTATCGAAGTATTGGATTGAAATAATTTAAGGTCGTAGATTCAAGTCTCACTAGGCACTTATATCTTTCTTTTTTTTCTATCTTTTACAAATAACAAGATGAATAAACGAGATTCATATTTAATTAAAATCATTTGAATCTAGTTTAATTTTATTAAATCGAATTTGAATTGATTTATATTTAGTTTAATTATTATCAAATCAAATACAATAAATATGATTTGGTAGGTTTCATAAATAAACACCTACGTCAAATAAGAAAGAGGAGGAAGGAATCCAAGTTCAGGACTCTATTCACGACCGAACAGTAGCATGAACAAGCGACCAGCCGTACGACTCCAACACTAATGAACCACACGCACTTATACATAACCAATTTCAACTGCTAACTCACGTTCCAACTGTAGCAACGCCGATCACCCTTGCGTATCCACATCCAGCCATACATCGCTGATCAAGCTCACCTACGGCACGTTGACGAACATCACTATCCTCAGCAGTACGTTCCATCAAGCCCTACACAGCTATTGACCACACAGCCTACGTATTGATCACTTCCAATTAGCCACACCCACGCCACTTCATTCACGTGACCGCGTCGGCCACATCACCAATAGTAGGCGATAGCAAACAACAACAGCATCTAGGATCTCTCTTTCTCGCCATCCGAATCTAACACCAGCAAGTAGCAACTCGAAACTATCAAGTGTACGTCTCCCTCATCAGGCGCTTTATTGCAACAGTAAACCGCGATCACTTCACCATTGTCTGGGGCATTGCAACTCCGATCAACTGCACGATAGTAGCCTTATCCATTAACAACAGCAGAAACCAAACACATAAGTTGCTCCCCACATAGACGTAGTCTACATACTGATCATATGTACTGATCATTGCACTGCACTTCGTCGATCACTATTTGTATCGACCACGATTCGTACTGAGCACACTTATCCTGAGCACCAACGTCACGAGTACGCCACAGCCAAATCACAAGTCCAGGTTCGGTTCCTCAATTTTTTTTGTTTATTTATTATTATTATTATTATATTATATTAGATCCTTAGTTAGCTATAAGTAATTATATAGATTAACTTAGTAGATTCTTTTAGCATTAGTTTCTTTATGTATAAATACATATATATATTATGTTTTATTTATTTAGATAGGTAGTTGTTAACAGTAAAAAATAGTTATGAATATATATATATATATACACATGTATATATATTAGTTTAGGAATTCTCTAGGATTAGTTTTTTTTTTTTAATTCCTCACATAGAAAGTTACCTTTTTTTTAATAAAATTAATAATAAATTTTAGAAAAAAATGGGATTTTTAGAGAGTTTTTTTTTTTAATAAAAGCATTCAAAAATTAGGGACCTTTAGAATATTTTTGAAAAAACCAAATTGGTAATAACGTAAACTCAGTCGGTTTCAAAAATTAAAATAAATTATCATACTAAAGTTTTCGAAAGAACTACGATTATCTGATCCTGACTAGCGGGTACATAGGTACTTTCGGGGCGATGATAGAATATATAGAAACTTAGGTTCTTTTTTCTTTGAATCTTTTATTTATTTATTTTTTCTTTAAAAATATTATAATTAGAAGAATAATTCTAATTTTGGTAAGTAGATAGTGGTACATGTTAGAGTTTAATAGGTTAACTCCCAAACTCTGAACTTTTTGGTTTTTCATTTAAATTGAAATCAATGACCGGTAGCCAAATCGTAATCAATCCACCCAATTGATTACTGTTTCCTTCTTTTTTCCCAATTCCGATCAGGTGATGACTCTAAAAATTATTTTTAATAAAAAACCGAAATTTCTCAATTTCTTTAGTCGAGAATTAATATTAAATGGGTTAGCCAAACTATCGAGCTTGACTCCACTGGGGACGCTAGAGGGCTAGCCACTAGAAGTTGCCGAAAATATGATTATTTTTCAAAAAAAAAAATAAAAAAATAAAAAGATGAAATGATAAAAATAATAAAAAAAAACTTAAGTATGTTATTTTATGTATTTGTTTATTTTATTTATTTATTTTTTACTAACATTTTTTTCTTGCAGTTTATTTACGGAGGGTAGCTTTAGGGGTTTTACTTTATTTTTATTTTTATTTTTGTTTTTCTGCATCATAAATGCATGATTGATACGATCAAAATCAGGCCGTCATAGAACCTTAAGAGGAAGGCCATTGTGTAAGCTTCGGATGTTGTAGGGTAACCACTTTTCGAGACTAATCAGGCTACCCCACTTAAGTTTAAATGCGACCACAAAATCGTTGCTTTGAAAAACATAGTAGTTACAGAACTTGAGAATCTTTAGAACCTACCCTTTTGCATTACACGAAAACCTTTCTTTCAAAAAATCGCAAGAACCTATGATGTGGCAGAGCTAAATGGATAAGGGCAGTTGTGAAGTTGCAGTTGTAATATTTCCTTGTAAATAATTTGTAATAATTTTATGTAAAGTTTAGAATACGTTGTAATTGTAATTTTGATTTTTATTAGTCATGGCTAGATCTAGTCAAGAGCCTTTTAAAGACATTCATGTCCACCTATCGTATTGGCCTCAAAAACTACTTCAAACGTAGTTTTAACTCTTCAGCCCAGATAAGTAGGAGTTTATCAAGAATAGGATTTGGCCCATCCTCTCTCTACAGAGGATCCCCGTGAACATCACTTTAGTACGAGCCTTAGTCCACCTATGGGAGCCCGAATCCACTAGTTTTTGTATGGGCTTACATCAACTAACCCCAACTTTAGAAGAATACTCACAATTGTTATGGGCTCCTACAATCACTGATGATGTCTATGTCCCAGATTTGGAGGCTGCAACACCAAATATCTTCAGTAAGTTGTTGAGAATCAAAAAAACCAAAATAAACCGGGTTCTAAATCAAGGAAGGACCATTCGATTAGAGGATGCTATGGACTGGTTTTCTACTGAATTGAAGCATAGAGAAAAATGTGAGGTTTTTTGTGTAAATTTAGAAGCATGACATAAGTACCGAGTCAACACTTTTATATTGGCGGTCTTCAATACTATCTTGTTCCCTAACGATGGATGTCGAGTCTACTTCAGAATTGCAGAACTCGTAACTCAATTCCTTGAAGGGAAATCATATGTCCTGGCCCTTTTGGCCAAGTAAATTTGGTCACTAAACCATCTTAAGAAAAAGAAACGAGGAGATCTGAAAACTAATATGGTCTTACTGGTGGTTTAGTTTATTAGCCACATGAGAAGTTACCAACTTGATTTCAATTGGGCTGAGTTTACTTAGCAATATGATCTCATCAAATCTTTTGAAGAAAGAGTCGAGCTACCAGAAAATATAGCTAGCCGTTACTGGGTCCAATACTTTCAGAGTATGAAAGCGAAAGAGTTGTTGCTGACACCTAGGTGGTTTGCAAGTAAGGAAATGATAAGAGGGTGTGAAGACTTCAAGGGAGTCCTTCTAATCAGCTTCAACCTCTGCACCAGATACGTCCCAGCCAATGGATTCATTGAGGACATGATCCCCAAACCATCATTAGAAGCTATCTCATTGGACTTCCATAACCCCGGCATGATGGTGGCTGACAAAGTAGCCAAGCTCCTGAGCATCCGAGCTCTTTGGTGCACAAGAAAGACTAACCTTACCCCTAAGGGGATAGCAGCCAAGAACTAGACAACCAAAGGATTTCTTTATCACCAGCTAAAAGGGCTGAAAGATATGAAATACAACAAAGAGAAGGGGGAAGTTTAAGTTGAAACTGAACCTGAGAGAACGAATAAAAGAGAGCAGAAGTTGGACAACCGTTGCAAGGAATATCATTAGAAGATAAAGGCATTAGAAGCACAACTGAAGAAGACTAAGGGCAAAGAAGAGGAGACTCCTAAGATCTAAAAGAGGAAAAAGACGCAGGATGAGCCTACTGGCCACCAAGAGATTAGATTTTAGATTTTAGGTTTTTTTTTTTTAATATTTTCTTTAGAATGTTTTTTTTTTTTAAACAAAATGGGAGATATAAGGCTTCACAATTGCAAAAATTATTAAAAGTTAGTTAGGTTTTGCTACATTAAAGGTTTCTTCCCAATTCTTAATTTTTCATTGCAATCGTGTGACATGCATCTTGCATCTATACGACTAACAACTCTTTCTTAGAAAAATGTAATATGTACTAACCCTTTGTTGAGTTGATCTTCACAATCAGGAAAATTTCAAGATAGCTCCTAAACGTCAAGTCTTTTAGAGAAGTTCGATTAAAATACGTTCCCAGACCAGGATGGCCACCACTCAAGGAAATGATAGAGACCTTGAGATCAATGATCCCTCCGAGCTGAGGTTTCGTTCCATAGAAAGGGCTATGGAGAAGATGGCAAAACAAATGAGCTTCTTAGCAGAGAGCATTGCTTTGCTGCAAGCCATAGCACCGGCTAATGAAGAAAGCTCCAAAACCCATTATGGGAAGAATACATACACTCTTGAAGCAGAGTACGAACATCAAAAAGACCCATTTAAATCAGAAGGAGTTTACCCGAAAGACAACCCAACCTTTGAACCTGACACGTATGCGGCCCTGAAACCTGTTGACTAAGGGCCTAGTACGGATAGCTTGAAAGAACTGGAAAAGAAATTGATACAACAGATAACTGAGAAGATGAAGGCACTTGTAGGGTATGATGGTTTTGAACAGGCGGGGATCATTGAGTTTTCCGTGTATGACATAGGATCATACCTTAAGAAGTTTAAGATACCAAAATTTGAAAAGTATAACAGGACGAGTTGCCCCAAGCTCTACACCAGGCTGTACGTCAGGAAGATGGGTAAATATGTTCAGTATGATCCACTCATGGTACAAACATTCCAAGATAATATGACTGGACCAGCCCTGACTTGGTATGCCCAACTTGATTTGAATCAGATAAATACATGGGAGAAACTTGCTAGAGCATTTTATGAACAATATAAATTCAACGTAGAAGTAGCCCTAACTATGATAGACTTAGTTGCCTTACGGAAGAAGAATAACGAGTCATTCAAAGAATACGCTCAAAGATGGAGGTCCTTAGCTACAAGAATCTCTACTCCTACAACTAAGAAGGAGCTCACATAAGCTTCCATTAACACCTTGGAAAGGCCCTACTTCTCCCATCTCATCGGGCAGACCTCGTCTAGTTTTGCTGAAGTAGTAGCGGCAAGGTACAGGATTGAAAGCGCTGTCTCTTCCGGTAAGCTACAAGAGCCAGCAGATAAAAGACCACCAGTGTCATCATCTGGTCCTAAGCTAGCCGGCAGCAAGCCTAAAGAATCTATGGTCGGTATGGTAAATTCAAATGCTAGATCAAATGCTCAAGTCGCTTCAGGACGAATCCTCCTTCGACTCAACAACAGTTCAGAGACTAGCCTCAAGCTAACAGGACTTATAGACAATTTACCAAGATATCGGTCCCTTTAAGTCAAGTCTTCGAGAAGTTGCGAAGGGATAATTTGATATGGTACAAACTTCCTAGCGATCGATACCAACCGAGAATCTTTAACCCCATAATAAAGTGTGAATACCACTGTGGATAAGTAGGGCATTTGACTGATGCATGCTAGAGACTGAGGAACAAGATTTAGGACTTGATAGATGAAGGGACAGTGCAATTAGATTTTGTGGAAGCCCCAGTTCCTAACATTAACAATAATCCTTTACCTAACCATGGGCCAATGATTGGCATGATTTTTTATGACTGTGCCGTCAACGTCATTGATTCAGATAAGAAGCCTAAGGTTTTTGAGTTTTATACTAGTAACCAGACTCCAGAAGTGAAGAGGTATACATTTTACGTACCGTTGCCACCAGAAAATTACAAGGCTACTCCATTTAGCTATCACCTGGTAAATCAAGAAAATCCAGGTCTTCTGGTAGGGGGCATTACTCGATCAGGAAAGATTTACCACCTAAGAGAGGAGCATGGGAGGAAGGTCATATTAGGAGAATCAAATGATCAAACGGTGGCCGAACGCATTGAAGGGCTATCGGCCTTTACCAAAATGATCAAGTCGAGTGAATATAAGATCATGGATCGGCTTAGTAAGACTCCTACACAAATATCGTTGATGAGCTTGTTAATCACATCTGAACCACATAGGGAGGCTTTGTTTCGTACTTTAAATGAAGTGAAGGTCCCACATGAAATTCCAACTAAGAAAATGGGACTAGTTACTAATTTTGTTCTCGTAATGGATCAAATTTCTTTTTCTTTTGAAGAATTAGGCAAAGAAGGGAACAAACATACAAAGCCACTCTTTATCATGGTAAGGAGTAATGACATAATCATCACCAGGGTGCTTATTGATAATGGATCATCGTTGAACGTCTGCCCACTCACCACCTTGGATTTACTGGGCATCGACACGTCTGCAATTAGGCCTTCTTTCGCAACAGTTAGGGCCTTTGATGGTTCCAGAAGAGAGATTATAGGGGAAATTGATTTATCTGTGAATATTGGTCCTCAGTACCTTACCATTCGATTCCAAGTTATGGACATTCCAAGATCTTTCAATCTACTCTTGGGAAGACCTTAGATTCATGCAATAGGGGCCATACCCTTGAGCTTGCACCAAAAGTTGAAGTTTATCTCAAATGGCCAGGTGATTACAATTCTGGGAGATCAAGATTATGAAATCTACAAGGAGACGGCTATATCTTACATAGGAAGTGAGGGACAAGAAGAGCTAGGATTACAAATGTTTGAAGAAGTGAACATGATTACCAGTCTTGACAGAGAAGATGATAGAAGAGTAGAATTCAAGGAAGGCCAAATCAGCACCTACGGCTTTGGCTACAATCCTACTCCGGCCGAAGAATTCCAAAAGAAACAAGCGAGGGGCAAGAGAGGTAACAGATTATACCATGCCTCGATGACCTTTCCACCGCTAGCTGAGACCTTCATACGAGAAGAGATTTAAGCCTAGGAATTTGGTAAAGAAGGATTAACAAGCTTGCCACATAAGTTCCAGCATCATTTGAATAACTGGTTCTCCATCTCAACGAATGGTAGTAGGTCTTCCCTAAGGTAAAGGGTAACCTGTAGTAAGTATTTTCTGAATTTTTATTTTCAATAGTCATCGTTTTAAATGTATCGTTGAACCTTTCGTTTAAAATTAGTTAGGCCCGTATCTCATTTGAGATCCACTTCCATTTACTCAATGAAATCTTAGTTCATTTCTTTCCTATATTGCGTTTTAGTTCTCTTTCTCTTACATACACTTTTCTTTATGCATTCTCATTCAGATCCAATGAACCAAGCGAAAACCAAGAATACCTCGCACAGGTAGGAAATGAGAATATCGATATCGCTTTCGGCCCTACTAGGTTAGTCGTCGGGAGCGATGTCGATGACCACAGTAATATACTAGAGGAATGGCAAAAACATGAACTAGGTAAAATCACTATTAATGAACTAATTGAGACAATTAATGTAGGGAACAAAGAAAATCCTAAGAATCTAAAAATTGGGGTAAGTATAAAAGAGAAACAAAAAACAAAAATGATTACGTTATTAGCCGAATATCAAGATGTGTTCGCTTAGTCTTATCAAGGTATGCTTGGGTTGGACCCATCGATTGTAGTCTATCATTTACCTATACAAGAAGATGCCAAACCAAAAAAGCAAAAATTGAGGAGATTTCGACCTGACATCTTGTTGAAAATTAAAGAAGAAGTGAAGAAACTACTGGAAGTTGGATTTATTGAAGCGTCAGATTACCCGGAATGGGTAGCTAATATTGTTTCAGTAATGAAAAAGAATGGGAAAGTCAAAGTGTGTGTAGACTTTCGAGATCTCAACTAGGCAATGCCTAAAGATAATTTTCCACTACCTTACATTGATGTCTTAGTGGACAACACGGTCGGAAATCATCTATTCTCTTTCATGGATGGTTTTTCAGGATATAATCAAATCTGGATGTCTGAAGAAGATAAGATAAAGACAACTTTTATTATGACTTGGGGAACATTTTGCTACAAAGTGATGTCATTTGGGCCTAAGAATGCAGGTGCAACTTATCAGAGGGCCATGGTAGCAATTTTTCATGATATGATTCATAAAGAAATAGAAGTGTATGTTGATGATATGATTGCAAAATCCAAGGAGGAGGAAGATCACTTAGAAAACCTAAGGAAGCTGTTTGATAGACAGAGGAAATACCACTTGAAGTTGAATTCGAAGAAATGTACCTTTAGTGTGACGTCAGGAAAATTGTTGGGATTCATAGTCAGCCAAAGAGGTATTGATGTCGATCTTGATAAAGCCAAAGCCATAATTGACATGCCTCCTCCACAAACATTCAAGGAAGTACGAAGATTGCTGGGGCGTTTGAATTACATAGCTCGATTCATATCACAATTAACAGAAAAATGCCACCCTCTTTTTAAGCTATTAAAGAAGAACACGAAGATTAGCTGGAATGAGGAATGCGAAGAGGCTTTCGCTAAAATCAAAGAATACCTCATGAAGCCTCCAGTGTTAATAGCTCCTAAACTTGGAAAGTTGTTGTTTTTGTACTTGACCATAATGCCCAAATCCATGGGATCCGTGCTTGGCTAGAAGGATGAAGAAGGGAAAGAGCGAGTCGTTTACTATCTAAGCAAGAAGTTCATAGAAGGGGAGCAGAAATACTCAGAAGCCAAAAGAACCTGTTGTGCATTGGTCTGGGTCATGCATTGACTTAGACAATATACACTTTGTTATCAAATTGAGTTGATAACACAACACGATCCTTTGAAATACTTAGCTGAAAAACTAGCTCTTGTTGGTAGAGTTTCAAAGTGGCAGATGTTACTGATAGAACTTGACATCAAATATGTGATCCAAAGTTCAGTCAAGGGGCAGGCCTTAGCAAATCAATTAGCAGAGAATCCTTTGAGGATACCCCTCAAGAAGCACGGGTTGAGTTTCCTGATGAAAGTATCTTGGTAGTAGGAAATGATTCTGATTATGAAGTAGTTGAAAAATTTTCAAGATGGAAAATGTTCTTTGACGGAGCAGCTAATGTGTCTGGATGTGGAGTTGGATCAATTCTAGTATCGCCTGAAGGTACACAATTTCCAATGGCTGTGAGACTAGCTTTCCCATGTACCAATAATATTGCAGAATACAAGGCGTATATTTTAGGACTCAAAATCGCATTGTTTAATTCTTCGTTGATCATAGGCTAAGCTCGGGGTGAGTATAAGGTGAAAGACCCTAAATTAGTGCCTTACTGCCAATACCTAGCCAAGTTGATAACCAAGTTCGAAAAGATTACATTCGTGTACATACCAAGGGTTCAAAACCAATTTGTTGATGCTCTTGCTATTTTGGCATCAATGATTCAAATATCGAGAGGAGTAGAGATTTGGCCACTTAAAATTGAAATTGAAGAAAAGCCTGCTTTTTGTTTGGCAATGGAAAGTTCATGTAACGAAAAGCCTTGGTATCATGATATCAAAATATTTCTACAACATGGCACGTACCCCGAAGAAGCAGAGAAGAAGGACAAAAGATTAATTAGAAGATTGGCGGCTCAGTACTTGATAAGTGATTCTACGTTGTACCAACAATCATTTAACGGTACGCTTTTACGTTGTGTAGATGGGAAAGAGGCAGAGATGTTAATGAAAAAAGTACACGAGGGAGTATGTGGCCACCACATGAATGGTTACATGCTTGCCAAGAAAATCATGAAGATGGGATATTACTAGTTAACTGTAGAAGTGGATTGTATAGGATATGTTAGACGCTGCCATTTGTGCCAGATCTATGCGAACAAGATAAATGCTCTACCTCAAGAATTGCATACACTATCAGCACCATGACCTTTTTCGATGTGGGGAATAGATATTATTAGCCCGATTACTCCAAAAGCATCTAACGGGCACCAATTTATATTGGTAGCTATTGATTATTTCACCAAGTGGGTTGAAACCTCCTCCTACGCTAGTGTGACGAAGGAAGTAGTGGTCAAGTTCATCAGGAGCGACATACTGGCTTGGTATGGTACGCTAGAGACAATTATTACTGATAATGGTACGAACTTGAATAACAAATTGATATCAGAGTTATGCCGACACTTCAGGATCATTCATAGAAATTCTACTCCTTATTGGCCCCAAATGAATGGAGCCATGGAAGCGACCAATAAGAACAACAAAAGAATTATTGAGAAGATGGCCATTACATATTGAGATTGGCATGAGATGTTACTATTTGCACTCATGGACTATCGAACTTTTATCAGAACATCAATAGGGGTAACCCCCTACTCATTGGTATATGGAATGGAGGTTGTACTACTAGTGGAGGTCGAGATCCCATCTCTCAAAATATTGTTGGAAACTCAGTTAGATGAGGTTGATTGGATAAAAAAGCATGTTGAGCAGTTGAATCTAATTGATGAAAAGAGGCTAGCAACTTTGTACCATAACATCTGCTATTAGCAACGAATGGCCAGGGCTTTCAACAAAAAAGTACGACCCCGAAGTTTTAAGCAAGGAGATATGGTGCTGAGGAAGACGTTGCCTAACACAACTAATTCAAGAGGGAAGTTTGCTCCAAACTATAAAGGACCTTACATTGTAAAGAAAGTATTACCTGGGGGAGCTATTATCTTGTCTCAAATGGATAGTCCAGACTTAAAGGACCTAGTAAACGATGACATATTGAAGATGTACTATCCTTGAACATCAATGAAATTTTTGTTCAGATTATGAAATGCAAATGATCTTACTATTATTGTGGTCTCATTTTCATTTTTCTACATGCAAAGTAAGTATTCCTAGTAGTCATTAGCATTGGATAAATATCCTTAGCCCCTTTCTCATTCTACTAAAAGACCCCATTTCTCGCTCTATCCTCTATCCAAGTAAACCTTACACACAAGAAGTATAAGAAAAAATAAACACTTAACTTGAAGCGATGCCTATTGATGAAAATTCTTTTAATACTTTATTGTGGTTAACCCCTCAAGAAAGGGAGACTTGTTTCCTATTTTTCAGGACAGGGCTATATTCAAAAAGAGTAACGTGTGGTGCATAAGTAAAAACTCGTTTGAGAACAGATGTTTACACGAAAAGCCGATGTTTGGATCGGAAATTCAACACAGGACATCTTTGTTCGAGAAATGAATATGTTTTACATTCGTTTCAGGCTTAAAAAAAAAAGAAAGAGATATAAGATTAAAAAGAGGTGGAAGAAGATGAAAGAAGAAGAGCAAGAACAAGAAAAGGCAATGGTAAGGGTCATAATCGTTGGTTCTAATCGGACTGCTCAATAAGACATTAGACTACATGGGAACTATCATTGAAACCAGGTAAGTGGTTTTAAGCCTGATAAAACATTGCATTGACAATTGGTTTCCCCTTGAGGATGACAGCTTGTTTTCCAAAAACAATTAATTATTAGGATGGCTAGTTCTTAGAGCATAGTCTTAATTTATAATCTCTTAGTGAGTCAGCCAGCTCGTAGAGCATGGTCCTAATCCAAAGTTCCTTAGACTCCCAGTCACCCAACTCACAGAATATTGCCCAACTTATAATCTTTTAGGGATTGAGCAAGCTCAGGAAGCGCTATCTTAATTTAAGTTTTCCTCATTTTTAGGTCTTACCCAGCTCAAAGGGTACTTTGACTGCCTTGGTTAGTCAGCTCATTAGGGCATGACCAAGTTTCCTTATTTTTAGGTCTTAACCAGCTCAAAGGGCGCTTTGATCGCCTTGGTTAGTCAGCTCATTAGGGCATGGCTAAGTTTTCCTTATCTTTAGGTCTTAGCCAGCTCAAAGGGTGCTTTGACTACCTTAGTTAGTTAGCTCATTAGGGCATGACCAAGTTCCTTCATCTATAGGTCTTAACCAGCTCAAAGGGCGCTTGACCGCCTTGGTTAGTCAGCTCATCAGGCCACGATCAAGTTTCCTTTTTTTTAGGACTTAGCCAGCTCAAAGGGTGCTTTGACCACCTTGGTTAGTCTGCTTATTAGGGTATGACCAAGTTCCTTTAGCTTTAGGTCTTAGCCAGCTCAAAGGGCGCTTTGACCACCTTGGTTAGCCAACTCATTAGGGCACAACCAAGTTCCTTTAGCTTTAGGTCTTAGCTAGCTCAAAAGGTGCTTTAACCACCTTGGTTAGTTAACTCATCAGGGCATGACCAAGTTTCCTTATCTTTAGGTCTTAGCCAGCTCAAAGGACGCTTTGACCACTTTGGTTAGTCAGCTCATTAGGGTACGACCAAGTTTCCTCATTTTTAGGCCTTAGCTAGCTCAAAGGACGCTTTGACTGCCTTGGTTAGTTAGCTCATCAAGACATGACAAAGTTTTCCTTATCTTTAGTTCTTAGGTACGACTAAGTTTTCCTTATCTTTAAGTCTTAGCCTGCTCAAAGGGCGCTTTGACCACCTTGATTAGTCAGCTCACTAGAGCATGACCAAGTTCCTTCATCTTTAGGTCTTAACCAGCTCAAAGGGCGCTTTGACCACCTTGGTTAGTTAGCTCATCAGGGCACGACCAAGTTTCCTTATCTTTAGGTCTTAGCCAGCTCAAAGGGCGCTTTAACCACCTTAGTTAGTCAGCTCATCAGGGTACGACCAAGTTTCCTTATCTTTAGGTCTTAGCCAGCTCAAAGGGCGCTTTGACCACCTTAGTTAGTTAGCTCATCAAGGTACAACCAAGTTTCCCCCTCTTTAGGTCTTAGCTAGCTCAAAGGGTGTTTTGACCGCCTTGGTTAGTTAGCTCATTAAGGCACAACCAAGTTTTCCTTATTTTTAGTTCTTAACTAGCTCAAAGGGCGCTTTGACCGCCTTGGTTAGTCAGCTTATTAGAGTATGACCAAGTTTCCTCCTCTTTAGGTCTTAACCAGCTCAAAGGGCGCTTTGACCACCTTGGTTAGTTAGCTCATTAGGGCACGACCAAGTTTCTTTATCTTTAAGTCTTAGCCAGCTCAAAGGGCGCTTTGACCTCCTTGGTTAGTTAGCTCATTAAGGCACGACCAAGTTTTCCTCATCTTTATGTCTTAGCCAGCTCAAGGAGCACTTTGACCACCTTGGTTAGTCAACTCATAGGGGGCAGGACCAAGTTCTCATTATTCTTTTTAAGGATTCTTATCAACCCATAAGGGCGCTACCCATCGCTATTCTTCATTTCAAACTAATCGTCGTCAAGTGTCTTAATACTCCTTAAGATAGAGCCGTCCCAAAGCAAAAACGGTGTCTTTTTTATCTTTGTGGTGAAGTTTTTTTTATCTTTGTGGCAAAGTTTTACTCAAACTTCACCACAAAGAGGGGTAACTATAGATACCTAATTTTTGCCCCTTCGTAATCCTAATTTTTTATTTTATTTTACAAAAAGGGTCTTAATTAAAAAAAAATTATTAATTAATAAAAGATAAAAATAATAAAAATTAACAAATGATGAAAATAACAGGAAAAATGAGAAAAGGAAAAATTATAAAGATTTCTAGATTTTTTAGGAAGTAAATTATTTTAGGGTCAATAGTTTTAATTTTAGCTTAGTTTAGTTCAAATTATTATTTTAGGAAGTCGTGTGGTTTAAGTGCAATTCAATTGTACTAAAAATTAAGACACAGGCCAATGGCTTAATGAACAAGTATTGAAGTATTAGATTGGAATAATTTAAGGTCTTGGGTTCGAGTCTCACTAGGTACCTATGTCTTTATTTTTCTATCTTTTATAAAAGGCAAGATGAATAAACGGGATTCATATCTAATTAAAATCATTAGAATCTAGTTTGATTTTATTAAATCGGATTTGAATTAGTTTGGATTTAGTTTAATTATTATCAAATCAGATACAATAGATATGATTTGGTAGGTTTCATAAATAAACAACTTCGTTAAATAAGAAAGAGGAGGAAGGAATCCAAGTCCGGAACTCTGTTCACGACCGAACAACAGCACGAATAAGCGACTAGCCGTACGACTCCAACACTAACGAACCACACGCACTTATACACAACCAATTTCAACTGCCAACTCACATTCCAACTGTAGTAGCGCCGATCACCCTTGCATATCCACATTCGGCCATACATCGCTGATCAAGCTCACCTATTGCACGTTGACGAACATCACCATTTTTAGTAGTACATTCCATCAAGCCCTACACAGCAACTGACTACACAGTCCACGTACTAATCACTTCCGATCAGCCACACCTATGCCACTTCATTCACGTGACCGCATCGACCACATCACCAATAGCAGGCAATAGCAAACAACAACAGCGTCTAGGATCTCTCTTTCTCGCCATCCGAATCTAACACCAGCAAGTAGCAGCTCGAAAATATTAAGTGTGCATCCCCCTCATCAGGCGCTTTATTGCAACAGTAAGCCACAATCACTTCACCACTATCTGCAACACTACAACTTCGATTAACTGCACGATAGTAGCCCTATCCATCAACAACAGCACAAACTAAACACGTAAGTTGCTCTCCACATTGACGTAGTCTACATACTGATCATATGCACCGATCACTATACTGCACTTCACTGACCACTGTTCATACCGACCACGATTTGTACCCTGAGCACCAACGTCACGAGCACACCACAGTAGAATCATAAGTCCAGGTTCGGTTCGTTAATTTTTTTTTTGTTTATTTATTATTATTATTATATTATATTAGATCCTTAGTTAACTATAAGTAGTTATATAGATTAACTTAGTAGATTCTTTTAGCATTAGTTTCTTTTTGCATAAATATATATATATATATATATATATTATGTTTTATTTATTTAGATAGGTAGTTGTTAATAGTAAAAAAATAGGTATGAATATATATATATTTAGGAATTATCTAGGATTAGTTTTTTTTTTTTTTAATTCCTTACATAGAAAGTTACTTTTTTTTAATAAAATTAATAATAAATTTTAGAAAAAAAAAGGGATTTTTAGATAGTTTTTTTTTTAAAATAAAAGCATTCAAAAATTAGGGCCCTTTAGAATATTTTTGAAAAAACTAAATTGGTAATAACGTAAACTCAGTCAGTTTTCAAAGATTAAAATAAATTAACACACTAAAGTTTTCGAAAGAACTACGATTGTCTGATCTCGGTTAGCGGGTACGTAGGCACCTTCGGGGCAACGATAAAATATGTAAAAACTTAGGTTTTTTTTTCTTTTAATTTTTTATTTATTTATTTTTTCTTTAAAAATATTATAATTAGAAGAATAATCCTAATTGCGGCAAGTAGATAGTGGTACCCGTTAGGGTTTAATAGATTAGCTCTCGAACTTAGAACCCTCTGGTTCTTCATTCAAGTTGAAATCAAAGATTGGTAGTCAAATCGTAATCAATCCACCTAATTGATTACGGTTTTCTTTCTTTTTCCCGACTTTGGTCGAGTGGCAACTCCAAAAATTAATTTAAATAAAAAACCGAAATTTCTCAATTCCTTTAATCGAGGATTAATATTAAATGGGTTAGGGTTTAGTATTAATTAGCAAATAAGAAATTAATTTTAAATAAAAAGAAACCGAAAAATCAGGCTTGACACATGTACTTCTGATACCTTGGGTTAGCTAACTCTAAGGCATTCCTTCCTCTCCTTCACTTATATGTATATTTAAATGTCTTCAGGTTAGTCATCCCTTAAAAAAATGATAATATAATAGGAAGATTTCTTTTAAACATCTATGCACTTAATAGAAAGAATAATGAAAGCAAGCCTTCGCTTGTTGTAGAAGAACAAGTGCACCCTAGTTGTATAGTAATACAACAATTTTTATTTATCTTTTTATGTTCACCTTCCATCACTTCTATGATCAAAAAGTATGAAAACATGTTAAATTGTGGTAAGTGCACTATATTGTAACGATAGGATATATCATAGCGTGAATTCATGTGTTAGAGGTGCATTGGGTAACCTCTCATTTCTGCTTTCCAGTATAGTAGATTTGACAATCATCCACACATTCTTGTACAATCTACAAGCCACTTCCTGTAGGGTCTTATCTTATATAGGCTTGCCTTGCCATTGGCAAGCATCAATTTATTCTACCACATCACTGAAATTAAACCACATATGATGTCATTATAGTTTAGTTGATAATGTTAAAGCAACTTACCAAGACCTTCTTCTTAGTCATGTCGCATATGGCTTTTAGTACGACTCTAAGATTTCCCACTACAGTTTAAGACATACAATAGGCACTTCTAGCTAGCTAAAATACTCATTAATCACTCTACTATACCTATTAAGAAACCATAATTTCGGCCTTTTGCTGATATATTTAAATTCTTATTCTATTGTTTCTTCTATAGATCTCCTTGCACTTTATAGGTAATGCTGGATTAGCCTGAACATCAATTACTCCGACAACACCACCATCCCCTCTACCACCAGCATCAACATCATCTCCATTATCACCCATAGCATTATAACCCTCTCCTTCAATGTTTATTACTACTTGAGGGCCATGCTGAAGGAGATTCTCGCTAAGAGAAGTATAGTACCACCTATGTAATATAGGAAAACCAATTAGTCACGAAACAATTAATACATAAAGGAAAGCGAAAATGATTAGACTTAAAACATGAGCTTTATTTTTATCAATTGGTAAGAAGTTGTAGATCCTACAAAACCTTCATGAAATCATAGTCCATCTTATACAAAACATGCACAATTTATTAAGTGAAACAATCGTGTTTGAAATGCAACTATAGATTCAAATAACATAGCACACTAATAACTACCACACATAAAATATATGCTCTTACTACCATTAGAAGAAGAATCATCCATAAGTTTTGCATCACTATCAATGTTTTCCTTCGAAGAGGGTTTCCACACTAGGATCCTAAGGTTTATGAAAACATAATCCATCGAGATTGACCAAGGCCTAATTACTTCTAATCGAAGTGGCTCATCTTCTAAGATATTGTAGGTGATACCATTATTGGTACAATGTTCAATCTAAACTAGCATGTGGTTAAAGAGATGAAGGTGATGAACCTTTTGGATGTTACTCTAATCACCTAAATGCTTCTTTAGGTCTTTCAAGTAGGAAACCTTTTAATCCAAGCTAGTAAGAATCTAAGGTTTTCATTGTATTGCATATACTTAAATAAGAGCATATAATGACCCCTAGAGTGGTTCAGTTATATTATGCTAGATAACAATCCATAAAAGGTGATAAGTGATAGGAATCAACTTATGAGACCCCTCATATCCTCCCAAGTAAGAGGGTTGACTAGCTTAACCTATCGAATCCTCAACTATTAACTAACTATTGAAGATGTTGACCTAATTTGTGGAGCTGATTTGTTATGTTTCTGAGCTATCATGGTTTGTGAAGTATTGTCTTGGCATTAGAAAAAGGTCAGGTTGAGCAAACCAAAAGCTTAGACCTAACCTTGCCAACCTGTTCCATAAGCCATTCTTCTCTATAAATCCAGGCCTATCAAGATAACAATACTGAGCTATCCATAAGCCCTGTTATTGCCAACCTTATTCTAATGCAGCAGAGTTCGTTATGTACTAGTCTTTCTTCTAAAGACACATGTCCCATAACCCATGAATGGCCAACCTAACATCAAATGTTCTCCTTGTAGAAGGATTAGGAAATTGTCCTTCTCTTTTTGTGCATTTCTATATTTAGTTTCACCCATTTTTGGTAATTATGAGTATCATTTTATAACCCCATAAATCGAGTATAAGCACCCCGATATGACCATTATTGTAATTAGATATCTACCTTTTGATTAATGAAATTTACTAAATTTCTTATCTTCTTTCAAATTGAGAACCCCTAACTCTAGCTCATGTAAAACCCTTAAGCAAAGTTTTTGTGGTGAGTGACTCATTGCCTTAAATCGATGAGTCATATCTAGCAAAACATGGGTAATGAGTGCTTGAGTGGTGCATCACATCCACAAACAGCTCATGTTTGCTTAACCTTTCTACCCTAAATCCATCCTCACCTACTTCTCTTTTCTTCAATAGTTCTTAAAGGACCCATCCATGCTTTGGTAAGACCTCGTTAAGGGCTTACATTTGGGTATTGGTTTCGTGATTACAATTGTCATGCCACATCATCTAATGGTATAAGAGAGAAAGGTTCTGAGTAGGGCGAAAGTTCTTGAGTAGTGTTGTGTGTTGTTGTTGGAACTTTGAGTTGTCATTGTAGTTGAAGTCTCTATCGCTGTATGTGTATACTTTATTATGCTTTGTTTTCATCCTTAAAATAGCGTGGTGGGTTATTGAAGCAGATTTGTAGTTAGAAGTGTATTTGTTGTTCTGCTATTTTAACGAGCGTGGTGGTGTTGAAAAAGTGGTTGTCAAAGTTGTGTACTACATTGTTGAGTAAGAAAAATGATAAACCCAAGTGTAAATACGTTGTTGGAGATAATGAGAGTAATGCACCAAGAAGAGGTTATTGTTAAGACCCTATAAGGGGCCTAGTAGAAATGCCTAGAATTTCCATACTACTATGCACCCATGATACAGAAACTGTCTTGTAAGTTAAAGATTGTAAGACTCTAACTAATTATTCACTAAGGCTTTCGATTTTAAATTGTTAATCTAGCATAAAATATAAGTAACTAAAGGGTTTTAGACTCGATCCTCAGCTAACCACAATTAGTGTCTTTAGGCACTAAGTAAGCTCGCCAGCCAAGGGTAAAGTCATGTTATACAAGTGTACTGGACTAAAACACTTTAATTTCATATATAGAAACAACTACTATATAGCCTCTCTTTACCTCCGCGTGAGGTGACGGTCGGAATAAATAATGCGATACATGGTTGATGCATGAACTATTTAATTTAAGGTAAGCCAAATATAATTAAATTAAATTACTGAGCGACCAACCAATATCAACAAACTATCCAAATCATGAAACAATCAATTTTATAACCAATTCTTCAGTTACTATATTGAACAATATTTTGCACAACAAATAAGCAATATTCAACCACATGCATATCTCAAACCTTAAGCATCAATTTATTAATATATATAATTTAGGTGTACTAACTACAGTCATAAAATAAGTATAGAGTCATCGAAAATATTTACTAGATAGAAGCCATTGTGAGTCGTAACAATCAACAAACAACTCACCCTCTTGATTAGTGTCTCCTAATAGATAACAACAAAAGAAACTTGATGAGAATGTAGACGTAATGTTAACTAACTTAATTAGCTAACTATTTGACTTATTATTCCCATTTCCGTTTAGGCATTATATTGTATGTAACTTTTTTGTTTTACCTTTTATTTTTACATTTTTATAATCGATTATTATTGGTTTTAGGTATATTTCTTTAATGATTTAGTTCAATTGAAACTTATAGTGATATTTCTAATTGCTTATCTTATTTATTATAGTAATTATAAAATATTATTTTATCATATAAGTAACAATATAAAACTTAGTAATTATTATACGAGTTTATATTTTTCTTACATTTCATAAATTTGGTATTAATATATTGTTATATTATGATTTAGTTGTAATGTGCATGTATAGTGGGATAAATAGTAATATGATAGTATAAGTTAAACAAATAATCAAGTTGGGTAGAAAATATTGAAATTGTTTATTTACTCAATTGAAAAACTTTATCTCAATCATATTATTGTATAATTTTGAGATTATATCGCGTGTGTATGCATACATATACTCAGTTTACTTCTTGTAAGTATATGATTCTATGTATCATCATCATCATTATTATTATTAGTAGTAGTAGTACTATTTTTGTTATTATTATTAGTTGTTAGCATCGTTGTCATTTTGTATTACTATAATATAGTCATTACGTTTTATATATTTAATTATTTCTACATATAGAAGCATATATCTTTAGAGTGCTTGGACCTTTAAGTAATTGTGTATATCCATACATATAGAACTTATGACTTTCCGAATAATTTCGTATTGTACACTTATACCTTGTATCTTATCTTATGATGTATGTTTATTGGTTTCTCTTTATAAGCAATATGTATATATCAATGAATAATTATATCTTTATGTATTTATTTATTTACTTTAAGGACTTCTCCTAATTATTAGTCTATAGGGGTAGCATGGCCAACTTGAGTCCATTTGTACTTAAGGAAGACATCCCAATCAAGAATTCTAAAGATTTGAACCTAAATCTTAAACAACCTAAAGGGAATGACAAGAACCGGCCTACAGGACCCTTAATGATAGGATTTAGGCTACTAGACATTTAACCTGTAGCCAAGCCTAAGGATTAGAAGGATTAATGAGGTGAATCCTCATGTTACAGCTGACCTTGGCAAAGGCCAAGCTGCTCCATGTTGTCGATCAATTCCTTAAGCCGTGTCGAGTGATTGCACATATTACGGAAATCATACGTTGACTAGAAGAATGCCCTAATAATAGCCAAACTCCATGCGCCTACTCAACCTTAACTGAATTGACCACTTGCTTGGCAACATTGGTGCCAAAAGGCCGAGATATCGATCTTGCATGAACCCTTAGCCACATTTACTCAAATGAGTTCACACTTGCTCAGCACCTTGGCTTAGTAGAATTCCAATTGACCATATAGAATTTGTCTTTTTTGCTAAAGAGTCACCCAACTATAGTAAGCCACATGTTCGAGCAATTATATGACAGAATCCTTTGTGTAAGATATTTACTTTAGTTGTATTTTCCATTGTATCCTTTATTATTCCTTATAATTACTTCTTTTAGGTACTACCCTTTTTATCTTTTCTATTTTTTTAGGTAAGTTGCCATAATTCCTTAAGTATAAATACTCCTCATACATGTAGCCACAAGTACCTCATCATCATTAATATACTGAATATTTCCTTTATGAACATCTCTTGTTAGCTTGTTTGCTCTTACTTCACTCTTATCTTAACCTTTAAGCAAAACTAGGTGGTGAGTAATCTCACCGAACCAATTCATGCATCATATCGAGCTGTACCATGAGTCCTCAGAAGTTTCACTAATGCATCATATTCATTGGAGCTATTTGTAGGTTCACTTATTTACTTTTCTATTCTTCCGTGCACTTCCCATTAGTATTTAAGCTTTTAGTGAGCTTGGACCCATCCTTGTAGCCGGTCTTGTCTGTTCTTGGCTCCCATATGCATTATTTTGGTATCAAAGCAAAGGTTTCTCCGAGTAACTTGAGTTTGTGAACTGTGAATCAGTGCTTTTTGTTGCCTTGTTTCTAACATCCAAAAATAGGACAAGTTCCATGTTAGCAGTTTATTTATCAATATTGTTACTATATTACGACATAGGTGACCGTTAGTATGTAGAGTGTGTTATGCTATTAGATTTGGAGAAATAGTGTCAGTTGTACCTTAGGCTTGAAGATTGAAATCGAATTTGCTAAGGAAAATTACAGACCTAAGTGTTAATGCTGGTATTGGGGAAGGCAATAGTGGTGTCATCCACCATAGCGGACAATCCTAAGGCACCGCTAAGAGCACAGATGAAAGGTTTGATGAAGTGGTTAACCTCCTAGTAAACTTAACTCGAGCTATCCATACATTAGCCTATCAATCTATTGAAGCTGTGCATAACAGCCCTCATGTTGCTCAACCTACAAGAGGTTAAAATCCCTCTCGGTTTACTCGAGGTCGAGAAGTAGGCAGACGAATGAGAAGAAGAATTGACTTACGAGATATGGATGATGTTGAAGAAGAAGAGTTTGAAGAGGAAGAGTGAGTTAGAGTACCCGAAGTTGCTGACCATGTGAAGCTTCAATGGGTTTGGAAGGGCAAATGTTATTTGGATTAGGAGGAAAAGGTGGAGCATATTTTTTATTATTACCAATATGAAGACTATGAGAAAGTAAGAACTACTGCTGTTGAGTTTTCAAGATATGATGCCATATGGTGGAAAAACTTTTAGGTCATGAGAAGACGAGAATGATATAAAGAAATTAATACTTGGCTTGAGATGAAGAGAATACTTAGGATTAGGTTTGTGTCGAATACCTATTTACAATACACTTTTACTTAGCTTGAAGAGTTAAGACAAGGAGGCCAAACTATTGACGAGTATGTTCAAGAGTTCCAAATGTTTATGATTCACTGTGAAGTAGATGAGCCATTAGCACGAACAGTCTCTAGGCTCCTTATTGAGTTGAGGAGTGATATTCAAGACATTGTGGAACTTTAACAATTTACCACAATAGATGAAGCTATATGGATAACCCAACGAGTAGAGAGGTAGAGAAGAAACAGAATACTAACCCGGCCTCCAGTGAGTCAAACTGGTTAACCAAGTCAACCTAATCAAGGAAGTTACTAAGCTTAGTCAAGTACTGAGCCAACCGGGAAAATAGATGTTTGAGCCGAACAGAAGGGCCGACCTAATAGTGAAGTGTCGACCTAAACATATAAGAAAGGATAAGGATCTAGAAGGATGACAAGCCAAATCAAGTGCTTCGAGTGCTAGGGGTTTAAACATGTGGTTACTTAATGCCTAAACCGAAGAACCATGATCATCAAGGGAGATTCCCCAAAGGTCGAAGTGGATAGTACGGATGAGGAACCTGAGGTGACATAAGTGAATGATGAGGCTAATGCAAGCATCAACTTGATTGGGGAAGATGTGTTTACTGAGGACTTGGATCAATTGATCTTAGTTGTCTAACATATAATGAGCTTAGAACCCTCACTTGAAGAGGAGTAGAGAGAGAATTTATTCTACATTACATGTAAAGTGAATGATCAGATATGCGTACTGATTATAGATAGTGGTAGTTACACTAATGTGGCATTTGTTGATCTGATCAAGAAGTTGAAGTTGCTGACTATCCCATACCTAAAGTTGTATAAGTTGCATTAGCTGAATGAGAAGGGAGCCCTATATATCACTCAGTAAGTACTACTGCCCATTTCTATTTGGAATTATTCTGACGAGATCTTTTGTGGCGTATTGCCCATGTATGCATCGCATGTGCTATGAGGTTGATTGTGGCTCTTTGACCGAAGGGTTATTCATGAAGGTTTTCAAAACATCTATGTTTTTGAGAAAGATGGGAGGAAGGTTACTTTGAACTCAAGTCAGCAAATTATAGGCTAAACTTGCTCAAGGATCCAAGAAGGCCTTAATATTGACCAAAGTTGAGCTTCGAGAAGCCATAAAGGCTAACATGCCAACTTTTATGTTGGTTAGGAGGTTACTGGAGTTGAAAGAGCGGACTGAACTACCCAATGAGCTGATAGAGTTGTTAGATAAGTATGTCGATCTATTTCTAGAGCAGTTGCTGGAAGGTTTACCGCTTTTTAGAGACATCAAGCACTGCATTGACTTGGTACCTAATATTATCTTGCCGAACAAACTAGCTTATCGAATGAATCCTGAATAAGTTGCTAAGCTCTAATAAGTTAGTAAACTACTGGAAAAAGGGTATGTAAGGGAGAGCCTCAACCCCTATGCTGTTCTGGCACTCCTAGTGTCGAAAAAGGATGGTACTTAGCGAATGTGTATTGATAGCCAAGCCATAAACAAGATCATGATCAAGTATTGGTATACAATCCCTAGGTTAGATGATATGCTGAATGAACTAAGTGAGGCTAAAGTTTTCAACAAGATTGATTTGAAGTCTGACTACCATCAGATTTGGATGAGGCTAAAAGATGAATAGAAAATAGCATTCAAAACTTTATACGGACTCTATGAGTAGATGGTAATGCCTTTTGGCTTATTGAATGCCCCAAACACTTTCATACGATTAATGAATCGTGTATTGAGAAATCTAATCGAGAAGTGTGTCATGGTGTACTTCGATAACATCTTAATATATAGTGCCGACATGTCAAGTCATTGTCAACATCTCCATACCGTATTAGATTTGCTCGAAGCCCGAGAGATTATTTGGCAATTTGAAGAAGAGTTGCTTTTGCCAAGAGGAAGTGGTATTTCTAGGTTATGTAGTTGGTGGAGGAGGCCTACGAATAGATGATGAGAAGATCCGAGCAATTGCCGAGTGGCCGATTCCAACCACTTACATTGAGGTAAGAAGTTTCCACGGATTAGTATCCTTTTATAGAAGGTTTATTAGGAATTTAAGTACCATAGCCACACCCTTAGCCAAGTCGGCGAATAAGAACATTGAATTTAGATGGGGAAGAAAAGAGGAAAGAAGTTTGACTGAAGTGAAGGAAAGATTGACTTCTGCGCTTATACTACTAGCTTTACTTGACTTTGAGAAAATATTCAAGCTGGAATGCGGTGCATCAAGCATTAGTATAAGTGTTGTCTTAATGCAAGAAGGCTGACTAATTGCCTACCACAACGAGAAGCTCAGAGGACCTTGACTGAACTACTCTATATATGATAAAGAACTCTTAGCTCTTATCCGAGCACTCTAAGTATGGTAACATTACTTATTACCTAAAGAGTTTGTCATCTATATTGACCAAGAGTCTTTGAGGTACCTTTGAAGTCAAAGTAAATTGTCGAAGTGACAATCGAGGTGGATTGAATTGCTTAAAAGATTCAATTTTGTGGTTAAGTATAAACAGGGGAAGAGCAACGTAGTTGTAAATGCTCTTTTAAAAAGACATGCGCTCTTGACCAAACTGCAAACTAGGTTATTTAGGTTTACAAGTATCAAAGAGTAGTATTTTAAGGACCTATATTTTAAGCCTATACTTGGGTGTTGTGCCAACAAAAGGATAGTGGATGAATATCATATAGAAGATGGATACTTATTCAGTAGTGGAAAATTATGTATGTCAGCTTGTTCAATAAGGGAGTTACTTATTAGGGAGGCTTATAATGGACGACTATCCAAACATTTTAGGAAGAGAAGAAGATTTGAGCTACTGAATGGATGATTCTTTTGGCTAGGAATGAGGCAAGATGTACATCGAATTGTTGAGGGCTGTACTGTATACAAGAGGGCCAAATGCCAAGCTGAACAAAGAAAAGCAATGCCTTTACCCATCTTGATAAGACCTTAGACTGAATTGAGCATAGACTTTATTCTCGGATTACCAAGAACTATGCAAGGCAAAGATTCCATAATAGTTGTCATGGATAGATTTGGCAAGATGGTACACTTCGTGCCCTACTCTAAGACTAACGATGCTTTGACTATTGCTTCTCTCTTTTTGCAAGAAATTGTTTGGTTACATGACATGTCAAGAAGTGTAGCCTCAGATAGAGATCCAAAGTTCTTGACCATTTCTAGAGAACTCTATAGCGTCAAATGGAGACTAAACTACCATATAGCACTTCCTATCACCCCTAAACTAATGGCCAAAAGGAGGTGGTAAATCATACTTTAGGATCGTTACTCCAAGCTGCTATGGGTAAGAATTTGACTAACAGGGATGTTTGTTTACTGATAAAATTCACTTACAACCAAATAGTGCATGATACCACCAAATAGACCCCCTTCGAAGTTGTCTATGGTTTTAATCTCGAGCTACCTTTCGATTACACCCTTGTATTAATAGCTGAACAAGAAGATCCCGATGTAAGAGCCTAAGTATAGTCCCTACAGTACCTCTACAATAAGGTCACTTGGTAGATTGATCAAGTCGCTAAGAGAATATGAGAGAGAGCCAAGGGTAGGAAGTTAGCATAGTTTTAGCCCAAAGACCTAGTATGGTTATATTTAAGCAAGGAGAGGTTCTCATATAGGAGAAAGAACAAGCTAGTCACTCGAGTTGAAGGATCATTCAAAATCATCCAAAAATCAACGACAATGCCTCAAATCAAAGCTACCTAGAGATTATGGGGTCTCGAACACTTTCAACATTGTCGACCTTAGTCCTTGTCACCTCGATAGAGAATTGAATAAAGACTAGTCAGATTTGATCCCAAATCCAAATCAACCCAAAGGGAATAATAGGAATTAGGCTACTAGGCTTTTAACCCGTAGTCAAGCTTGAGAATTAGAAGGATTAACGTGGCGAATCCTCATGCTTTGGACGACCCCTATAAAGGCCGAATTGCTCCATACTATCAATCAATTCCCTACGATGTGCCAAGTGACTATACATCTCTTGGAAATCATATGCTAACTGGAAGAATGCCTTAATAACAGCTAAACTCCACGCATTTACTTAGCCTTGATCGAATTGACTACTTTCTTAGCAACATTGGTGTCGAGAGGTCGAGATATCGATCTTGCACAAACCCTTAGCCACTTTTGCTTGGACGAGTCCACACCTACTTAACACCTCAGCTCGATAGAATTCTAGCTGATTATATAGAATTTTTCTTTTCTGCTAAAGAGTCACCTAACCACAGTGAGCCACGTGTCCAAGCAACCATGTGACAAAATCTTCTATGTAGGTATTAACTTTAGTTTTATTTTCCATTGTACATTTTATTGTTTGTTGTACATTACTTCTTTTAGGTACTACTCTTTTTGTCTTTTCCATTTTTTAGGCAAGTTGCCCTAATTTCTTGAGTATAAATACCCATTGTATATGTAGCCACCAACATCTTATCATCATTAATATACTAAATATTTTCTATGTGAACATTGCTTTCGTTAACTTGTTTACTCTTTACTCTTATCCTAACTCTTAAGCAACGCCAGGTGGTGAATACTCTCATTAGACCAACTCGTGCGTTATATCAAGCTGTATCGTGAGTCCTTAAAAGTTTCACTGGTGCGTCATAACTTTTGGAGTTGTTTGCAAGTTTGCTTATTTACTTTTTTGTTCTTTTACATGCTTCCCATTACTCTTTCTAAGCCTTCAATAAGCTTAGACTCATTCTTACAACCGGCTTTACATGTTCTTGGCTCTGGTACACATCACCCCTCACATGCTCTTGAGTAAGAGGGTTGACTAGCATGACTTATCAAATCTTTAACCGTCAACTAATTGTTGAAGATGCCAACCTAATTTGTAGAGCTAAGTTGTTTATGCATCTAAGCTATCATGGTATGTGGAGTGTTATCTTAACATTAGAATAGAGTTAGGCTAAGTTGACCAGAAGCCTAAACCTAACTTTGTCGACCTATTCTACAAGCCATTTTCCATTGCAAATCTAAGCCTGCTAAGATAATGATACCGAACTGTCCATGAGCCATATTGTTGCCAACCTAATCCTAGTGTAGTAGAGTTTGTTATGCACCAACCTCTATTCTAAAAACACGTGTCCTACAACCTACGAATAGCTAACTAACATTGGATATTCTCTTTCTAGAAGGATTACAAAATTACCATTTCTCTTTTTGTACATTTTTGTATTTAATTTTACCCCTTTTTGGTAATTATAAGTATCATTTTCCAACCTCAAGAACAAGGTATAAATACCCTAATATGAGGATTGCTGTAATCAAATATCTCCCTTTTGATTAATGAATTTTATTAAGTTTCTCTTCTTCTCTACAATTGAGAACCCCTAAACTTCGCTCATATCAATCCCTTAAGCATGGTTTATGTGGCGAGTGACCTATTACCTTGGATCAGTGAGTCATATTTGGTAAGACATTAGTCATGAGTTCTTGGATGGTGAGTCACATCCACAAGTAGCTTACGTTTGTTTAATTTTTCTACCCTAAATCTACCCTCAGCTACTTCTCTTTTCTTTAATGGTTCTTGAAGGACCCATCTATGCTACAATAAGACCTTGTCGAGAGCTCACATTTGTATGTTAGTGTCGTAATTACAACGGCCATGCCACATTAATAGGGCTTTCGGTGTGATAAATCAAAATACACACCATTGTTTTGAGTTTTCAACCTTGCCCCCTCTAGCTTTTATGACAAATACAGCTTTATTCACCATATAGCCATTATGCAGTTGGATATAAGTGTTAGAAACCTAAAAATGACCTCTAAGTCATTGGATATTTGACTGTAGGATAAACCTCTAATTGCATATCTTGCAATAACAATGGATGGTTAAATTTATTTACCAATGTCTTTTAACCAAGACGATGGCAAAAAGGGTTTGCTTGCTCACATTATATCTAAACGACAAGATAAAATATGTTATTACCAATTGACTTATATTGTGAACTTTACGTAGCCTAGTTCTTACTCATATTCTCAATTAAAAAACGTTATGTCAAAATAATGCTCATATGAAAATGAAGGTCATGAATTTAAACACTTAACAAACACATACCTTGTACGCAATCTTACCTCCTCTTAGTTGTTTAACACGATCTAATCCATCTTGTTCATCTCATCATCCACATTTACATAACTACATGCTCTTATAGGTTAGACTTATTATTAAACATTTTAGGGTTGTTATTCGGAGCTAGATCAAGACCATCTCATTGTCTATGAAACCTATTAAATATGAATTCCATTTTCTAATAGTAGATTGAGCAAAACAAAATGCTTTTATGAATAACGTATACTTCTATTATAGATTCCTATAGTCTAAGGACCTCTCTTTTGATTACACCCAGGTATCATTCTTTAAGATACATCACCATGTATTATACCAGACCATATGTGCATATTTCTTTTAGAATGTGTGTAAGCCCCAAAGTTCAGCCAAGTAACTGTAAGATTGAACTTAGAACCCAAGGTTTAGGGCGATCGGCTAAAGGATCCAATCACACCCAAATTATAAACTATTGAGAGAAATATTAGTAAAAATGACCCCGTAAACTTAAATTTAAGAAAATAAATAGTAAAATATGAGACTATAAAATTTTCAAATTTTAAGCATAATAACTGCTAATTACCGAAAAGGCAAAAAGTGTAATATAATAACTAATAAATTATTAGAGATAGATTATATGTATACTAAAAATTTTAGAATGATCAAAATAATATTTAGGAATGTTCACGTGTACCCTACATGTATTTACGTGTAGATAAAAATACGCGTAATTACTAAAATTGGCTGAAAACTAAGCAAATAATTAAAGAAAAATATAAAATAATTATGGAAAAATAAGAAAAAAATTAGAAGATGATAAGATGAATCAAGATAAGGTCGTGGCAAGTCCAAAGCTGCAAAATAAAAATTAGCCAATAAAAATTGAATAACTTAAAAGCCAAAAATCAAGGAATTTGGACAAAATCTTGTCAAATTAATGCATATTAATTACAGAAAATGTCTATAAATAGGGAAAAAATTTACAGAGCTCATTTGGACAGTTTGGAAAGTGAGAAAATTAGGGAGAGTCGAAAATTCAAGAGAAAATCCAGAAAATAAAAAAAATAAGAAAAAATGTGCAGTTAAGGGTTTTAAAAGGAACCCACACCAGACGAGGAGCTGGAAGTGGACGGCCACCACCACCACACGGTGGTGGCAGCGCCCAAGCCGGCCGACAAGGCCACGGCGGCCCACGGTGGCCGGAGCCACCCAAAACGGTGAGTCCGATTTCCAGCCCGAATCTTGTGTAATTTTGTAAAAATAGTAAATATAATTAGAAAATTATGAATTTTGTTATTCTGGGATATTTTTGTATGTAGTTTGTAGGAAAAATATTATTTTGATGAAACGATATCTCGTAATATATGGCCCCTAAGAAATCGTGCAAAACCGAGCACATTTCGGTTTAGAAATAAATGACCTTAGAAGTGTAGTTTCAAGCCAAAAATTTTTCTGTAAATTACTTAGATGATATAGAACAGTGCTATGAAGCCTGTTTTCAAAAATTAATTTTCAAAATTTTTAGATAATTTTTAGGCCCTAAAATGAGGCATAAAATGGGTAATTTAGGGCTAATTATGTAATTAAATGATTAATTTCTGATTTAGTGAATAATTACATGTTTTAGGATGTTAAAATCTGATGGAGTATGATACTTGTAGCAATTAGAGTGTTAGATGTAATTATTAGGTTAATTATGTAGTAAATTAGTAATAGAAAAACATAGTAAATTATGAGTTAATTTTGTAAATTAGAATAATTAGGTGTAAAACCTGATCTAGGATGAATTTAGACATTTTGAAGTAGTAATTTATGTTAGAGATGGTAATTAGGGTAATAGAAATATTAGAAATGCATTATGTGCATAATATGTAATAATACATAATGTGTAATTTTTGAAAATATAATAAATAGAAAATATTAGGATAACAATTGATATTATATAAATAATAGGGATATATAATAAATCTGATAAGAAACTTGAATTTATGTAATTATATGAAAAATGTAAAAATTTCTCACATTAGGAGTAAATTCGGTACACAAATAGGGATTTAAATGTACCGGATGGAATAAAATACTGACTAGGGGTAATAATGGTATATAGGAGATCGGGAAGTAATGTGATTAATTTCACATTATAGGTTGAAACGGATTTTTAGGGTTAGAATCTAAAACATTACTTAAAAATCGAACTAAAAACCTGATTCAGAAATCGATGCGAAAACCAAACCTGAACCTAACCCCAAACCTAGAATAATTATAAAAGACTTAATATTTAGATAATTAGGCATATTAAACCTTAAACAAAACCTAACAATAAGCGTTGTAGGATAAAACGAACCTATAATATTTATATGAAAAGCTGAAACCACGTTCGTGTTATAGGGACAACCGGCGATGGCCTAAGCAAATTGGACCTCGAGTGAGCGAGCGAGGAGTCGAGGTAAGTTGGGATTAATACGATGCTGTATTTTTTGAGGCTTAAGATTATGCTTGGTTGTGCTTGTTAGATAGTTGAATATGTGCATGTGCTTGATTATGGGTGATGCGATGATTCTGTTTGTTGCTTTGGCACATGTTGTATGAATTGTATGTAATGATTGATCACCCTAAATTGGACTTAATCAAATATACGACCAGTAATCATAATCGAACATGCATGGCAACCCGTTAAGGGATTTAGGACTCTCCAGCCAAATACCGACCCCTTCGGAAGGGATAGCACAGGATTGCAAAATGGTCCCTTCTTCATCCTCAGTCGAACTAAGTGACAGGAGAGGAGGTCGCGGTGAGGGTGAAGGCAGTGGTTCAAAGGTAGTCGTGGGAGGAGCAAGGTCTCCATTACACAAGCCTGGGTTTGGTCGTGAGCTGTTGCATTAACGGCAACTCCTCAACCCGGATTAGAGCGGGCGCAATTTCTCTAATCTCACGACGGGTCGGACAACGTCGTGCGATGGCATTTGCTTGCACATGCATTGCACCTAATAAGTGATTGAAAACCTTGTTGTGAGTATGGTATAATTTTAAGTCCTCCGTCCTAACTTACTGAGTTGTGGTTGCTCACATCCCTATAGACGTCGTATAAGTGCTGGCTAAGAAGCAGCAACAACTACTCTGAAGCTAGCAACTGCTGGATCCTGGGGAGTGAGGAAAAACATTGAAGAATCAACACATGTTTTACTTTTCATTTCTGATTAATGTAATAAATGAATTATAGTGACTATATATAACTTTTCTCACTTTCTTAAATGATTTGTTTAAATTACAAATTGTCTACTTCAAAGCGGGTTAGTCGTGGACGCCTTGTGTAGATCAGGTTTAAGATAGCGGTTGTAGGGCCAACTTCTATCTTAGGATGGTTTATACGGCAGGGGCTGTTACGACTCTGCCGCTTCGGGGCGTGACAATGTACATAACAAGATGAATCATGACATCGAATAAAATCAACCGAAAAATTATCTCAAGCTCATATAATATCATGATTATACTCCTAATTGTAGACTTCAATGCATCAGCCTTTAAGTATTTCACACATAATTCCTTAAAGAAGAGTAGCATCTCATGGATCACTTCATAAATCTCATCCTCTAAAAACCTATGAAAGATGCCCAATATAAGACCTGGGAATAAACATAACAATCATGACTTTTAAGCCCTTAAAAGTTGCACCAAATTAACAAGATATGATAATTTGCGTTATTAGGGAGGGGCATGAATGCTCTTATATTGAGCGAGTAGGTAGAAGTTTTTTCTTGACTAAGGTAAAGCATCGAACTTTTGAGGCTGTGTTGAGTGTTGATTACTTCCTTAGTGAATTAAAGCACCCTCACTTCACACTTTCTATATCCCTATCTTCATTATGGGTTGCATGCTATTAGAAACAACGTAACGGAAGGTCCTCTCAATACTTTAACGCTAACACCAGATATAAACCAAATTGCATCATGACATTTTGAACCTAGCTTACATATTGCTTTAATGGGAGAATAACCAAACCCTTAAAACATAATTTAACCTCAGGTAGCGAAGAGCCGACATCGAGGTGCCAAATCTTCCTGTCTGTATGAGCTTTTAGAGAAGATCAACTTAATCTTCTAGAAAATGGATTTTTATTCAAAGATTTCATAGCCACATAAATAAGCTCACACTAACCCATTAATTGGAATCTAATTCGAGATTTTCCTTAAGAGATTTCAAAAAGGAATTGGAATGGAATAATATCGATTGATACAAATATAAAAGAAAAGCTTCTCAATTGATTCAAAGGTAATATTCTTAGTGGAACATCTTTCACAATCCTTGGAGAGATAATCCACTAATAAATTGATGGATAAATAATTCGAGTAATTCACATCTAGATCTAAATATTTAGATTCCATATTATGCAAGGAGACATTGCTTTTAGTAATTTGAATTGAGGGGCGATATAAAATAAGTTTAGTTTTGATATCATATCCATAGTTAATGCATTTATCATCATTAGAAGCTCTAACTTTGTATCAAGCTTACAATCAATATCATTACTATTCTCAATATCAATATCATCAATAAGAAAACCTTTAGGCTTGTTGTTTAGGATTTTGTTCAAAAATACTGTAATAAAAGGAACATAAGAGTTTTTCGCAAGTTGTTTGACCAAATAGGACCGTTCGGTTCCTATCAACCTACCTCTAAAATACCCCAAGAGGGGAATGGCGCTAAGCAAAGTAAAAAGGATTTTCCATGAGATGTGATATGAAAACTATTAGCTCTACAAGAGGTTTATAAATAAGTAATTGTTTGATAATGAACAAGGAATATTCTTCTTTCTAATTAATAGGGCATTGAACTCTCAACTAATTAGATACTTTTTATAAATGTCAACTAAGTATCATAAGTATATTGGTCTCGATTGTTAATCATTTGACAACCAGATGCATTAAACTTAATAGAATTTGATCAATCCTTTTTTCTATCATTAAAGTGGAAAACTAAACCAAGAATTTGCTTTCTTTATCATCAATTGAATCACTATTTGTGACCCAAGATTCTATTTTATCATCACCCTAATCATCATTAACATTTTTTCTTTTTCTTATCAACGAATAGATTTCCTTACTTGTATAATTTAAATGTCTCGTATTTTTTGAAAAAGTGATTCAATTGATGGGATTCAATATGATACTTAAGAGATCGATAATATCGATGAAATTGATATCAAAATATTTCTTCTTATTAGATACATATCCTTTTGATCATTTTATGCAATCAATCATGCTTGTAAACAATCCATTTTTAACCCCGTTGATTTTAAAATTAGTTTAGGATAGCTTCATAAATAAATAATTCAGAAATAGAAAAAAAAATAAAAAATTTTTGAAAAAAGGAAACTTAAGATAAAAACAAAAAATTCTTAGAAGTTGTAGTAAGGAAAACATCAAAATATAAAAAACAAAAAGAAATGGAAAAATAAAAAGGTAATAAAAGTGTCTTATTAGAGTCAAAATACCTTATTTAGCAATAAAAATTGTTTTTTAAGGTCAAAGTATAGCTATTAAAGTTAAAATAGGCATAGGTATTTTTAAAGAGGTACAATTTTCAACAAAAAAGAAATGATTGCTAAAAATTTTTATTTTTTAAGCCTTGTCCAACTTTTTTATGTTGAATTTAGGGTTTATTATTTAATTTTGAAGAGAACAAAACAAAAATTGTATAATTAAATATATTGATTTTGATGAGAATAAAACAAAGAGTGTATAGTTAAACATGTTATTATTTGCTTATATTGAATTAATTGAAAAACAATCACCATCTTGCAAAACAATTATAAAATTCAACTTAACAAGATATTTAGATTTAAAAGATGTACAAGTATCATTAAAGTTGAATTATATTGTAAATTTTCTTTGTTGTGTTTGAAAGATGGAAACAGGTGAAATTGGTCTACTGGCTTGACGGCTCCAAAGCACTACCAATTTGACAGTAAAGTAGCCTAGATAAGAATTTGGAATGGTTTCTAATCAAGGTACCGACATGCCAGTAGACTTATTAGTGTTTGTGCCGGCAATCATCTCACTTACCAACATAACAGTAACCGTCATGATGGAAAGAATGTGATACTGTTGTATTAGTAAGTCTATTTCAATTAGCCATTAAAGCATTTAATGCACTATAACGAGAAGAATTGAATAAGATGATATAAATGCTCAACAACCTGACCAAGGATAAGAGAGAACTAATCTTTTACTATAATATTTTAACTCTCTCTAGTATTCTCATTATCTATTATTATCATTGTCTCTTGTACCCTAATTTGCTAATATTTAGAGAGATTTGAAGTATTGTACTTCTGAGCTATTAGTTGCATAGTATTGAGAGTTGAAAGCATTACACCAATAATCATTGAGATAGAGTTTTGTATTACGAGTTGAGATTATAATTTGTGTTGAGAATTGTAAGTGTAAAACTTGTGTAATCTATTTTATGTTTGTCTCTTGGAGCTTAGTTTGAGAAATTAATAAAATGATGTGAAGTCCTTGATTGGAGATATCGTATGTCTGTAGAGAGTAAGGAGTGGTCCGAACTTTATATCAAATCTATGCTTAATTTTCTTTATCTCTATCTCTTTTAATTTTCACACTTATTGTTGCTTTGTCATTATCTTGATTATACCCATTATTTGCATTTAGTGCTTAATTTTGAAAAGCAGATTAATTTGTCCTTAAAACTCAATTCAACAACCCTCCCTCCCCTAAAGTTTTAGCCTAGTATTTTTCAGTTGGTATCATAGCTAGTCTCTAAATCCATTGCTTAACAGCTTTTAGAGTAAAGATCATGGCATTGAACATATTAGGCTTCATAAAAGGGTAAGCCATAAATAGGCCACCACTCTTAATTAGGAAAAATTATCCTTATTGAAAATATAAAATAACTATATTCTTAAAAGTACAAAATAAATTGTTGCGGCAAGTAGTGGAAAAAGGACCATTCAAAATAGAAGGAAAGGAAAAAAAATAATTACACCGATAATGATTAAAAGTTGTTGGATTTAAATGAAATAGCTATAAATATCTTGCATTGTGTCATTAATGAAAATGACTTTAATAGAGTTTGTATATTCAAGAGTACTAAGGAAATTTGGAAAGAGTTAACAAGTACATATGAAGGAACTAGTCATATAAGGAATACAAAAATAAGCTTGCCTTATGGCCAATTTGAAAATTTCAAGATGGATTCTAATGAAACTATTGATAAGATGCATTATCAATATTATCAATCCTTTATATGTTCTAAATCTTTGACTAATCTTAAAATAAATTCCAAAATCCTTAGATCTTTACTAAAGGATTAGGAAGCCAAGAGAACTATGATTGAGGAAGCTTATGATCTTAACATAATGCCTAAGGGCAACTTCTTGAAACTCTCAAAACTCATGAGAAGGTTAAGAGGCAAGGAGAAGAATTTAAGAAGAAAACAATTACTTTGAAAGCAATTGAGAAGAGCTCAAGTAGTGATGAAAGTGAGGATGATGATGATGTGGCCATGATTAAGAGAAATTTCAAGAAATTTATGTTCAACAAGAAATTAGCAAAAGACAAGGATGAAAATATATCTCCATCAAGGAAGGAGAAGAAACAAGCAATCAAGTGTTATAATTGCCAAGAACTAGGTCACATTCAACAATATTACTCAGTTCCCAAGAAAGCCAAGAAAGGAGCAAGGTAAAAAGTTATAATGGCGACTTTGAGTGATAATGATTCAAGTGACTTGGAGAGAGAAATATGCTTTATGGCAATAGACCATGAGATATGTTCTACTTCAAATAACTCTTCATTTGATAGGTTCAAAATTATATCTAATGAGTTGCTTAAGGAATTTATTAAGGTTCAAAAGAAAAATAAGATGAAATAAATGATGATTAAAATAGAAAGTAAATTTGATGTATTTAGAAATGAATGCACTAAAGTGAATAATGCTAAAGAAAGCTTAGAGGAGGCTAATGAGTACTTAAGATTAGAAGTTAATAAATTGAATAAAAATAATGAAGAATTGAGTATTAGGAATAAAGAGTTAACTAAGGAAAATAATTAATTGAAAGAAAAGTGCAATTCTATTGAAAGATTAGGAGAGCTTCAAATTGAAAATGCTATATTGAAGTCCAGTCTAATTAATTCAAAACAAACTATAGCCAAGTTCATAAATAGAGAAAAGAATCTAGATAAGCTCCTTAGCTCTCAAAGGTATGGATTAGACAAAACTGAAATTGGGTATAATAAGGAGCATATTTACAAGTCTTACAAAAGTTACTTTGTAAAAGCAAGTAAATATAGTCATATTATACATACGTATGCATTACATCGCAATGTCAATTTAAATCATAAAGGTAAAACAATTTAGGTTCCAAAAGGTTAAGGATATATCGCTGCTACTAACCACAAAGGATCCAAACTCATATGGGTACCAAAAAAGTAATGATATGTTTTTGTAGAAACTTCAAGTGGGAGTAACTTAAGAAACTTGAATGAAGAATGCTTAAAGAAAATTCAAAATTCCTCTAACATGGAATTTGATTCAAAAAACTCATTTAAGTAGTCTCTATACAATAATGAACATATTTTATGTGCACTTGAAGTTATTTATGTTTCCTTAGGCTTCCTTTTGCATATATTTGTCATCTCTTGATTTTAATGTCACATATTAGCTCTCCCATGTTTAAATATGATAATGTTTCATGCTTGAATGGTTGGCTTGATTTTATTATGAAACAATGCATAGTTAACCTAACTTCAACCACATTTGAGCTCACATAAGTATTTAGGAACTTAACTAGTGTTTTTGTAATCACTTGCTTCCTAAGCCATGTTTAAACTCTCATCATGTCATAATATGCATTCAAAACTAGCTTAGAAGATTAAATTGCAAATATTGTGCATTATGTACATTTGAAGTCACTCATGTATATACAGGTTCATATGCGAACAATTTTACTATGTCTCAATCTCCATGCCGAAAACTAGTTCATACGTGTTCAACTCTATCTATATATTGTGGTTAAGTGATTGATTTAGCTTATTTCTTATTTTGGGCCAATTTGACTCCCCATGACCTGAATTAGGCACTTATTGTTGTTTGAGAAGTCATATGATCATTTTGTACACTTGTATGCTATATATCTTAATCATGCCTACCTTTATATCTATAGACACTGCTGAAACTTAATTAGAGTAACAAGTTATCATGAACTTGATTTAGTATGTGTAACATTAAGCTCAATTTATATTCTATGGTTGATTTCGATGATTTCAAGTGGTGATTTTAAGACTTCTAAATTTACATTGCGATATTTTCCTTCCAATATGCTTAAATATGAACTTGATTTTGATGATTTCAAGTAGTAATTTTTTAACTTCTGAATCCCTATTGAAACGTGCTTAAAGTATTGATTTGTCATAACTAAGCCCCATTACTCAAAATTGGTCTTTCATGTATTTGCATGGCTTAATAATGAACTTTTTAGCAACTAATGACTTAAGTTTGTTAAATCTTACTAATCTTGTACTCTTATAGATTTCATGTATAAAACATGTATGGATACACTCGAAGTCATTTATTCTTATCTAAGTTCATATAGGTACAAATTTACCATGCATTGATTTCCGTACCCAAAACCAAGCTCCACATGTTTATTTTTATCCATAAATCATGGTTGAGTGGTTAATCTAGCTTGATCTCAATTTTGTGCAAATTTGTCCTCTCTAAACCCTTATTAGAAACTAAGTGCAATTGGAGATATCTCATTCTTATTTGTGTCCACATGGATGTGTTTAGTTTGATTATGCATTTTTTATGCTTCTTGATATCATTTAAACATTTTTGAAGCATAAACTTGTCTTTAATTTGAGGAAGAATCCATACTTGTTATCTAGCTACATTTACGCTTAACATTTGATCTTAATGAACTAAAGTAGTGATTTTATAATTTATAGAGCCTTAAAGCTATAATTTGTTCATATCATGCTCAAACATGTATTTGAAATTCGCTTAAAGTATTGTTATGCAAAAACTAAATGCCTATGTACATAATTTGCTTATACATGCATACGTTCATTTTATCATGAACTACATAGTTCTAAGGACTTAATTTGGCTAATTTTTAGCTATCTAGTTAAAATTGAAGTTTTTCAAGCCTTGACAGACTCAAATAATATTGCTTGAAGTGTTAGATCATTCTTTGAATCAATCAAAATAAAATTAAGTTAACAACTTGGACAAATGGAGTGGACATCATCAACTTTTTGCAGAATTGCAAAATACCATCATGACGGTATACTAAAGTACCTATACTTTGTTTACAATACAGGTACCAACATGATGGTACCACTCACCACCGTCATGACAGTATATTCTTCTAAATAAGCCCTTAGACTATGTTCTATTCAAAGTACAGTCATGACATTACCCTTTCATACCGTCATGCCGGTACACCAATTTTCAGGCCATCCTCCTTCAAAACCATCAATATTTCTCCTTCTTCACTTCTATTCCCAAATCATCCTCTTCATTCTCTTGTAAACCTTAGAATGTTCATTCATAATCCTTGATTTATCACTCCGATCATTGAAAATCTAAATTTTCTTCCTCTTCCTCTTCCTTTCTTCTCACTCATCTTACTTTCCAACCCTAACTCACTAAGTGCTTACTAAAATGCTTCCATAAACTATGGGTGGTTTGACACCTCCAACAAGTACTTGTTCTCATCTACCTCCAACTAATGAGGATGATCCACCAGTCTCCTGAATTGCTAGCTTCCAATTTATTTTTGTATATGCTCTTTATTATATTTATCTTATATTATGAACTTGGCCATTGGCCACTACTATTGTAACTTTCTGTTATCTTGTCTTTCCCATTATCTTAGCTTTTGTTACTTTTAGTAATCTCTTGTCATTTGAGATGCTAGGACATCTATCCTTATATGTGTTGCTTATGTTGCTTGTCTATGTTGTCGACCACTTGTGGTTTTTGTATCTTACGAAGTTACTACACCCCTTATAGTTGGCTTATGTTTTTGAACATTTGGTGTAGTATGGGTTGATCTTAATGAATTCATGATGGATATCTTATTTAACATGGTTTTTAGCTTCTTTGATTTCACTTTTATAGGAAGCATATCCTAAGGCTTAAGTTAGGACTATGCCAAAATTTTAATTTAGTCAATTCTTCCTCTTCATCGCTTGGATATACTCATCTTTTTTATAAGGCCAAAGGAGAAGAAGAATCTCAATCACTTAAAGAGTCATAAGTTTGATAAAAATTTTGATAAAGAGTTTGACATGAACATAATTTGATAATATTGCTAACTCTAAGTTTTATATTGAAAATAAAGTTTGATTCCTTGACAATCTATTATTCTTGATATCAGGTATTCTATTGTTTTCATATGTTTGCAAATTTTTTGAAACTGAATAGTTAATTTAAGGGGAGTATTAGATTGAGGGAGAGCATTTAAAGTATAAGGGTTTTGTCCTCATTAAAAGGGGGAAATTGTTGAACCTAGGATTTATTATTTGATTTTAAAGAGAACAAAACAAAAAGTGTATAATTAAACATGTTGATTTTGATTAGAACAAAACAAAAAGTGTATAGTTAAACATGTTATTATTTACTTGTATTGAGTTAATTAAAAAACAATCGCTATCTTGAAAAACAATTATAAACACCAATTAACTCTATAAGATATTTAGATTTGAAAGATGTTCAAGCATCATTAAAGTTGAATTGTATATTGTGGATGTTCTTTGTTGTATTTGAAAGATGGAAATAGGTGAAATTGGCCAACTGGCTTGACAGTTCTAAAGCACTAACGGCTTGACGGTGAAGTAGCTTAGATAAGAAGTTGGAATGGTTTCTAATCAAGGTACTGGTATGCTGATAGACTTACTAGTGTTCATGTCAGCAATTATCTCACTTATCGTCATGACAATAAGCCTATTTCGATTGGCCATTGACTCGTTTAATACACTATAATAATGGGAAGAATTGAATAAGATGATATAAATGCTTAATAACCCAATCAAGGATAATAGAAAACTAATCTTTTACTACAATATTTCAATATTCTCTTGTATTTACATTGTCTCTTATATCCTAATTTACTAATACTTAGAGAGATTTGAAGTGTAATGCTTGTGAGCTATTAGTTGCATAGTATTAAGAGTTGAAAGCATTACACCAATAATCCTTGAGATTGAGTTTTGTATTGTGAGTTGGGATTGTAATTTGTGTTGAGAGTTGTAAGTGTAAAACTTGTATAATCAAGTTTGTATTTGTGTAACTCTTGGAGTTTGGTTTAAAAAATCAATAAAATGGTGTAAAGTCTTTGATTAGAGGCATTATGTGTCCATAGATAGTAAGGGGTGGTCTAAACTCCACATTAAATATGAGCTTAATCTTTTCTATCTCTTTTAATTTCCTCACTTATTATTGTTTTATCACTATCTTGATTACACTCATTGTTGCATTTAGTACTTAATTTCAAAAAGAAGATTAATTTGTCCTTAAAACTCAATTTACCCCCCTTCTCTCGAGTTTTAGCCTAGTGTTCTTCATTTTATTCTTAAATCTATTTGAAATGAAATTGGGTTAAGTGAATTGTATTTTTAAATAGTACCTCAATCGGATTCAAATTGCAATGTGTAACTTATTTTCAATGCAAGTTGAATTATGAATGAACTAGAGCTTATAGCTCTACCAAAGTAAACCAATTTTGAAAATTCTATATTTTTCACATATACATATTAAACTCATTCTTTGTACAAAATTGAGGTGTTTAAGCCTTAGCTTAATGTAAAGGGCCCTGCTCACATATGTTACCAAAGCATAACCCAAAATGGGCCATAAACCGACAGTCTAGGCATTATCCTCTCTCTTTGTCATTCAATTTAGTACATGGATTATATGCTTAGGTCAAACATGTAGGTCAATGTTGTTGACCAGAACCTTTTTCTTCCTTTGCTTAGAACATTTGAATTCATAAAAATAGAAGGGAAAAATCTAAACATCTAAGATCTATTTTTGTTTATGAAAAGTGACACCAAAATTTACCAAATTTTCTTGAATTAAATGTATAGAATAGATATGTACATGCTCCATAATAGAAAAGACATTGAAATTGCACCCAGAAAAAATAAAATATGAATATATTGTGCAAGTAAAAATAATCTTTGTATCATACAATCCAACTTGTTTCGACAACTAAGGTTTGTTTAAATAATTTTTGGCCAAATTAGAAGGGCAATATTTGAAACAACTCACTCAAGTAGATTGCATACTTTAGTTGCATAAAATTAAGTTAAAATGAATCAAGTTGGATCAAAGGGCAAATATTATAACTTAAAATAGGGTAATACAATGGTTACAAAATTGATTTGTTTTCCTATAAGAATATACTCCAATTTTGTACTCAATCAAATGACCATAGATAGAGAACAAGAAATCTACTTTAATTAGATTCAAATCTCACAACAACCCTATGAAATTGATGTTGTCTCACATTAAACCCCTAAGCCTATAAACAATAGTTTCCTTCTATAGAAATTACTAAGATTTTAATCAAATTGATTGAAATTGAAACATGAAACACTTTCCCAATACCTAAATTTTAGAAACCTTCTTCTACTTTCGCAACACCTTAGGACCTTAGTGGGTGCCATAACCTAGAATGTATCCCTAGTATCTAATGATATGTTAAGGCTCTAAAATTAACTATAATCTTTAAAATCACCTACAACAACTAAATTGCAAGTATTAATAGCTATTCTCCAACATTTAAATAATTCGAATAACCCATACGTGAGCCATTCAAACTACAATTATCAATAAATAAGATTTCTAACTTTACAACAATAGAACCCACCAACGATTCTATTCAACACCATAGATCTCATCTCCCTATATCATCAACAACCTCTTCAGTATAACATAGAACTAATCATCTCTATTTCCTACCCCAATGATAGCAATTCCCATGCTTTCCATAAGTAGCAATCTTATCAAATGATCATGTACCTGTAAAAAATAAAAGAATAAGTCAAAATCTAATATGTAATGCATAAGTACACACAAATGCCAAACCAAACATATCACATGTAATAATGCTAAAATAAACAAAAGCCAATTGTTATCTTATGTATTAGCCAACAAATATCAAAGGACCACTCATGTCCTTATTGCACCATGATCTCTTATATATACATATAACCAAATATAATACAATATAAGTCTTTTACTTTGTTACATACATACTATGGTGTTGATTAAACTTAGACCTCAACACCTAGGAACCAGGAACCATGAACCACCTAGATCTAGCTTTATTGTCTCAACATGCCAGTCCACTAGGGAATCCTTACATGAAGATCAGTATTGACTCCCTATACTTGAAGACAGGCTAGGAAAGCACAATTAACAAAACAAGTTTTTAAATTAGATATGAGATAGTTTGGATTAATTCTAACCTAACAAGCATAGTTGTCAAAATTGCGAGCAAATATACAATTCCATGAGTTTATAATTTTACAATATTTCTCTTAGTTGCAATGGATGAAAATAAGTATAGTTTTTTTTTTATAAAATTATAAAATTTGATATATGATTGAACGAGCTTATGAATTTATTAATTTTATACGATTCTACTAATTCTGTACATTCAAAATAACAGTAAAATTATAATTTTGACAACCATGCTAGCAATCATAACCAACAAGCATTATGTGCTTGGAAAGCCAAATGTGAACCAATTACAAAGCCCAAATTTGACTACTACATATAGTTAGAAAATAAATTTATCTTAATCTTCCATTCTAATTAATCCAATTCAAATATCTTAAGTAACCTAACTTGTCTTTAGATAATACTCCCTAACAACTCTCTAAACTCCAATCTTGTTCTAGGATTCTAAGAGTAACTATAACTAAATTAGAGCATAGAGATTGTATCTTAGCTTAAGAAAGGATTGATTGAAACACTTAGAATAAGGATTTAAAGGTTCAAGAAAGGCCGTTTCAAATGCAAAATTACAATGGATGGGATCGACATTTAGGAGTAAGTTTAAATAGGAAATCAATATTTGAAGGTAAGTTTAAATAAGGGATCAAAATTTCATAAAATAATTCAAATAAGATATCAATGTTTTATAAAGCAGTTCAAATAATTTTATGGATTAATTATTATGAACCCTTTATTTGAATTTTTTTTTAAACATTAATTCCTTATTTGAATTTTTCTAAACGTTAATTTTTTATTTAAATTTTTTAAAAAGTTAATTTTTTTGTTAAACTTACTCCCAAATGTTAATTCCTTCTATTATAATTTTCTCAAGTTTCAAAATAAAATTTGATTCTTTGTAAAACATATTTGTAAATACTTAAGGTATTAAAAAAATGTTTTTAAAGCATGAAATATGCTTTAGGAAATAGGTTATGACATAAGGAAAATTAATTTAAGAAATAGGAATGAAAGAAAACTTATTTCAACTTTTTGAAGTTAACCATTTGTATGGTTTAGAGGGAACTCATTGGCTGGTCTATACCAAACTTCTATGGCCAAAAGTAAGGTATAACTAACCCTATGGTTCCATTGGAACCAATCTTCCGATTTAAACCAGAACAACAATAAAGCTTCAAATTTAGTCTCTTAATTGACTTAAATCCAATTTTTTTTCTTCAGTCTCACTTCAAATGCACTTCAGTACTCATCAACCCTTTAACATAACACATCTCTATACCATCCAAATTATAAAGTTTAGATCAAACACCAACTCAAAACCTTAATTCTACCAACAAACTTAAGAACCCAACTCTAAACCAAATAATAAGAGAAAAGATGAAGAACACTTAAATATAAGAACACAAGTTGGAAATCCAAAAGTGATGCACTACCATTTAGCGGTCTCATTACTTGCACGTACCTCCAAGGCCTCCCATTCCTCTCCCGAAGAATTTTCTCTTGATAACCTACTAATGACAAGAATCTATATATCGAAGAAAGTTGGTTGAACTCCCTAAGCTCCCCACATTGTCATACGTTGATTTGTATATTTAGTAGTGATGATGCCAACCATTTTCTTGCCGATGACCCTGTGCTGAGTACTCCGATAAACTGCTGCCAAGAATCTATTGCCAAGTAACGATATACTCACTTAAATAGCTGAGTAGTTTTCTTTCGACATACCATCATTTCTCTAGTTCTGGCCACTTTAGTGTCGCAACATTTTGACCATTCCCACTTGTTGTGCTCAGAGAATATTCGTACGGGACCAATGCTACACTGCCAGCTGTCCACCTTGTCTAACATTTAACTACTTTTCCATTTTTAGTTTGTTGTCCCTTTTACTCTTTTCGTATATACTAGGAATCCCCTTTTTGTAAATACTTTCTTATAGTTTTTTTATTTGTGATGCTACCCTAAGGACTTACTATAAATAATCCTTTTCTCTTGTAAGCCGAGGATAACTTATATCTTAATACTGAATACTCTATTCTTATGAGATAATCCTCTTCAAGTCCATACCCTTGCATTTTTATCTAATCTTGCTGAATAGCTCAGAATTAGTGGTGGGTGAACCTTGATATCAACTTGTGTATCATATCAAATGAGGTGTTAAGTCGTGTTGTGTTCATTGGTGAGTCACATCCTTCGAGCAGCTTCACGTCAGTTACTCTTGTTCGATTATAGATCATTTCCCTCTAATTTTCTTCAATATCTCAAATAACCCATTTCAGTTCAATTTTACCCTGGTAAGTCCTAGTGATAACTAAACTCCTAGGCATACCAAAAAGTAAACTAAACACAAAAGATTAAACTAAAAACTTAAGTACACAAATTCAAATTTCAAGAGATTAGCTAAAAAAACCTATTAAAATAGAAGTTTTTTATAGAAATAAATTAATGAAAGAAATCTAGATGCTTAATCTTATTTTAAGCTTGATTTAGCGTGGATTTTTCTTGAGAAAATTTGGGGGGGTGGGGGATGGTGGTGGTTTGAGTGCCTAATATAGTTAAGTTTAGGGAGGGTCTAGAGAAAAGAAGAAAGGAAGGGGGACAAGGTGTCTAATGAGTGTTAGGGCTTTAGAATGAAATAATGGCAACTAAAATGAATAGAGTTTAAGAGAGTTATATGACTTAAATAACCCTTATGCCCTTAATTTTAATGTATTTTCTTTTGAATTTTGCTAGGAAATACAAATTTTGTGTTTTAATTAAAGAATTGCAATGAGTTGATGATTATTCTTGATCAGCAAGTAAGGGTTCATAATTGAATTTTAAGGTAAGATCAATTGAAGCTCTTCTCAAGCTTGAATCCTTAATTTGATTTAGAGCGTTTGTCCATTATCTCTAGGGAGGCTCAACAAATGCATCACTAACACCACTGTTTTGGTATTCTTTGCTATTTTCAGAAAAGAATTAAAAATTACAAAAGTTTTAGAAAAATAGAAAAATGCTAAGCTTCAATATTTTGAATCTTTTAATGTTTGTTCTTCTTGTTCTTAAGAGTTCTTCTACAATTTGTTATGTGAAAAAAATCTAAAAAAGATTAAACTCAGTGCAAAAATGAGTTTTGTATGAATGATTTTTCTTTGCATAATTTCATTTGCTAACCAGTTTCTTACAAATATGATATTAATTTGATTTGCTTTTCCATAAATTATTATGTACTTATGTTTTCACATGTGACATATTTTGTGAATAAGAACTTGTTTTTTACACTTACTATTTTTACTAAAATATAAAAATAAAACATTAAATTGATGTTTAGCATATAAATATAAGGAAAGGAAAACAAATCTTTTTAGTTTATGTGATAATGTTTTATTTGATACTAAAACTTTTGGTGATTTTCCAATTGATTACCTAGGCTTTTTTCATTGCAAATCTTAATATCTAATTGAACTTTTTGTTATCAACATTAGGTGCCCCAACTTTGTTAGCTTTCATCAATTGAGTTAAAATTTTGGATTAATTAGGGTATGATAGGTCTCTTTTATTATTAAAATGATATTGAAATATTTGTTAAAACTTATATGTCTAGCATTTACTTTTTTTTTCATTAAAAAGAAAAAGAAAATTATAGGATTAACATAATTTTTCATTTTAAAACGAAATCAACGAATTGCTATACATTATTACTGAATTTTGTATAGCTTTTTGAAATTAACAAATTTAAGTATAAGTGAGATCAAAATTGGAAAGAATATAGCAGATTAACTTAAAATAGTTGGTGCTGGACTTACCAATTCTGAGCTCAATACCTAAACTGGAAAGAACAATGATTGTTATGTTCCAAATCAATTCTAGAATTTCCACATCATATTTACAACAAATTTACAATTAATCTAATTTGAACTAAGTAGATTAAAAAATGCCCATCTTTATCAGGATCAACACACACCTACTATTTCTTCTACCCATCCATTAAAATCATGAAATCTACGCCAAATAAACAAACTAATGACTGCCGAAACGTAATGTAAGAAATCATTCTCCCAAGTCATAATTTCCAGTTCTGCAGCCAACATAATCATCTAATCAGACAATCATAAGTACACATCTACTTTATAGGCAGTGAATGTAATTAAGCAAGGTGAACTTTACTATATCAAATTCAAAAAAAAAAACAAAAAAAAATCTGGGTGAAATTTAAAGCCTACTTTTTAGTGGGACTAGATCATGACTGAAAGACTTTTGAGTTGTTATCAAGCTATAACTAGATGGATTGTTCGGAAACCGTAGCCTTAAACCTAACTCTAAAGATTGAAGTTGAGAGCATTATTGGTCTTTGAGTGAAAGAGTGAGAAGAACAACAAGAACTCAACATGAGGTTTTGATATGTTCTCTCTAATCGAAACTAGGGTTTCACTTAATCGTCACAATACGATTCAAAAAAATAAAACTTTCATATCACATTCAAAATTAACTCGTACGCAGAAGAATTAGATTTCTATTCCATTTGATTAGCTAATGTTCAAACATTAGAACATAGTAATCGCAAGTAAATCCTAGGAATTTTGAAAGTTTTGGTGTGATTTAGGGTTAGGTTAAGCGCACACACACTCACATACATAGAAAGGGGGCTAATTTAGGAAGATAGAAATAATTAGGGTGAGAAAATTAGAGGTTAGAGAGAGAGAGAGAGAGAGAGAGAGAGAGAGAGAGAAATTATTTTAGTGTCAAAGTCCAACTTGTTATGAGTTCCACCTAAACTAATGGAAGCTAAGGAGTTTGGATCGGTAGGATTATCCATATTAGGAAGTTCAATTGACTACTGAAATAAGCAATCAAACAATTCAGAACATTGATATTAGATAGATAAAGTACCAAATACATCAGATAGCTCAGAAGCAAAGGAAAAAAGAGCTAAACAAGATACATCATAAAGAAGAAGAGCTCTAAGAGAAGATGGGGGCTTAATAGCTCAATCCGGTGGGCACATCTTCTTTTCAGAAAATAAGGCGAGCCAGTCCGTGACTTGATTCGTCTGCCGCTTGGTCGAGACAATTTGCAGAGATTGAAAAAAATCCAGCGCTTGCATGATGTCCTGGAGTACGGCGTGTATCTTCCAAGGAGCTGTAGATGGTGATTTCAAGCCTTCAAAAATGATGGTGTTGCCAATTTAAAGGGACACGTATTGCCAACCTCTAGAGTTGGCGAGTTTGCAACCCTCTAGAAAGGTCAAGGCTTCAATTTCCTCCACGGAGTCGGCACAACAAGAAGACGTGTCTCCTCCGGATATGTTTCCATGATGGTCTCTCGCGATAAAAGCCCAGGCAGCATCCTTTGTCTTCAAGTCATAAGAGCCATTTAGAGTTAATTTTAATGACACCCTCTCTTGGTGTATTCCAGCGTGCATCCGAGCTTTGGTGGAAAGGAAACTTTCCTCGTTGCTGTTGATGTGTGACAGGTTTCTCCAGTCGAGGAGGTGCGTTGGTGCTGATGTCCGCTACATGTTGACCTGCAGAAAACAAAGACGAGTCCCCTCGAAATCGTAAACTTGAATGGCTGGATTGAGTACTTGCAACTTGCTGTTGTTCAAAAGCTAAAGATGGATCACTTCCAGACTGTCCGTCCTGCATGATATCAGACCTGCTATTGATAATACCCAGTTCATCCAAAGCCTTTTGACATGCAAAAATGACAGACGTCACATTAAGGACAGCATTTCCGTGGATACTCTTGCACCTAGCCTTCCAAGAACACCATAGCACAGTTCCTAACTCAGCAAATAACTCCAGTTTCTCCTTCTTACCACAATTAGCCACCTCAATGCAGTGCTGCAGCCACTTACCAAGCGATAGACCAGCCTCAAAGTTTCAGCCTTATACCTATGGATGGATGCAAACCAAACAGGTTCGGTCCAGCGGCATCTTAGAAGTGTACGATCAACTGTTTCCACTTCACTACAAAAACGACAATTAGGAGCTTCAACAATCTTTCTTAGATACAAATTGTGTTGCGTTGCAATGCCATTGTTTAAAGCTGTCCACATGAAATGTCTAACTTTAGGAAGAGATGGACTATGCCAAACCATTTTCCACAAGGATTTCTCAATCAAGGCTGGGGAGGGGCCTTGCAAATTCTGGTCAGATGAGCGTCTAATAAAATTGTAAGCTAACCTTACCGTGGAGGATCCCGATTTTTCGAAAGGCCATACCAACCTATCTTCAATAACCGAGAAAGAGAGATTTATAGCTAGGATTGCACTTACAGATTCAGCCTCAAATTTCTGATGCAACAGAGTTGTGTTCCACCTTCTAGATGAATCATGAATGAGATCCACTACCAACAAACCCGAGTCGAATTGGTTCGGTTTAAAGGATGGTTTGGGGTTCTGAAGCCTTGGAATCCAATTATCCTGGGCTGGCCTGATTTGAGAACCGTTCCCCACTTGCCATAAAGCGCCTTCCTTCAAAAAGTCTTTTCCATGTACTACACTGGCCCTACCCCTCGAATCTCTAGATGCTCTTGATGCCTGCAAGAAAGTGTAATGAGGAAAGCATAAACCTTTAAAAACTTGAACCCAAAACACTTTTGGCTGGTTATGTATGCTCCTTGCTAGTTTGGTAAGCAAAGCCGAATTAAAGGCTTGCAGATCCTTGAACCCCACCGTTGACTTAGGTAAAGTGATTTTGTTTAAATTATTGTTTGGTGGCCATAAGGTTTTCAAATCTAATCCTAAACCTAGAACCTATAATTTTTCTAAAAAATAAATATAATCTTTCCTAAATATAATCAGTAGCTAGGTTAAGCTCATTCCATCCATTTAATTTTAAACTCTCTTTTTACCAACTTTAATTTGCGAGTGACTCTAAAAAGCAATTTTTTGAAAAAGTAGGCTTTTATTCAAACTTCTCTTAGTTTTTGGTCAAACAATTAATACCGAATAAGTTGATAAGCTAAATTAAAGGCAGGTAAAATTTTTAGTTTGATAGCTTAGTAACTTTTACTAGAGATGCTTTTAAAAGAGGGTTTAAAAAACCATAATTTTAAAGTAAGAAATTTATAGCCCTTTCCTCTCGTAAGATTTTCATTTTTATAATTAATTTCTTTAAATATTTTTCAATGATGGACTAATCAGTTTGCTAAGTTGTGCATAAAAAAGAGAGAGAGAGAGAAATGATGAGAAGGGGGTTTCTTTTCTTTTCTTTTTCTTTTTTTTTTTTTTTGAAAATATGATTGTTTGTCATAGATATAACTGGACCTACACCATCTATGACCCTTAAGAGGGAAGCATTGTGTAACTTTAGGGTTGTTACAGTGTATACCATCACCTCCAGGTAATTAGACTGTCCCATTATATGCTTTGATATAGCTCAAGACCCTTCATGTTGAATGATAACATAGAGTTAGAGATTTATAGGACCCACCTTTTTCCATAGAACATTTGTATGGGTTAAGCAACTTAAAGATTAACTATATTAAAGATTATCATGAATCTATTAATTCTTCAAAGAAAAAAAAAAAATTTTCAAAAGAAAAAATTCAGTTTTCTAACTTTTTCAATAATATTAGTCTGCACCTCATGATGATCTTAAGCCCAATCAACATAAAGCAAGCCCCTCGGGGGGACTTTCTCCTAACGGGTGTTCAACTGCCGCCTTAGTTTGATGTTTGATTCCAGCAACAATGAGCTATGGTAAAGTGCGATCTCAATTGATTTTTTCAGTTGCAAAACCCTCTATATCTACTATATCATCATATTCATATCATATAACAAATGCACAACTCAAAGTGTCCACGATTCCGCACCCACTCCACATACTAGGAGTATTTCGTAGTCGATCGCCAGTATACTTACTATTTTATTGCAATCAATCAGAACAACTATACAACAAGAACACTTCCATTAGTCAAACAACCATAAATCAACATTTCAACTAATAATTCCTTTCATGAAAGTCACAATAAGTGAATTCATACAGATATATACATAATGGACAAGTGGTCGTATGCTATCACGATAACTTCGTAAGTGTAAAAGAAAACAGTAGGGGTACTCAACTTGTCTTAGTGATCCTTTCCCTAATTAGTAAGCTCAAGTCCACCTTTATATGGGAATAAAAATTTGAAATAAAAATAATATATATATATATATATATATACATATAAACCTCCTTAGTCTTGTTAAATAATCAATTACCTTGGATTTCTCCATTGTAAAATAATCGTCACCCTTAAATTTCCACTTTGTAAATAGACCTTAGCCTATAAATGTTATCATTCTTAAATTGTCAATCCTTGTAAATATTTACTACCATTATAAGGTTTCACCCTTGTAATAAAGTCCATCGACTTTATATTAAAATCACTATACTAATGGGGGGTCACTTTTTAATGTACTTGTCACCATAATAGTTGTCACTTTATAAAAAAGTTATTACCACCTAGTTGTCATAATAGGTTGTCACTTACCTTCTAGTGAAAGTCCTTCATACCCTTTAAGTGGCTATCACCTTTGTCTTAATTGGCAAATAAACCTAGCGATTCCAACCATTGTATTCTTTTGTCTCTGAAATAGATATTAATCCTATTTTTACTAAACTTTGTTTTATACAGGAAGAAAAAGACAAGGGGGAAAAAAGAAAAAAAAAAAAGAACCGCTAAAAATATGAAAAGTTAAAAGGAAAAACAAAACTAAAAGAAAATTAAAAAATCATAGAAAACAAAAGTTCAGATTTTCATGAATAAAAGATGAAAAAGCTTCCAAAATGAAAAGGAAAAATTAAAAAAAAAAAAACATAAAAAGGAAATTTAGGATGCTAACATATAAGGTTTCTTCACAGATGTCCAAAAAAATTGCTTTTGGGTGGTTCGGCTCAACCCAAAGCGTAGAGATCATTTGCTTCAAGCATAAGATGTCTAATGCCTACAAACTTGAGAAGACTATCTCTATGGACTAAGCTTAAAAACAATTTTGGGAGGAACTCCATTTTCTTACTCGCTCCATATCCGACGCCCAGCATGAGGACATGCTATAAGTAGATCAGTCAATGAGTCATATATAAGGGCAATTTAAGAATCAACCATGAAAATCCGATGATAGTGTTAGAAGAAAAACAAAAAACGCATGGAAAAGAAAATCCACCGAGATTTACCGAAAAGATGAAAAGCATGGGATTTTGTGATGAGCTTTAGAGAATGGGCTCGGTAATTTTCCTAGTTAAGTAAATACTAATGGCTAGTTGAATAAAATGGGATGAGAATAGAATTATAATTTCTTGAAAATGGAATGCATATTTAATATGTAGAGAATAGATAGTACAGTATTTAGTTGAGTGTAATTAAACTATTATTACATTGCTCACTTTACCAAATTACCCTTACTTAAGAGAATAATAAAATATAAAAAACTAATTGAAATATAAAAAGAAAATTTAGATTACAAACATTTCTCATCATCATTTCCCCAATGTAAAACCCTACCCTCATTCTCACAACATCTCCCAAGTTAAAAACCCCGAAACTCTAAAGAAATCAATAGAACCCAAAATGAAGATCATCACGGTATAGAGTATTTTGAAAAAATCGGGGAAAGAAGTCAAAGAAACACCACAACGATAGCAGATGCGGCTCATTCCTTCGACAAATAAAAAAAAAAAAAAAAGCTCGAAAATTTCTTCTCACCATTACATGATGAAAAAATTTAAGTGAATAATGTAAGGAATAGGGGGATTAGAATTATCGCTTCTACCAAGTGAACATGCAGTAGAGAAGTTCAAGACACATGAATACGCTAAATAAGACCAGATTGAATGCCAACTATGACACTCAAGGCCCTATGTCCAAAAAATGGGCCGATTTATTAAGAATGATTGGTTTGTAGTCAAAACCTTCCTAGACAACCTGACATCCTCAAATGCCGTGCATAACAGGACTTGACTAAGATAAGCATTTTGAGATAGGCTGGTCAATGCTTTTTAGAATTAATGCAAGTTCAATATAGAGTTGGCCCCATCAATCTAGGACCTACAAAAGTTGGGTGAAAAAGAAATGAAAACTTTTCAAAAGTATATCCAGATATAGAGGGACATGGCAGCCAAAATTAGGTAGAGATATATAGTCATCAAAACCTATGGCGAATTGTTTTGAATATGTCGTAGTTGCTTCTAGGAATAGCAGAGATTTACGGCCAGGATTAACGAAACTCCACATATCTAAAATTCTCACTATATTGCCTTTTCTTTTGAAATAGGTTATTGGTGCTTTTAGGAATAGCACGTGCTACGCCCTTCTTTCATATGTAAAGATCCTTGTGGCATAACTTTGATTATTACTGGGTCACAAAAAAATACCGAGTTTAAGAAATACATAAAGATTCTACCATGATCTGAGTTTCATATCTAAAGAAGAGTACTTTTTAGCGCGGGATTTTACCTTTCAAACCTTAAAATGCTTTTTATAATATAGGTTTGATTTGCAATTTAATTTGACTCCCAAACCTTTTTAAAAAGCATGATTCAATACTCCGTAGGAACAAAACAACATTTTTTGTAAAGGAAAAATAAAAGGGTTTTCTAACTTAGGTGGGTAACTTTTTGTTCCACCTTTTACATTATTTATGCTTTGATTAATTCTCCATACTTTATTGACATTGAATGTAATTGATTTTAGCCTAAAAACTCTAGCATTTATATTCCATTACATATAATGTGGTAGCTCAAATTCAAAATGTCATAACCCATCACATGCCACTACTAGTTAATGATATGCCAAGAATGCTAATAACTCCAATACACATTGCTTTAACTTTAAATACTCTCATAAAATAAATCTTCAAATAAATTCAAGAAGGCTCACAAACAAGTCTCTTCAATCTACTATTAAATAAAGAAGTGCCACATGCTTAAAACTCTCAACAAGGTCTCACTACAATATTGACAATAAATAATCATAGTACTACTCAAGTTCACTCTCATTTCATAACACCTATCATCAAATCTCAACATCATAGTAGTAAATATATTCATCGCCATCTCCATCTTGATAATGGTAGTACAGATCTCCATATTAGTCAAAATCTACATGTTCATCTGAAACTTTTGCAGTTGAAAAAGAATGAAGAATGAGGTAATGCCTAGTACGTGAAAACCACAAAAAACACATGCATAGCATTGAGAACACATTTTCACAAACTAATATAACAAAAATAACAATCGATCTAATTTATTATCTTTAATTTAGTCAACAACCATTACCCACATATTCATGATCCCATTAAACCATGAAACCTAAGCCTAAACACTGATACTATGGCTCCTAGCATTCTAAACTAATACTAGGAAACTAGCACTACGACACCTGGATGCCCTTAACTCTAAAACAACACTAGGACACTAGTATCTTAACCCTTAAAAACCCCTTAAAATCTATATTAGATCCTTTCAGACACGACTTCACTTAGGATACCATCACATACCAATCAATGAGGTACCATCCTATAGATACTGTCGATATAAGCCCCTAAGCGCAGCTACACATACGAGCAATGACCGATTTATCATTATGTTAATCATTTATATCTTATTATCTATACAAGTACAAACAACAAACAAGATTAACATATACTTAGCTTAGCAAGGAAGGGTTAACTAATTAAGAACTTGAGTCAACTTCTATGCTTGAGATAGTTACATAAAGTATTAGTAATTTAGTCTCAGATTTCAAGTCACTATCTTATCCTTGAGTTCCTTCTCTAACTTAGTCTTATTGGGCAAACAAATATCCAAGTTAGAAGTTATTAGATAAGGTTAATAATAAATTATAATTTAATTAGAACTTATAAATTGATAATTAGATATGATATGGAAAAGAATTTAGGTGAAAAATAGACAAATCAAGAGAATAGAGAAGTACACAGTCACATACATGGTCATATTATTGAGTCCTATTTTGATTTTTCTTAATTTAACCTATACTAAGTCTATCTCACTTAATATATATTACTCGACATTAGATTAAGAAAAACATTTTTAAAAAAAAAAGTGTTTAAAAATACTTCTAAAAATAATTTTGGAGTCACCAATCAATAATATTGATTATAAAAAAAGGTAAATTAGGGTTTTTGAGTAGAAAAACCTCTAATTTAGCCACTAGTTCACAAATTTTATAAAAAATAATTTTCAAAAATTTTTAACCAAAAAACTATGCTTGAAGGTTAACCTATTAAAACAAAAGTCAACATGTAGGAATAAAAAAAAAAATTGGCCTTTATTTTTTATAATATTTCTAAAAAAGTGAAAATATGTGAAAAATACATGAAAAATGATTTTTGCTATTTCTTATTATGAATTTCTAAAAACCAAAATAAAATATTTTGGTTTTTTATAATTGCCCTAGAGATATACATGTACCTACTAGTTAGGATCAAATCAACATAGTTTTTTTTTTTTTTAAGAAAANGTAAGAGTGATTCTAAAGGTTTTTAGGGGCTTAGAATTTGTCGATGGGTTAGTTTTTTACGAGAAGGTTGTTTTGGTGGTGTTGTGAGAGCGATGGTGTATGGTGAGAAGGGTTTAGCTGATAATTGCAATCAGAAGTGTGGCTAAGCTTGAGATTGGTCTTGTTTAGATGCTTAATCGATGTAAAGTGTGGTGATGTGATTATTTTTGCATGTTATGGAGTGTGTGAATTAGAGAGAGAGGGAGGCACAATAGTAGAGAGAGAAAATAGGTGTTTTTACACGTGTAGGGGTTGTTTCGAAGGTCTACATGTCTTTTGGTTCCTCATCAAGCTTCATTTATAAACTTCTAACTCAAATGTCTTGTTACTCGGGTTAAATCATCCATAGATAAAGTTTTAATTTATGCGGATTTGCTAAATCTTTTTTTGTTATGATTTAATCCGAGTTCTTGATAGATTTGTGAATTTTGCTATTGATTTACTCATGATTTTGCAAAATCTACACGAAAAATCTTTAAAATTTGGCCTTATCTGATGTCCTTAGGTGTGTTCTAGAAACCTAAGAATTTTCCTCCCCTTTTTCTTGTTTTCTCAATTAAGAAAAAGAAAGAATTGGAGAGCACGTGACCCTATGACTCATAATTTACTTAACTGCATGTATATTTTATTTATTATCTGACCTTGAACAATTCATTGACTTGATTTGAACACTTTTAACACTTTTCCTTTTTTTTTTTCAAATTTTTTATATTTTTTATTTTTTCTAATTTTCAATTCTTTTTTTTTTTTTGTATTTTTCTATATAAACCTAGTTTAAAATAGAGATAAGAGGGTGGTAAAAATAAGGTATTTACTGCTATTACTCTTTATAGTAAATTTTGAATAAAACTTCGCTAAAAAGACAAAAGATATGCCCATTTTTACTGAGTTCTGACTTGAATTAGTAGGATAAAGAATTCTAACTTAGATGGTCGGCTAAGAAAAAGGTCTTGGCTTAAATTAGTAGGTAAAAGGGACTTTGACTTGAAAGGTCAGATAAGAAGGGTCCTTACTTGAAAGGTTAACTAAGAAAGGTTCCCTACTTAAATTAGTAGGTAAAAAGGACTCTAACTTGGAAGGTTAGATAAGAATAGTCCTAACATGAAAGGTCAGTTAAAAAAGATCTCGACTTGAATTGGCAGGTCTAAAAGACTCTAACCTGAAAGGTTAGATTAGAAGGGTCGTGACTTGAAAGATTAGCTAAGAAAGATCCCAACTTAATTGGCGAGGTTAGATAAATAGGGTCCTACCTTAAAAGGGTGTATAACCTTAAGAGGATAGCTCTCTTAAGAATCTAAAAGTTAATCCTTTACTTGGATTGGTAGGTATCCTAAAAAGGACAGCTCTCTTCAAGGATCTAAAGATAACTTTAGCTTAAATTGATGGGTATCCTTAAGAGGACTAATCTCTTAAGCATCTAAAAGATAACCTCGACTTTAACTACTGGGTATCCTTAAGAGGATAGCTCTCTTAAGAATCTAAAGAAAAATAACCCCGACTTGAATTGGCGAGTATCCTTAAAAAGACAAATCTCTTAAGAAACTAATGAAAAATAACCTTAACTTGAATTGGCAGGCTAAGGCTGGATGTTATTGGATTATCAAAAGATCTCTTGAGCAGAGGCATGTGTATGTCTTAACTAACTAAGCTATTGCTCATTTCCCATCATTTCATGCATTTAAAGTGCATTTGAGCTATCCAAATAGAGCCTAACTTTAATTTTATCTTAAAAACCAAAGTTTAATTCCAATTCGTTCTAACTTATTTTAAAATGACCCAAACACTTTTAAATGACTCAAAATACACATGCTAAGGATTTTTCAATACAAACTTAATTTAATAAATTTCAAATCTTATTTTTTACTTTGTCCAAATAAAAATTTTCAAAATTCAAATTTCAAATTGAACGAAAACCCACTCTCATAAATCCAAATTTTTACTAGAATTTTCTTAAAAAAAATAAATTTTTAAAATGAAGCTTAATTTTCAAAAGACTCAGAATTTACTAAATCACATGTATATTTTATTGCCTAATTTAACCTCAAACGACTTGACTTAGACACTTTTCACACTTTTCTTTTCTTTTTTTTCTTTCTTCAAATTTTTAATTTCTTGTATTTTTCATATTTTTTTTATTTTTTATTAGTTTCAATTTTTTGTATTAGTCTACATAGACCTGATCTAAAACAAAGATAAAGGGGTGACAAAAATGGGTGTCTACACATATACCTTAACCATTTATTTTAAACATGTTGCAAAATACACCCACAACCTAACACAATGAGATATATGAGCATGTACATGCCCATATACTTGCCCAATGTACTTAGCACATGCCTACAACACTTCAAACATGCTTGTGCACCACAAAAGAAACTTCACTTAAGTGTTACATAAACAAAAACAAAGCCATGTACCCTACCCATGTTCCTCTGCTTTCTTTGTTTCATACTTTCTATTGATCTTCTTCATCCTTAAACTTTAACACTTGATCCAACACTCCCAAAACTTAAGATCCTTTAGTTTCATCTCAAAATTCAATCGACAAAAGGCATTCAAATGTGTCTTTTTGTTAGAATGTACAGTAGGTATTTTTGTAATTTCACATTTTATATTGTATAATAAATTATCATGTTAAGGTATAGGTAACCCTAATACACTTCTCTAATCAAACTTATCATGGAATCAGAGCTAGGATGAGTCACAAACCACCACCACCACCATCTTAGTTGCCGGAACCCATGTAAGCTCCCAAAATTGAGTTTAAGACAATCGAGCTCAGATTTAGGGCTTTTAGGATAACTTATCCAATTGAGCCCAAACTTTGTGACTAGAATGAAAAAGTTAGTCGAGATATTACAGTGAAGTTAGATTTTAGTAATAATGACCCGAAATCCCAATTTTACCCTTAGAAATTGGAATATTTACTAAAGCCCTAAAATGTTCAGAACTCTTAAAATTGAACTTAAATTGCAACAAGAACTTAGAGATAAGTTAATTGAGCTATAAAATGAGATAATGTAGTATAATTTACTATAAAAAAATACACGTAATTTTTTAGTATACCCGGTATAAATAATAATTATACTCGTAAATTAACCTAAAATTGTGTAATTATATATTTATTGTGTTGAATTCATGAAATTAACCTTAGAATGTATCCTAAAAATAAAAGATATGCTAGAAACTTAATTATATGAGTAAAGTTATATATTTCACATGTTATTTACATAGAGTATAAACTTGTATATTAATTAAATAATTAATTCTAACATATAATATCTATATTTAAGTAATTATTTAATAAAAGAAAAAGAAAAATTAATTAAATAACATTGGAGATTGCTGGAAGGAGGCATGGCAGGAGAAAGGAAAAAGTGGAGTGCTGATTCAAAAGTAAAATTTTAACATTAGGACACCTCATGCATAAAAAAAAAAAGAAATTAGAAAAGAAAATATGAATTAATTAAAGAAAAAATCTTTTAACCGACTTTGAGGCACTATAAAAAGCCAACATCATCAGATATGAGAGTTTTAGCAATTTGGAATCAAAAATAATTAGAAAGAAAAATTAGAAAAAATCGTGGAAAAAAAAAACAAATTTAGAAAAAAACAGAAAAATTAGTGAAAGTGTGGAATCCTAACCTAGAGTATATCTGCTGTGAAACCCAGCCAACCCCACATGGTCCACCCACCGCGCTAGCCGTCCGACAATCGCCTAGCCGCCGCCAACCACCGGAGCACCCAAGAACACCAAGGTCAAATTTCTACCCTGTTTTTCAATAATTTCTAAAAAATAGTAAATCCGCCCAGAAAATTATGAAAAAAATTACACTTAGGTTATTTTAGACATGCTTTCATGTGATATTTTTAGTTTTGAAAAATTTGTAATATTTAATATACTTTATTAAGAAATCTGTAATTCATCTGAATATATATTTATGAAATAAATGTACTATATGATATTGTTTCTAGCTGAAAATTTTTGTGTAGGATATGTATGATATATAGGTAATTGCTACAAAGTCCGAATTTTTATTTGAATAATTTTAATATTTATTGAATTTTTAGGCCTGAAATTAGCTCGAAAATAGGCTGAAATTATGAATTTAATAGGAAATTATGAAAATAATTGATGAAATGGACATGTACTGATCTATAATAAATAATAATGGTATTGAGTCAGATTGAAATTAATTGGATGCTAAAAGAATTATAATTGGATAATTTATCAAATTTAGGGGTAAAATCGTCAATACGAAAATATAGGCAATAGGTCGAAAACTTGAAACCAAGTGATAATTGAATTCCCTATATTTTTAGAAGTCCATAGAAATTTTCGGGGAATTATTGGGTAATCCGAACTATTTATTACGAATTTATTAAGTAAAATAGCTTAAATTACAAGTCGGGGTATATTTGTAATATTAATAGACTAAAATGAACTAAATAGTTAAATAAAACCTATATATAAGATTATTGATCGAATTGGATTAAATGGAAATTTTTATTATAATTATTAATATTTTCTGATCGGGATGCACTTTAGGTGTATTAGAATTGAATAATACTTATATTGTTACAATATAGGGACAAATTGGATAAAATATAATTTAAATCTGTAAATTTCGCATAATACGATCGTTTTTATATAATTATGTATAATTGTATTAAAAAATCCAAACTACTCGTTAAAATCCATCTCAAGGAACAGGACTCGTAAAACATGTCGTTAAGTCTATACGAACTCAATGACAATAGTTTTGTTGAAATCGAATAACTTTAAGCAATCTAGCCTATAACTGTAACATATTAAAAAATATACACATTTTGGTAACCTTACCAGAATCAAAACGTGAATTAATAAATAAAAAGTACGTTTCGATACGATCAAAACGATATATAATACGTAATAGTATATATGATGTACAATATCAATAATTAATAATTTAATTCGATATATAATAACATGACTGCATATTATGGAAATAATATACATATATAACCATTTTAGATTAAACCCTAATGTTTTCGTAATTATTACGAAAACTAAATTTGGACCTTTTGTGTAATTAGGACCTTCCAAAGACAGTTGACAATTCAAGTCAGAAATAGCGAACATCTAAACATGTAAGTTGGGATGGTAGCTTCACAGCTGTTTGGGTACTATTTAAAGTATCCGGAGACTCAAGAGTACTTCTGGTTGTGTTTGTAGTTAGATAATTATGCGCATGCTATGCGTGTGAATGATACTCAGTTGTGACAGGAGTTCAACTCCTTGGTGTGTTGTTCTGCATATTTGCATGGATTCTGTATTGTATGAACTTGTTGGTCACCCCTGATTAACACTAACGGTTATTCGACTAAAGTGTAATTGGTCATGCATAATCACCCGTTAGGGGAAACGATTAAGAGTGTTAGGCCAAACACCGACTTCTTTCGATGAGGATAGCTGAAATGGTCCTTTCCCCATCCTTAGTCGAACTAAGTGATAGGCGAGGAGGTTGCAGCAAGGTTGGGGGCCGTGGTTCGAAGGCGGTCATGGGAGGGGGGTGTTCTCCATTGCACAAGCCCGGGTTTGGTCTGACTTGAATCGTGATGAAACTCCTCAATTCGGGTAGGAGCGGATGAAATTTCTCTAACCTCACGGTTGACCGGTTAACACTATGCGATGTTTTCATTTGAGTGATTGCATTGCATTTCATCATAATTATTAACCTTATTTGTGATTGTATAGTACTCTTCCGACTCCGCCCCACTTACTGAGCTAGTTGTGCTCACATCCCTATAGACTCTTTTGCAGGTGCTGAGTGAAGGCAAAGATGTTCAGGTACCACCGTTCTCAGGTTAGTATGCTGTGTGTGTGGGAAAGTGAGGATCGAGGAATTTAACTGAACCTGAGCTTTTGTCTTGTCTTTAAGTTTTGAGGAAAACTAAATGGGAATTCCTTGGGAGCCCACTAGTTTTCTAACTTATTGTATATAGATCGTAAAACTTGTGGTTTTTTTTTAATAAACTCTGATTGTAAACTTTACCCTTAGACGTGAAATGTTTGTATAATTACTGTTGTAGTACTAAACAACAGATTGTATAGAAGAAGTATTTTGTAAAAGCTCTACCACAGGTTTGGATATTAACAGATGTCAGAACAGACGTTTCAAGCTGGTTGAGTTGTGCACCTTGTGTAAACTGCATCTACGATAGCAGCTGTGAGGTCAGCTTTTATCTTAGATTAGTTTATACGGCGGGACTGTTATGACTCTTCTTATTCGGGCGTGACAACCCACCACCATCGTTGCTAAATAAAACCTTACCCACCACTACATACCTCCATGACCTAACAACCATCCTCAGTTACATAACCTAACAACCAAAACTAACCCTTGCCATCACCCTTAGCTGCATCCATTACCACGACATAAAGCTACCACCTTAACTACTCCCATCACTACTATACATCACCAGAGTTCAACTACAATTAACCACACTGTACAGTACCACCACCCCACCCTCCAATTAAACCCCAGATCGAAATCCTCAACCATAAACAACCCTAAATCGAAACCGCAAAACAAATCCTAAAATGAAAGCCTAACACACCAAACACCCAGCCACCAAAATAACATAATCATCCAACCTAATTCAACTACTCGAAGATTCTATTCAAGATTGCCTAACCATAAGTACACCATCATTTGAATCAGTCGACCTGATTCATGCATTTACTCGACTAAGCCTAACCATCTTTATGTGAAATCTGGTTAGATTTGAAAGTGACATTCATACTTATGCTCAAAAATTCTACTTTCTGATTCTTCCTTGCCTTATGGAGTTGAAACACCATTGTTAGCATGTCTAATTTAGTTAAGTGATGGGTATGAAAATTGGTCTATTATGTTCATCGAGAATGTTTGGTAATTGTCTTCTATAGTTCAATCTTCTAGAGTTATAGAGACTAAATAAATTAGTTAGCAATTATGGATAGTAAATCAATTATCACATTGCTCGTGTCTTCTATTCCAACACTTACATTTGTCAAATTGAATGGAAAGAAATATTTTCAATGGTGTAGTTGAAGCTTTCTTTCATGGTCAAGGGCGTAGCAAAATATTAACAAATTCACCTCCTTTGAAGACTCATAGAAATATGCAGGTTGGGATCAAATTGGCCAACAATATCTTCATTTACTCTAGAACTCAATGGACCCTTAGATATTTAACTTATGTAATAGTTTTAGTACCTACAAAGAAATTTAGATTACATGAAGTTTCTTTATGCTTCAAATGATACATGTATGTATGATGCTTTAGCTAATTTCTTTTAGTTGTAGTAAGGTGATAAGGATTTTATAGAATATTATGGGGAGGTTAAAAGATGTTTAGAGGAAATAATGATGTGATGCCTCTTAGTACAAATATGAGGGAGATGTAGAAACAACATGATCGACACACAACGGTTAAACTCCTTCAAGTCTTAAGCTAAAGCTAGAGCCAATGAAATCTCAAATTTTTTTATTGTTAGAGCTTCCATCATTAGCTAAGATTTATTCTCAAATTAGTTATGTTTCTGCACAATCTATAACCTCTTACTTCTGCTTTAAATTGTTTAGCTTTGGTTCATCAGGCACCTAATGGTAGGAATGGAGGATTTTCAAGTCAAGGGTGACATCGTATAGGTCGTAGAGGATGAGGTCATAGATCGCATCCTTATTATGATCATTGTCATTGCCAAAGACATCCTTGAGAGACTAATTGGGTTTTATATGGATTTCCTCCTAAGGCTCATGTTATTTAGTCAGATATTTCCAAATCTATGCCTAGTCCAAATTTGCATAGTGAAGAAACTCAATCATCTATTATTACTTTATCACAGGAAGAATATACTAGACTCCTAGATTGTCAAAATGTGTTGTAGCCATCTATTACTTCACCTTTAGTCCAACCAAGTAACCCTATTATTTGCCTTAGTTAATTTTCCCTACAATCTTAATTTATTGATTGTAGTGCTACAGATCATATGTCAAGTGTACTTAATTGCTTTTAACATATTATCTATCCCTTTACATTGCCTGATGTGACTCTTGCTAATGGTTCTACATCACCTATTAGTAGATGGTATTACCTTACTTATACCATCGTTCCCTTTAACATCAATCTAGTATATGCTCAATGTACCTTTTAACTTAATGTTTGTTAGCAAACTCACCACTTCCTTCAATTGCTCTATCATCTTCTTTTGTGATACAAGATTTGAGAATGGGGAAGACAATTGGTAAAGGGCATAAGCCTCATAGGCTATCTTACATGGATTCAGTAGCTACTACTACTACTTACTCAGCTATTAAACTAGATCCTATGGAGATGCATTGCTAGTTTGGTCATCCATCCCTGAAGATTCTTCGTCTTATGTATCCTAGTCTACAATCTTGTCCCAGTCTTTAATGTCGGTCTTGTCAAATAGGTAAACACAATTGTGTTTTCTTTAGTTCAAAGGTTAGTAAGTGAGCTACTGCTCCCTTTGATTTTTAGTTCATTCTAATGTATGGGGACCTGTTGGTGTTAGTTCTCTTCATTGTTTATAGATACTTTATTATGTTTATTGATGATTACACAAGAGTGACATGGTTATATTTAATAAAAAATCGTTTTGAATTATTTGGTTTGTTTTGTGTATTTAATTCTGAAATTCAAAATCAATTTAGTTCCTCAATTTATATTCTTTACACAAACAATGCCAAAGGATATAGGTCAAATTTATTTCAATCATATATGTAATAGCATGGTACTATTTATCAGACTTCGTGTTCTTATACTCCATTAAAGAATGAAGTTATCGAACATGAAAACCGACATCTCATTGAAATTGTTAGGACATTATTGATTCATATGAATGTACTGAAGTATGTTTACGCAAATTCTATTCTCATGGCGTGTTTTCTCATAAATCAAATGCCATCTACAATATACAATAAGGTTCCTTTACACCTTCTTCTTCTTAACCAATCCCTTTTTCCTTTACCTCCTCAAGTCTTTGGTTACTTATGTTTTTTCTATCAACTATCTCCAAGGTTTGACAAACTTGATCCTTGATTAATTCGTTATATTTTCCTTGGTTATTCTCATAGTCAAAAGGAGTATCGTCATTCATAAAGTTTATGTTTCTCTAGATGTATCTTTATTTAAGTCATGATAAGAGTAAATTACTCTACACTTTTAAGACATATTTAGGCATAAATTGTTCATAAATGTGTTCATTTCTAAAGTTCTTGGTACTTAATTATATAATATGTCAATTTCAAATGATTCAAGAGTAAGGAGATGAAGTTTATATAAAAAAAAAAAAAGCAATTTAAGGCAATCACAGCCATGAGGAGAAGAAAACCTTGAAATAAAATCAAGATACACTCTATCAAGGGTATAATAACGAAAGATTGGAATGGCCAACACTGATCACGCCCTTCATCACTGGCATGATTGAGGAAGTTCTTCCGATCCCCTATCAGCCACGCCTGTAATTGATTATTAGGAAGGTGATCTCTCCTTTGATCATATTTGCAACAAGGAGTTTGTGTCCATGGTCATAGCCGTGATAAGTGTAGAATTCTGTCTTTTTTTTTTTGGAATATCACACCCCGTGTCACAAGCATGATGGGAGTGGATATGACTGTTCTTCTTTAATTTTTTCACATGAACCGGGGCGTAGAACAGGTCTCAACACTAAGGAGTGTCTTCGAGTGGTGTATTTCAAGCCCTTTGACAATAAGAGTATAAATATATCGCAACTTTTAGACAAAAAGGAGAGATTTTTGCATCAGATCATCATAATCAACACTATTTTATTTTATTTTTCTTCATGTTCTTGAGGTGGTTGTATTATAAATATAAGTTTGTGTATTATTCTTTACCAAATTCGAGAGAATTATGAAGAATCCAGCGTCTATGTATCGTAGTAACAAGATTTTTCAAGTTAATCAAAAGGGGTTTTCTTCTTATCTTTTCTCCCATGTTATGTTTTATTTTGTTTTTCCTATTTCTCTATGTTCATTCTTTTTATATCATTTGTGAGTAATAATTTAGAGTTTACAAAATCATTTTAACATGAACGTACTTTGATTTGTTGTTTATCCTTATAATTATGTATTGTAGTTTTCGTGTTATAATCTTGTTTGTTGTGTTTTCTTGATGTAATCATAGAATTAGTATAGTTCAACTGTAGAAATTAGTTTAATTACTTTGTTCAATCATTTGATTTGCTAATTAATAGGAAGAACAATCAGTACTAGTGTTTGAATCTGTTCTTAATAGAGACAACCCTATACTTATCTGTACTAACAAACGATAGGTACACTTACCTATTTAATCGAGTAGAAGATAAAATATAGGATTTTAAATTATAAGACTCGATAGCTCAAATTAGAGGCGATCAAGTTTTTGGCGCCATTTCCAGGGAACAGCATCATCATTAGGAAAATTAGGATTCTCGTTCTTCTAGTATTTGTTTTCTTTTGTTTTTTGTTATTAGTTTATTTGAAATCCTTATGCTCATATCAGCTTATTTGCTAACAATTTATGATCCGGAGCAACACAACTGATCTAGCTGACTTTGATCCTAAACCCAAGAGAACACTTGAAAACAATTTGAAGAAAGTTTGAGAATGTTTTGAGAAGCAAACATCTAGTAGAAAGGAATTAAAGGCACATAAACCATTGAGGCTAAGAATAGAGACATCAAGGTCATTCAAAATAAATAACTAAAACAAGAATGTTGAGGCACCATTAGGGAACCAGTTTATGAACTCGAAAGATAGTATCCAAAGAGCTCCGCCATTGAATTTAGACCCATCTCTTGATGGAAATCAGAATATAATACAAGCAAGGAACAAGGTAGGAGTAAATCTGCCTATAGCTCCAAGAACAATGTTGGATTACTATAGGCCCAACCTGGATGAGGCTAGTACTAGCATTGCTCGGCTTAGAGTTCAAGCTAACACTTTTGAGATTAAGTCAAGTATCATTCAGATAATCTAGCAGTATGCCCAATTTAATGGGTTCAGTGATGAAGACCCCAATAACCATTTGCAGCAATTCTTGGAGATTTGTGATATCTTCAAGATCAGTAGAGTTTCAGAGGACGCTATCCACCTTAGCCTATTTTTATTCTCATTGAGGTTCGATGCCAAGCAATGGCTCAACTCTATGCCAAATAATTCCATCAATACCTGATAAGAGATGGTTGAGCTATTCGTGAGAAAATACTTCCTACCCTCAAGAATAGCTAAGCTAAGGGTGGATATCTCTTTTTTTGGTCAGATGGATTCAGAGACTTTGTATAAAGCACGGGAGAGATGGAAGGATTTGTTAAGAAAATGCCCCCATCATAGGCTTCCAAATTGGCACCAAGTTCAGATCTTCTATAATTGTTTCAACTATACAACTAAGCAGCTCATTGATGTAGTTGCTGGAGGAAACCTAAACCATAAGTCACTAGAGCAATGCATCCAATTATTTAAAGATATAGCCAATAACCATTATCAATGGTCATATGCAAGAGGAAGAGAAAGAAGGCTAGTGAGAAAACATGAGTTAGATGCCACTTTTGCTTTAGCACATAAGGTAGAGGTGTTGACAAGGAAGCTTGATAGTCTTATAATGGGTCATAACAAAGCTTTGGCAATTTCAAATTCAAAGTTGGCAAGTTCATCAAAGATTAATCAAGTGGAACATGTTGACTACATGGGGAACTTAATTAGACTAAGGAATGATCCTTTCAATAACACATACGATCTAGGTTGGAGGAATCATCCTAATTTCATATAGGGCAACAACACTAGTTAAAGATCCAACATGCAATTTCTTGGATTTCAGAGACAAGTGCTTCCCCCTCAAAATAAGCAAATGTCCATTGAGGAGATGTTGGCTTAGTATATCAAGACCTCTGAGAATCACCACCAAGCTATAGAAGTAGCCTTAAGAAATCAAAGAGCATTAATATACAACTTAGAGAATCTGCTTGGGCAAATTTCTAAGATGTTATCAAATAGAGCTCCTAGGTCGTTATCGAGTAACACTGAGACGAACCTTAAAGAGCATGTTAAAGTTGTAACTCTTAGAAGTGGCAAGGAGTTACAAAATCCAAAGGGGGTCCAGGAAAAGAGGAAAGAAGTTGAGGATGGGGTTAAGGAAGCCTTACTTGTAGCACCAAAGCAATATAAGCCACCTTTGCCATACCCCTCTAGACTAAGGAAAGATAAGGATGATGAGCATTATAAGAAGTTCTCAGAACTCTTCAAACAGTTGCACATCAACCTTCCCTTAGTGGAAGCCTTAGGTTAGATGCCTAAGTACACAAAATTCTTGAGGGAGCTTCTTTCAAATAAGAGGAAATTAGAGGAACTTTCCACTATCATCTTAGGTAGAGAGTGCTCTGTAGTTCTATTGAACAAGTTGCTTAGGAAACTCAAAGACCCCTGTAGCTTCACCATTCCATATTTAATAGGAGACCTCCCGGTAGAGAGAGCATTAATAGATCTTAAAGCTAACATCAATATGATGCCCTATAGTTTATTTAAGAGATTGAATTTGGGAGAGCCCAAAAGGACAAGAATAAGCATCCAGTTGGTAGATAGATCCATGCGGTTTCCAAGAGGAATCGTAGAAGATGTTTTAGTAAAGGTAAATGACTTTATTTTTCCTGTAGATTTTATAGTACAACAAGGCATTGTGTTGGGATACAAGATATCAATCAAGGGAATTGATGTCAATATGGCTAAGGTAGAGCTGATATCAAAGTTACCACTACCATCATTTGTGAAGGCTATGAGAAGCTTCTTGTGACATGCTAGATTCTTTCAACGATTCATCGAAGACTTCTCTAAGACAGCTAGGTTGTTGACAAAGCTCCTTGAGAAGGATGTGTCGTTTGATTTTAGCACCAGTTGTTTAGAGGCTTTTAATGTTTTGAAGGAAAAATTGACTAATGCTCCTATCATGATAGTACTAGATTAGAACATGCCATTTAAATTGATGTGTGATGCAAGTGATTCAGCAGTAAGAACAGTATTGGGGCAGAAAAAAGATAGACACTTTTAGCCGATATATTACACCAACAAGACACTTACTCTGGCTTAAGCGAATTACACCACAACTGATAAGGAATTGTTGGCAATTATCTTTGCCTTTAATAGGTTTCAACCCTATCTCATTCTCTCAAAAGTGATTGTCTACACCAATCACTCAGCTTTGAGGTACCTTCTATCTAAATCTGATGCAAAACCACGATTGATCCATTAGGTGTTGTTACTTTAGGAGTTTGATTTATAGATAAGGGATAAGAAGGGGGCCAAAAATTTAGTTAGAGATAACTTGTCTATGTTAGATAATCCACATCTAGAGGAATTGAATAAGGATGACATTAATGATAAATTTCTAAAAGAAAGCTCATTTGCTCTTTGCACAGTTGAGACCCACAACATTCCATGGTTTGTCGATATAGCAAACTACTTGGTAGGGAAGGTTTTACCTCAAGACTTGGATCACCACAAGAAGAAGTTTTTCTCAGATTTAAATCGTTACTTTTGGGAAGATCCTCTTCTTTTTAGAGTGTATGCTAACTAGATTGCCCAACGTTATGTGTCACATGAAGAAGGGCAAAAGATCTTGTTTCATTGTCATAGTAATCCAATAAGTGGTCAGTAGAGCGTAAACAAGATAGCTTAGAAGGTATTAGAGGCTGGTTTCTGCTAGCCAAGTATATTTCGGGGTACTCATGATTATGTTGTGGCATACAATAGGTGTCAAAAAATCGGGAATGTCTCCAAGAGGGATGAAATGCCATAGAAATACACCTTAGAATGTGAAGTCTTTGACATTTAGGGAATAGCCTTCATAGGATCATTCCCCAGTTCTTATGGCAACAAGTACATTTTAGTCATAGTGGACTATGCGTCAAAGTAGGTTGAAGCTTAAGCTTTATCAACAAATGGTGCTAGGGTGGTAGCAAGATTCTTAAGAAAGTTATTTTCCATATTTAGGGCACCTCGAGCATTGATAAGTGTAGAGGAACCCACTTTTGCAACAATCAAATTGAATGAGTTCTTAAGAGATATGGGGTACATTATAGGACGGCCACTCCTTACCATCTACAAACAAGTGGCTAAGTGAAAGTATCTAACAGGGACTTGAAAAGGATTTTGGAGAAGACCGTAGCACTCAATAGAAAAGATTGGGTTGATAAACTTGATGACGCTTTATAGCCATACTGGACTACTTACAAAACTCCATTAGGTACTGCACCTTATTGATTAGTTTATGGTAAGTCTTGTCATTTATTGATAGAGATTGAGCATAAGGCTTATTAGGCTTTAAGGTCTGCAAATTTGGATTATAAAGCAGTCGGTAGACTTAGGCATCTCTAACTTAATGAATTAGATGAGTAGTGTTGGATAGCTTATGAGAACAGTCAAATATACAAGGCGTGGGCCAAACATTTGCATAATTCCAAGATTAAGCACCCCAAGCAATTCAAGGAAGGTGACCCGGTACTTTTGTACCACTTTAGGCTTAATTTATTCTCTGGAAAACTTATGTCTAAATGGTCAGGTCCATTCTTAGTGAAGAAAGTGTTTCCATATGTGGCAGTAGAAGTTGAGCATCCAAAAAAAGGGATATTCAAGGTTAATGAACAACAGTTGAAGTTATACCATGGAAAAGTTGATTGGAATAAAGGTAGGGAGAAGTTAAAACTTCTCCAATTCAAGGAATGAAGCCGAATCCTCAGGAACGTTAAGCTTGAGACATTAAACAAGCATATTTTCTTCAATTAGATTTGCTTGCATATGTTTGATTTATCAATGTGATGTTTGTTAAGTTTAAATTTCTTGTTATTTGTTTATTGTTTGATGTAAAAAAAAAAAGGAAACATTGAGTAGACGTCATGGCAATTCAAAGGGAAGAGAAGAATTTCACTAACGTATAGGGACTTAGATGGAGAATGGAAGGCCAATATGCATCACTGCTGTGATAGAAGGTAAGTATTTAATTTTTTCTTAAGCACAACATCGATCGAGGAATTAACCATAACCATAATCAATTAACAAGACTGATCTACCTGTCTATCACGGTCATGATCACCTCCCTAAGAGATTTCACATCTTTAATCACGGCTGTGATAAAAAGGGCTACACTTGAAATTTTGACCACAGTACTAATCACGGAGTTCATCACGCCCGTGACTAGTGAAAGTTGTAGGCCATGATCATTCAACAATTTTAGCCACAATGATAATTACAGGGGTCATCACGCCTATGATTAAGCTTAAAAGAGGCATCACCCCTCGTGTCACGACCATGATCGTATCTCTAATACCCCCCACCCCCCCCCTATATTAGAAATTTTCCCTTCTCTCTTCTCATTTCTCACACATTTTAAAACTTCACCCCATGATAACTCGCACACGCCGGTTTCCTAAGGACTCCATCACTATTTTGGTTTTCAACATCAACCCTTATTCTAACTATTCCTAACACTTGCACTCTCGTTTTCATCCTTACTACACTCTTCTAAGGTATGATCTTCCTCTTTTTCTTTAGTTTTTCAATATTTACATAGATTTGGTTCATGAAATTTTAGGATTTGTATATGTGTGTTCATTATGATTTGTAAATGTATTGTGATCATACTTGTAATTGTGTTTGTGTAGCAATTAGACAAACACGACTAATTGTTACTTGGTTTTCTATATGTGTAGCAATCACACAAGTGAATTCCTTGAGGATTTCTACAAATTAATCCTAATTAGATGATTTAGTCTTGTCATTAGTAATTAAGCGTTATGTAAGATTGTATTGCTAGTTGGTTTTCTATACGTTGAAGTGTTGTATGGCATTAAGAAATTGGATTGTGTTTATGTTTGATGTTGTGAATTAAAATGTTGTATAGTCAAGGAGAGATACTAATTCTTAGTTGAAATTTAGGTTATAAGTTGAGTTCGCAAGGAATTCACTTGTGTAATTCGTGTTTGAGAATAGGCTAGATTTGATCATGTTTAGTTTATAGATACTTTATATGTAGAAGATGGAGGAAGTTGGAATGGCTATGCTTTGGTTTGAATTACCATCAGATTGTGCTTGATCTTTACCTTTTTGGAACTATCGCTTACATTTTGCAGATGGTACCTAAGAAATCATCAACTTCTCAAAACAAGAGGCTTAAGGCTGATCATTTTCCTTCTCCTCCTCCCAGAAGATCCAATGCAACAAGTTTAAGTAGGACAGTCACTCCACTAGCTGGTATGACTGCGGAACAAAAAGAGAGATTTAAGGAATTTGTTGCTAAAAAAAAAAAAAAATCAAAAGGCAATGTGTTATAGATTGGGACGTATTGGAAGAGTATGGGTTGAAGATAACCATGCAAAGGTTGTTAAGGAGTGAACCATGGCTAAAGTTATTCACTGTTCAAGAGAAAACATATAAGCAAACAACATTAGCCTTTCTCTCATCATTCAAAATCAAGTATGAGTACGTAGGCTCAAAAATGACAATGAGGTGGAGTTCTTTACCTTTAGAAGAACTCATACCTTTAATATGATGACATTTGTACATGCTATGGGATTATATACCCAGGCTAAGTTAGAGGATGGTGAGTTTAAAAAGTTATCGGTAAGTCTTCCTTGGGAAACTTCTATGAATGAATTCTGGAAAAAAAAATCTCCAATAAGAGTAGTTTCAAGGTTAGCAAGTCCAAAGCTTTAACCTTGAAGAAAACCTGTACTTGGGTCTTCCACTACATCCTTGTTAAGACAATTTATGGGAAGCATGAGAGTCTTGGGGCAGTAGGTGACTATGACTTATTACCCTTGTATAATGTCCTTAAGGGATATCTAGTGAATGTGGGAATCCTCACTGTATTGGAATTCGCTAGTAAACATTTGACAAGAGCAAGATTATTTTTGTTAGAGGTCTAATTACGAGAATTCTCAAGAATTTGAGGTTGTAGCTTATTAGTAACAGGCCAAGAGATTCTTATACTAATCCAAAACCGCTTCTAAGAACCCTTTCAATAAGTGAGGTATTGCAAGAGTCTCTAATCTTAACTTGGACATTGAGGATCTTGGTGCTCCAGATTTTACACCAACCACATCAAGCTTCTTAATCAGCAAAGGCAATTGGAGACTGAAGTGGTTGAGATCAAAGAAACTTAAAAGGGAATTGTTGAATTATTGAAAAACATTACCACAAAAGGGGGTGCGGCCATTCCCTCTTATTTTTCTCATCCTCAAACCTAGGAGGATGTGGGTCTTAGTTAACCTCCAGTTCCCCTACTAATGAGTGCTCAACAAGAAGCGGAAGAAGGTGAAGGGTCAGAAGAAGAAGACCTTAGTAATGAGAAGGAAAGGTCCGAAGAACAAGACAGTGATGATGAGGAGAAAGCTTAAGGAACCCAATAAGAAACAATAGGACAAGTGGCTAGGAATGAGAGTAAAGAAGAGTCATTTGGGGAGGATGATGATGACTCAAGTTTTCTTTCTTTTGTTTTATTTTGTTTATTTTTAGACTTATTAACTAGTTGAGAGCTTAATCTCAATGATGTATTATTAATGAAGACTCTCATATCATGTGTTTGTTATGTTTTGTTTTTGTCTTACCTTAATGGTTAGGTCTGTTTTGTTGTTCATTTTTTCGTGGTATTGCAAGTTGTACTATCTAATGGTTTAAGACCCAACGTATTAATCAAACTTCAAACAGGGGAGTTTTGTTCTCATTGTTCTTGTCATTCATTTTGTTTTTGTTTTTGTTTTTCTTTTTATATGCCTATTCTATGTTTGCTTTCCTCAGACATTGAGGATAATGTCTTTCTCTAAGTGTGGGGAAGGTTTAACCCTGCTTATCAAATGTCTCACATTTAAGCTTATTTGTTTCAACTTATGGGTGGACTTAATAAGATTGTGGATTTGACAAATTAGCAATCAATTTTATCAGTTAATTTTGTGCCTTACTCACCTCTTGTGGACTTAGTGTACATAATCAAAATTGTATGATAGAATCTAAGCGAAATACACTTACTTACCAATTAATGAATGAATTTAGAAGTTAGAAGTGAATCGTGGTCTTTAGTGCAAGGTTAAATGGTTGTGCTTCTAAACTTACTAAATAGTATATCTACTTGTCAATTACTTTTAGAGCTCAATTAATCTTGAATGGAAAGGGCAAATGAAATGATCCACGTACTGATGCTTCTTGAGAATCTCTTCAAAATATAAAGTAAATTGAAGTTTTTAAGAACTAAATTAATAAGGACTTGCTTTGGTCTCTCCAAAAAGCGAAATCTAACTCTATTGCTAATTTTTCTCTTTATAACTTTGCAATAATGATATATAAGGATTGAGCTAGTAAGGGTAGGTTTGGGTCCCTCAGAAGAGCGAAATTTGACCCCGTTGCTAATCTTTGGTCTTTATTTTTTTACTAAAAAAAAAAAGAAAAAGAAAAGAAAAATTAAAAACATAATGTATAAGTTGTCTTTAGAGAGATTCAATAAAAGAAGTAAAAATATAGGAAAAAGGTGAATGCAAAATACTTTTCTTTTAGATTGTTGTGCTTAAGAAGTGATTAAAGGGTTTTTATACACTTATGGAAGTGGATGAAGTATAACCAATTTTTTTTGTTCTATTTGACTTGGTGTTGACTTTGGAAGCTATCATTAAATAGTAAATGTGAAGTTTGTTTTAATTTGATTAGTCTTAAAATATTAGTTTGTGTATTCTAAGAACACAATGTAGTAGGCATAAAGTTAATCCACTAGGAATGCTTTGTTGAATATGCCATTGAAAAAAAGTTATTGAGTTCATGGATTGTTTTTTAGTGTATACTTAAGGATAAGCAAAGTTTAAGTGTAGGGAATTTTGATAAGAGTAAATTACTCTACATTTTCGAGACATATTTAGGCATAAATTGTTCATAATTGTATTCATTTCTAAAGTTCTTGACACATAATTATGTAATATATCAATTTCAGATAATTCAAGAGTAAGGAGAAGAAGTTTACATAAAAACAATACAATTTAAGGTAATCATGGCCGTGAGGAGAAAAAAACCTTAGAGTAAAATCAAGATACATTCCATCACAGGCATGATAATGAAAGATTGGAATGGTCAACACTAATCACGCCCTTCATCACTGATGTGATTAAGGAAGTTCTTCTAATCCCCTTGTTAATCACACCCTAAGAGGGTGATCACTCCTTTGATCACAAGCATGATGAGATGATATGTTTGCGACAAGTAGTTCACATCCATGGTCACAACCGTGACAAGTGTAGATTTCTATTTTTCCAAGAAGATCACACCACGTGTTACGAGCATGATAGGAGCGAATAGAACTATTCTTCTATAACTTTTTCACACGAACAGGTGCATGGAAGAGGTCTTAACACTAGGGAGTGTCTTGGAGTGGTGTATTTCAAGCCTTTGGACAAGAAGAGTATAAATATACCGTAACTTCTAGATAAAAAGGAGAGATTTTTACATCAGATCATCATAATTAACACCATTTTTTTTTTCTTCGTGTTCTTAGTGTGGTTGTACTATAGACGTGAGTTTATGGATTATTCTTCAGTAAATTTGAGATAATTGTAAAGAATCTAGTGTTTTTATACTATTGTAACAAGATTCTTCAAATTAATTAAAAGGGGTTTCCTTCTTATCTTTTCTTCCATGTTCTATTTTATTTCGTTTTTCCTATTTCTCTATGTTCGTTCTTTTTTCCTATTGCTCTGTATTCATTCTTTTTATATCATTTGTGAATAATAATTTAGAATTTACAAAGTCATTTTAACATGAATGTACTTTAATTTGTTTATCCTAATAATTATGAATTTTTGGTGATTAGAACTTCATACAAGTTGAGATAGTGTAGTACATGACACAATTTTGCAATAGATCTCAATGGAATTTATTGAGAGATGATTCCATTGAGTAGATCTTGGTCACTAGAACAAACTATTCCTACTAATAGAGATATTATTAGGAAGTTCGTTATATGTTTTATGGAATTCAAGGATATTAGTAAACTTTTCATGCAATATTAACTTATCTATTCTTTTAGAAGAGATTCTAGGGAACACAATCGGGATTAGAATTGAGTAATTTTATGAAAAATACTCATGAATAGAGAATTCCTACAAATGAGTAATTATTAGGATAGATAGTTTATAATTCATGTTAATATGATGGAGTAAACCTACTTTGTAATTTGTAGTTTTCGCGTTATAATGTAGTTTGTTATGTTTTCTTGGTGTAATCGTAGAATTAGTATAGTTCACTTGTAGAAATTAGTTTAATTACTTTGTTTAATCATTTGATTTGCTAGTTAATAGAAAGAATAATTGGTACTAGTGTTTAAATTTATTCCTAGTGGAGACAACCTTATACTTATCCGTACTAACAAACAACAGGTACATTTGCCTATTTAACCGAGTAAAGGATATAATATAGGATTTTAAATTATAAGACTCAATAACTCTAATTAGAGGTGATTAAGTCAACTCCATACTTTACCACATTGTCTCCATCATTTATGAATGAGTCTCCTATAGAATGTATTCCCCATATGTTGCCTTTATCATCATCTTATGACTCTATTCCTACAGACTCAAATGCCTCTACTACAATGTCATCCCCTGAAGGTACCTCTACCACTATGCCATCCTCTAAGGATGCTTCTACTACTTTTCCCTCTTCTTAGGGGTTTCCTCATAGTAGGCTAGATATGCAGGTTTATGTTTGTAGACAACATGCTAAACCACTATACTCTTCGTCTCCACTAACTTCTCTACCAAATTCAAGTCCTCCTTCAACGGACCTTAATCTTTCAATTGTATTAAGAAAGAGTAAGCGATCTATTCGTCCCTCTATTTGTTACCCTCTTTCCATTGTTCTCACATATTCTTTTCTCTTACCATCTTACATATCCTTTCTTGCATCATTATTTACTATTTCTATTTCAAACTATGCTTAGAAGCCTTATCTCATCTTAGCTAGCATGCTGCTATGCAAGAGGAAATGTTTTCCCTTTATAATAATAAAATATGGGGTCTAGTATCTCTTCCCAATTGTAAGTCTATAGTTAGATATCATTGGGTTATTCCTTGTGAAAGTTTTACCTGACGGTACAATTGATCAATTGAAGGTGCATCTGGTTGCTAAAGACTACACTCAGATTTATGGAGTTGATTATTGGGACACTTTTTTGCTACTAGTTGAGATCACTTTTATTTGTCTTCTAATATCACTTGCTATTACTCATCATTGTCCTTTACATCAATTAGATATTAAAAATTCCTTCCTCCATAACGTTCCTAAAGAATAGGTATATATGGAAAAACCACCAAGCTTTGTTGTTCAGCAGGAGATTTGTTTGGTTTGTCACTTGAAGAAATCCTTAAATGGGCTTAAACAGTCTCTATGTACTTAGTTTAGTAGACTTAGCTCCATCACAATGAAACTTAGACTTTGCAAATGTAGTTCAAATCAATCTGTGTTTTATCAACAGTATAATGGTAAGAAAATTATAGAGGTTGTGTACATCAATTTTATCGTGATTTTAGGATATGATTATGAACGAATTAGAAAACAGAAAGAGTTCTTATAGTAGAAATTCCAAACTAAGGACATGGGTAGTTTGAAATATTTCCTTAGATTTAAAGTTGCTCACTCAAAGCAAGGTATACATCTCTCCTAGTGGAAGAAACATGTACTTGACTTATTATCTGACATTGGTTTGACTGGAGCAAAACCGCTTGATTCGCCTATGGATCCTAATGTTAAATTCTTGCTTAATGAAGGAGAGGTCTTAGATGATCCAGAAAGATACTGAAGGTTAGTTGGTAAACTCAATTATCTCACTATGACCCATCTTAATATATCATTTATAATTAGTATGGTGAGCTAATTCATGAGCTTGCCTCACACTAATCATTAGAAGTTGTGATTTGTATTCTACATTATCTCAAAAGATCTCCAAGACGAGGTATTTTGTATAAGGATCATGGGCATGTGTATGTTTTTGGATATAAAGATGTTAATTAGGCAAGTTTACCATTAGTTAAAAGGTCGACAATAGGATATTATGTTTTTGTTGGTGGTAATCTTGTCTCATGGAAAACTAAGAAGCAAATTGTGGTTGCAAGGTCTATTATAGAATCTAAATATAAAGCAATGGCATCTATAACTAATTAATTGCATTGGTTTAAACATTTACTAGAAGAACTTAGATTTCCACAATCATAATCGATGAAATTGATATGTGATAATCGAGTAACGCTACATATAGCATCAAATCTAGTGTTTCATGAACGCCTAAAGCACATTGAAATTAACTATCGATTTCTTCATGAAAAGTTGTTGATTAAGGAAATTAATACAATTTATGCGAGATCTGAAGACTAACTTACTAATCTATCTACTAGGTCACTTTAGGGAATTCAAGTGAATTATATTTGTAACAAGCTAAGAGCATATGATATATATGCTCCAACTTAAGGTGGCGTGTTAGAATGCATAGCGATTAACTTATGATGCCTCAGGTGCCAATATTATAACAGTTCTACTGTAAATACCAATAGTCGATGATAGCTTAGGATCCATAGCTATCATTATACCATTGATATACACAGCGCTTTACATCTGAGTTGGCAACAAAGTGGAAACAAAGCATACCCACCAATAACCTTGAAGAATAATGCCTCATTCACCTTAAAGTTCCTATTTAGATACATTAGCAAAGTAGTTAGTCAACTTCTGTTGATTGAACCTCACTTAATGCTCCAATCTTAAGCTTTTGTAGAATTAACCTGCACAAAAATAACTATAGGGGTATGAGCGAAACCATGTATTCAATAAGTGATAAGGGTTATATGTAAACAAGTAAGTCCTTTTAAAGTGCAATGCAATAATCAAAGTGTCATCCGTACGATGTTAACTAGTAAGTTGTGAGACAAGAGAATATAACCCTACTCTAGCTTAGGTTTCGAGGAGTTTTACTATAGTTTACCACTTAGTGGGCCTAAGTTTCCCATCCCCTCTATACCCAATTCTACATTATTCTACTTAATATTTTCAAACTTGAGTAGTGACCTCCTGTCTTATTACTTAGTTCCATACAGTTGAAAGAAGGAATGGTGTTTATAGGAAAATGTAAAATGCAATTATGCTATGCATGTATAATTTTTAGGGTCGGATATTACATTAGTGAAGTTAATTAGGCAATCAATTAATGATTTAATACTGTATTAGAATAGTATATATTCAAGCTAAGGAGCACAAATCATCAAGCAAAATTTTTACATCTACATTCATTGCATGTGTATATACAACTAATTTACAAGCATAAGCAATATAACGACTTACAACCTTTTATTAACACATTAAGAACTGACATAAGGCAAACTACTTACCTAGTATCTATTTACCTAATATCCTCTTGAAAGCTATGTTGAAATCTTAGAAAAAGTTTACTATTAGTTGTAGTTTAGTTATATTATACCATAGTATTAATAAATTAGTAAACTTTTACTTGTGATTGTTTTATATATCCTATTATTTCATTATGTACTTATAAAAGAAGGAACAATAAATATTTACTAAAAAAATCTTAAATTTTATTAAAAAAAAAAGTGTAATTGCTATATATAGTTTTTATGTATATATACTAAGATTTCGAAACGTAGTTTTTGGATAATTAGTGTAAAAGAATTGAGATAAGATATTGTTATTGTTATACAACTCTTGTAAATGGTAACATAAGGTTATAGGAAAACTTAAAATATATGATAATTAATAATTTCTATTATTCAAGAGTATTTATATATTATATATGTTATCATATATTCAATATTGTAAGTAAAAATGTGGCCAAAATGCCATGAAAATTAGAAAATAATTTCATAATTATCAAGGATGGAATCAAAATGTCATATTAGATATAAGAAAGTATAGGAAAAAGTTTAGGGATTTTAGGAAGTTAATAGATAAAGTTTTGTGATTTTTGTTTAAAATATACATTTTTTAACAAAATGGGTAGAAATTTGGAAAAATTATAAAAATTAATAAAAATAAAAAATTAATTCTAGGAAAATTACTATAAGAAGGTAGGGTTATAGGGTACTTATAAGTAAAAGGACTCCTTGAAAAAGTATAGATTGAAAGTTCCAAAATTATTGAAGCGAAAACCACCATCAAGTGGTGGCCACCACCACTCCAACCTTACCTAACCTCTTAAGATGAATATGGAGAAGCTCTACAAATTTTTCCCCAAATTTTAGAGGTTTGGTTTGAGTAATGTGAATTTTTGAAATGGCGAGAGGGGTATTTATAGTGTTTAAAAATTAATAGTAAATTGCACACAAGTCCAAAAATCATGGAAAATTATAAAAATGTTTCTTATAATGTTACACATCTTCAATTAAATTTTAAAAATTTTTGGACAAGTTTACAAATTTTGGTGAATTTTTTAAGTAGTTATCTAATATTTTAATAATTTTCTAGTAAGTGAAAATTCATGGAAATTTTACCACGTGTACATGACCCTAAGACAAAATTCGGATAAATTTTGAACAATTTTTTCCACTTGTAAAATTTTTTTGTAAATTCTTGAAGAAGTTATCAACATATTTTATAATATTTCCAATTTTTATAAATTTTTGTTTACTTTCCTTACAATTTTTTGGATATTTTTATGACATATCATTAATTTTTTGACACTTGTAGAGTTGAGTCAATATTTCTAAGGTATTTTACGATATTTTATAGTATACTTTAATCATATTTTAGCATTCTATCTATTTATTTTATTATTTAATTTACTTTTCCAAATAGATTCTTTACTTTTATTTGGAATATGTCATGATTATGTCTTATATGTAAGGGGCATAAGTTGTTATCATGTTTTTCATCCTTATTTATTATTTGTTTACTTTGCTATGTTTCTAATTTATTTATTTACTATTCTATTTTTACTTTTTATTGCTTGCTTTTACTTTTAGGGGTAAAATGGTCTTTTCTCACTTTTTATTATCTTTAATCCTTAGTAAATGCTTTATAATTAATTCCTGACTTTTTATCTTATAATAACTAATCATTTTTATTACTTGTTAATAATTTCTACCTCCTATAGCTTAATATATATATATATGTAGGATCGTAACATTACTACCTTCTTTTGAAAGTCACTACCCACGTTGACCTATTTTAGACTACCCACTTTGAGTAGCTTTCACTCTGGATGGTTTCACACTCTACTTTATCAAGTAGTCCTTTCGCAAGTCGCTCCTTTTTCAAGTCGTCACTTCCGCGGGGTTGGTCTCTTAATGAAAACACCAAATGTTACAACCTAGGTCCAAGGGGAGAACTCTAAGTCAGTGTTCTTAGTCGATAATTATATTCTAAGGTTATTTAAAGCTAGAATTCGATTTAGGTCCTTAAGAACTTAGGGTTTAAGGTTTATATTCTTGTGTTTTCTTAAGTAAGTTAGCAAGTCTTACATAATCCGAGAGTAGTTTTATAATTTCACATTTTATATTATATAATAAAATCTTATGTTAGGCATCGAGTAACCTTAATACACTTCCTTAATCAAGATTATCACTTTTTAACCATAATACGAATTTACGTGGAAGATGACAAAATCTATGATACATATACCTTGCTTTAATTCAAACTTGTGATACTTAAACGTTTTATTGCTTTATTGCACTCTACAACAAACCCTTCAACCAAAATATTGAAGAGAATCAAAAGCTCCGTTAAAACTCTCCTCTTTTCGATGTAAATTTATGACCTACCAATTTTAAGATTTCCAAAGCATAAAGTCTATAACTTGCGCTCCTTGGTTATCCTCTTTCTCCGTTATATTGCAACAACACATGGTTAGATGATTTTCTCAAATTGAAAAACTCTAAATCTCCTTGATTAAGAAATTTATCTACGATATTTATGTTTTCTTGATCACCTAAGGTAGAGCCTGCTAGTGAAAAGAAGGTTTCTACGAAAGAGAAGAACAGAAACACCACCTTCAGGAAAAGACATAAAATAAAATTAATGATTTTCTTTTTTATTCATATAACTTCCTACATTTCAAAATTGCTCCTGAACTTAAAATGTAATTATTTAGGTGCCACCACATAAAATGTTATTGTTATTTCCCTTTAATAGTAATATTTTTGTGGGTTCACATATAATGTGTTAAAAATACTCGCATTTCTTTATAATAGAGTACAATTAAGAAGTAAAATTTTAACTTATATTCAAATAAAATGAGATATGTTAAAATATAACCATAAAAGAAATGATAAAATAAGAGGAAAAAGAAGTTGAAAGGCCACATATATAGTTTTGAACAAACAAATTAGAGCAGCTTGATTTGTTATTCAAACCATTCAAAATGATCCAATTTGGAAAGACAATGCAAATCAAACCACATTTTGCTTAGGGTTATTCATCAAACTGAATCGAACTGAATTAAAAACCTAATGAAATTGCAAAATGCAGTTCTTTTATATTTCTGTTAGGTTCAACAAGGGTCCAAATGATTAGCAGTTCAAGGGATCAAACTAAATTGAATCGATTGAACGTGAAATAAATTGTTTCTTATAAAAAAAAAAATAAAACATGAGCGATCTTATTTAGTTTTAAACCTTGTTAGCATTTTAATCTAATCTTAATTACCTCTTATTCTTCGTTATTTCTCATTTCTCTCTTAGCCTTGACAATAGACTTATTTTTCCTTCACCTACATCTCTAAAGTCCGGCAAACTCATGTACCTTCACTATTACATAAAATATATTATCACTGTGATATAATATCATGTGACTTTAATTCTTACATAGTTTTTCAATTTAGACATCAATGGTTGGTTCAAAACTTCAATGACTATCAATATTATCAAAAAGAAAATAGTACCTTGAGAAAGCAATTCAAGCTAAACTAAACCACATGTGAAATGGGTTAGTTCAAGACTCTTAATCATTAAAAGCAATTTGGTTCATTAAGTGTTTAAGTTGAACAATTTCAAATGAGGTTTCAATTTGGTTTAGCTCCTAAAATAAATCGAACTAAACCATGATCACCTATAATTTTGCCAACCCCTGAAGTCAGTAATGAGAGAACTAAGACTAGTAATTTGTGTTAAGTGTTGAGTGTCCTATCCATGCCTATATGGATTTGTGTTAAAAAAATATCAACCAGTAACACAACACATTTATCAATGGTATATAAAAACCTAAAATTCAAAACCTAACCCATTTAATCAACATGCTTCACAATTGAAAGGTTGTAAACAAGTTTATAAACAATAATGGTATAGTCTTGACACCTAAAAATAACGGAAAAAGAGGGCAATCACAACATTAATCTCTACAGATACAAATGGTATGGTTTTAACACCTAAAAATAAAATTACAACCTAACAATAGTTTCAGTAAAATTAAAAATGTTGAATCCATGGGTTATTTGTGGAGATAGGAACTTGGTGTAAAAAAAAAACAAAATAAATACTAACAATCTTAAACATTAAATGGGTTCAAAGGTCGAATCTCAAACTTATTTATAAGATTCATTAAAGGGTCTATGGGTCAAATGTGGACCAAGCACGAAATATAAACAAGTTTCAATGAATCCAATCTATTTATTATTCATGATAGATTTTGCCAACACAAACCTTTCTAATTACTGTAGCTTCTATAGTCTCATTTATATTTTCGACAAGACTGATCCCACCCTCTACTTAATGTTTGATTTTATACTAATTAAATCTAAACCATTAAAAGTATAATCAATTCAATGATTGAAAATTAATAAATATAAGATTAAAAGTCAAATGGAGGACATGATTGATACCTATCAATGATATGGAAAATTCCCTAATATCATATCATGTCACATCCATTCACGAATTGGGCCCTAATCGCCAGAGAACTAACCACCGCACCTACAACCCGACCCCTACGATTCCATATTATTAACCATCTGATATGGCCTTCGCGGGATCACAGGCAGAGCATTACACAAGTGCAGATCTTCCAAGTCCATACGCATCGCACTCTATGGACGAGAGAGCTTGTTTTATGGAGCCCAGTTTTTCTACTCTCAATAGGAGTTGAGTGAGATAGAAGAATAGAAATAAAAGAATAGCTAGGGTTTTATGGCTTCCCACTCCCTCCAATCTGAACAGATGAATAAAAGGAAAAAATTCATATAATTTGATATCCACGCTGTCGCTTTTAGACATCTCGCCCTCACATCAACAAAATTTAACGGAAAAATATTATAAATTGCACGTTATGGACACAAGTGACTGAAGTGGTCGATGCGTAGAGGAATTGCAGGCCATATCAATTATCCCGATTCTGATTCCATCATTTGAATCCTCAAGCAAATTAGAACATCCAAAAAACCTTCACCTTGTCCAACCATCTCGATCAATCCGCATTCATAATTTGTAGATAATCATCATTCAAATGAAAAAACTGACCAATACAACCATATTTAGTGCAATTTTTGAATTAATCAGAAATATCAAACAAGAGCTTAATTAATGTTGCACTTTGCAGTCATCATCTCATGTCGGTAATGAGTAAGCCAAATATTGCACGGCAAACATAATGGCCTCAGTGCAAATGTTCTTCGTTATTGGCCCATAATTTCATCACCAAAGACAAACGGCACTTCATCTTATCCTCCAGGAGTAAGAGGCAATCTTTGGGATTGCATTCAGCTCAATTTAACGTCCTTGACAAAGCATGCAACTCAATAGTAGGGACTGTATCGCATTGGCACTCTAAACCTTGGAACCTTCCTGAGAAGACCATTGAAAAAGAATAAAACCTAGATTAAGAAAAAGAAGAAAACTAGACGATAGGAAGTAATAAAATAAATCAAACAATTAAACTGAAGAATACCCATAGCCATAAGGAGAGTAAAAAGGAGGCATATATGGACTCCTGAAACCCGCGAATGGGTTGGGTCGACGGGGGCGGTACTGCTTCATTCCTGGAACATTGGTTCTCTTGGCGGTTACCTGCATAAATTACAAGTTTGATGCTAAAACACTAGGAAACAAATGAAATAAAAGGACATTCCGATGCCAAAACTGAAGCAAACAAGAGGAAACCATGGTAATGGCTAAGTGAAGATAACATTATTGCATCATATGCACATTGCAATCTCATTGTTGGAGCAATTAGTACATATGATGGATATATATAAAGATAAGACAGCATCACCTTTAATTGACGGCCATGAAGTTCAGATTCATTGAGATTGAGGGCCTCTTGAACAGCCTCCAGTTCAAGAAATTCTACATAAGCATAGCCCTTGGGTTGGCCATACTTGTCAGAGCGGATGGTGACTCGATTTACAGTTCCACATGATTGAAAATGTTGCTGCACTTCCTCAGGAGTACATGTGTAATCCACCTACAAAGAAACATGAGTAATGATTATACATGTTTCATTTCTAGCACATCAATTAAATATATTTAGTTATTATAATCGAAAGAGCCTATTGCCCTGCCCAGGGTTCATCTTGTTTCATAGTTCAGTTCAAAGCCCTTCTCCATGACATAGCTCTAAATGAACATGATATATCTTTATCAATCATAGCTTCTGAACAAAGCCACTGTAATATCTGATACATAACATAGGGACCCAATATCTATCACCTAATGAAACAAGCCTCATATCCAATTCACTTTCTTGGATGATTTTTTGGCCCAAATTTCTGCATAAGAATGATGTTGGAGTATAGATCAGGGAACATGAGGGTGAAGAACAATGCAATTATCTAAGCAGCTAAAAACCACCGTAAAAACAATGACACCAATAACACTAAGATGCGATATCAGCCTTTTTCCATCTGTAAAGCTGTTTTAACAGAGTCCAAATAATTCACTCTTTAAAAGAGAGTGAATTAATAGTCAACCAATGATTCCTACCACAAAACATGACCTGTGCTCCCTTCTGCAGTTCTATCATCTCATAAAGAAGTTTAAATTAGTCTATGCAGAAGTATACTAAAATCAATGGACATGTCCATGTTATGATGACACCATAAAAACTATGTAAGTATTTCACACATCTCCATATATAGTTCCAGTAACAAATGAGAATGCACAAGAACCCCAAAAAGACAATGGCAGCTTTGGGAGATGGCATGTTATCACACAAACTCAGATTCATTGCGAATGTATATTAGCTTCCCAGGGAAGTTTCGGATCCACTTAGTCATATAAAATGAAGAATTCAAGATACCTAACTGTATGCCCAAACAAAAACTACGTAGAACATAGTAAAACTTTTCTTTTTTATTCCTTCAGACGGTAGTGGTTGTAAATATTAATGTTCTTGATCAATGCTGCCCTAATGCCATTTGTACTTTTCAAGGGAGCATATTATGACTCTAATATCAACGTGTTATGGTTTAGTAGTTAGTCCTAGTACAGTTATTTGTGTGTTAGTTTTAGTAGTTGTCAAGCCTATAAATAGGCCTAGGGAAATAGTTACAGGGAGTTAGAAAATTCAGTTGTTGTAATCCTCCCATTAGAGAGAGAGTTGACAGAGTTGGGAGCTTTAGTGCTCTTGGAGTTGTCATCTTTGACAACCAGTGCATCGATTCCCTTTCAATCAACAAAGTTTCCATTTTTTTCCGTAAAAATTTCCATCTTTTCACCCTAACTGAACCCTGGGTACAGCAATTTGGTCTGTCCTGCCCTAAATTTCCCCAAAGATGATGCAAATGCAGGATTGAGTTCAATCCAAGAAGTCATTTTCTGTCTTAACAATTGCATCACACAATCAGCAAGAATCATTTGGCAATTGTATTGATGAGTTTCATTCCAGTTCGCAAGATCAGCAAGCTTAAATTAGCAATTTACAGGAGGAGGAGATGTGATATAAAGGAGTTGCACGAGATGAAGGAATAGCATCACTGAAATCTCTGTTGACTTCTATGCATAATATGATTATGAGTGACCAACCAAAGCAACTAGATTGATTGGCAACTTTTTGTCAGCCAGCGAACTTTGAAGGAATTGAGCATGATCTCGCCAATGCCTCACCATGATGGTTCTAAACGTTCACCACCAGTGAAAACTCCCACTCACCGCGACGATCAATGTGGAATTTCAAATCAAGTTTGCGATCACTCTCCCTCTCATGAACAATGACCTCCTCATGTTTATTTCTCAGCCAATGATGATGGAGATTCAAATCAGGCAACTTGTGCCACTGTTCGCATAACTTCTACTCATCTCAATAATGTTTGTGAAACTGGTACTTGGCACAACACTGTCCACGACTTTTCTCTACCAGATGATACTGTTTGCGATGGCACTGGAGCAAGTTTTCATGGCTTACTTGTTCATGCTGTAGCAAAGGCTCAACCTTATGATTGTTGACCAAATCTTCGCCCTAATGCCTACATGAAGGGCAATTACTCCACTGATAATATTATTTCTTGTGCAGAACTGTATGCTAACATTCATCTTGGTGCAATTGTAAGTGAGTGAGCGCTCGTGCTCATACCTGTGATGGTCAGAGGCATTCACGTGATTAAATCCTTAGGCACTCCCATGACCAGCAGGGAAAGCTTGGCCAGGTGATGTTGTTCCTTTTTCGCACAGCAGTGATATGCTTTCTGATTCTTCCTCTATTGCAAGATCCAGGGCCGACATCAATGATGCTGATTGTAAAGTCACTGAATTTAACATCAGTGCATCTACACTGACTTTGCTTAGTTTTGAATTGTGATGGTATTGATCTGACTTCACGGTAAGATACTTTGGAACAATATTTTGACATTAATCAAATAAGGGCAATAAGAAGATTAAATGATTGCTATGTGCATGCAAGGCAAAGCAATTCATTGGCTTAAATCATCGTGTCTTAGTCATCCACATCTTGATCTGTGTACTTTAGTTCACAAGTTTTCCATTGCATTTTAACAAGAAGACAGCTTCCGATCTTCATGTTAGTTTGTCTAGATCCAGACAAACTTCATTGGCACATCAATATGCTAATGAATTTGAGGCATTATCCTTCAAGTACCTTAGAATTATGAAAAGGCAACTACTTGGTTATTTCATTGGTAGTTTAAGAGATGATATTGGCACTAGAGTGACTCCATTAGATCCTCTTAATTTGGAGAAAAATATGGAGTTGGCATACAACGTTGAAGAGGAATTTGATTTGGGTATTCTTGTGTCATCTCACATTGGAGATCATACAGGCAACCGACCAGATCTCTGTCTCTCATTTTAGGAGCCAACTGCCATTTTGTTGTAAGATGCAACATTCGGGTAATGTTTGTCACCTCCTTCAATCTAGAAAATGTGGGTGCTCTAAGAATTTGGGAATGATGATTGAAAGCTCTAACGATAAAGGAATGAAAGGCCACAAGCAAATGTCGCATACTGAATATGGAAAAGAAAATCAAGGGCTTGCATTTCAAATGTGATCAACTCCGTGACAGATCTGCACTAACAAGTCTTTATGTGTTCTTAGTTTGGAAGATGATGTAGAGTTTGCCATGAATGATTGGTTGGATGTGTGGCCTACAAGTGCAGCAATAAGAATACCAGAATTTGCTACTTGTCATTGTTTCTCCAATTCGTCCTCAAAAGCAAGGACATTTCTTCAGGGGGAGGCATTGTTAAAACTCTGATATCAAGAGTTATGCTTCAGTAGTTAGTCCTAGTAGTTGTTCATATGTTAGTTAGTTTTAGTAGTTGGCTGACCTATAAATAGGCCTAGGAAAGTAGATAGATATAGAGTTGGAAAATTTAGTTGACGCAATTCTTGCCTCTTATATTTATTTATATGTGTGTGTATATATATATATATATATAGAGAGAGAGAGAGAGAGAGAGAGAGGTGGCAGCATTTGTGCTCTTGGATAACAGAGCAACTGCATTTTGTCATAAAAAGCAATTATAAAAATCAGTGAAGCGTCCATCTTTTAACCCTTTCAATCAAAGATGACAGAGCTGTCATCCCTTTCATTCAATAAGGTTTTCCATTTTTTCTGTTGAAGCCTCCTTCATTTAACCCTAACTAAGCCCCATGTATAATGGAACAACTGTCATAAGCAGCAATTATAAAAATTAGTGAATAGCTCAAGCAATAGTCATATAGGAGGATTTTAATTCTCAGAAACACTCTGTTCTTTCACATTTTTTATCATAGTTCATTCCTAATAGAGATTGCATTCACCGAGCTTTTGAATAATTGATATATGTACAATGAAATTATCAGAATATGATCAGGATCATAACAAATGAAAGCATTAAAAAATCTAAATAAATAAATTGGAACTCAAAAAATATCGTCAGCAATATTTTATCTACCAGGTGAGCTCATCTCTATAAGTCCTTTCAAGACAGCACCATGTGCTGCAATCTTAATTGGCAAAAGAATACATGGCTAGACGGCATAAAAGGGGATTAACTATAGTCAAGCATGACTTAGCATCTATATCCACCTCATCAAAGCCTGATCAGAGACTCAAAGACTTTTCCTATGACAGCATTCGCACGGGGAGAGACAAGGCATTCTATACAAGGAACTGAAGTTGGCCCAATCAAAACTTGGCATGTGTATAAGGTTCAAATAATATTATCAATCCATCAGCACCATGCATAGCTAAAATCTAAAAAGAGAGCAAAAATTTGTTCATATACAATTTAACCAAATAAAATGTGTTCATACACAAAACAGGGGCAAATCAAATGTAAAAACTTACCAATAAGAACATAAGAATATGTTTTACAAAGTTATTCATAATTGGCAAATAGCTTCTAGTCATATTACCCAAGCTCCACATCATAAACTTAAAGTTCTCTTTAATGTTTCATTAATAAGGTAGCCTTGATTATTACTATGCAGCAAATCTACTCTTATTTATTGCAAGACCAGATTCCTTTCTCTGCCTAAAATTTTAAAACACACCTAAGAATAACGTACATATAGAATCCTAAAAAGTATTAACTTTTTAATTTTTCCTTGGAGTTGGTTGGGGTGGGGGGTTTTGTTGTGGTTGGGGGCGTGGGGGGTGAACACTTAAACATCAAAAGAGAGATCACATCTTTTATCAATATGTATCACCCTTATCATTACCGTATACTGTCAACTGCCACCCTAATCAGCTGTGGCTAGTAAATTTTAGATGGAAATTAATACCAGATAATCAAATAATAAAGGGAAAAGATGACCAGTGCAGTCCAAGATAGAGCAAGAAACTTCACTCGAAACTTCCACATGCTCATCTATAGGCTCAGGATATTGAACAGAATAAACATCCAATAGAGAAAATGAGAAGAAAAGAACATAAAGAAGACACAGTTCAAAACTCCAATGCCTAAAGATGCATGCAGCTCATCCTGCATAAAATGGCATGCATACCACCATGAATCTAACTGGATTTGACTGCAGTTTAGAGAGATTTACAATATAGAGTTAGCCTCAAGATCAACCACGAAAAAACCAACATCAAAAAGTTATCACAACATAAGAAACAGGACCATTAATTATAAATCACCATGCTTGCAAAAAATCAATGCATAAATAAAATCCTAATATACACAGCCCCAAATACTGCTAAAGCTATCATTATATGAGCTAGTAATATAATGACATCATCTATATACAAGTTACATGACAGCAAAGAGAAAGGGATGAAATGGAAATGAGAGATGCTGAAAACTGAAGAAAGAGGGCTCACATTGCCAACAAAGACTGATCGAGAATCAATTTCTTCTCTGTTTGCCTGACTTGCAGATGCAGTAGCAGGGTCTAATTGCAATGACAAATAGTCAAACAGATAAGAGGGAAGCACCGAAAAAGAGAAAACCCATAGATGACAAAAAAGCCTATAAAAGGAAATATAAAGAATGAATCACATGGACAGGTCATCTAAATCCTCCAGGTTCTAATCACCGTAATATGAACCAGACAGCTTACTACTAAATACCAGAGAATTACATCATCCTATGTCAATTAAGTTATATAATGTCAACATCATGGCTCAATTAAGAGGTGTTCTCTCTTTTAGATAAATAGTAACCAAGCTAACTTCTCCTCCAACATTAATGACAGCAGACTACTAATGAGCTAATCTAAAGCCCTTCCATGCTCATATTTCTCAGTCCAGAATTTCAGCATTTCGTAAAAATCAGCAAAATTTCCAGTAATTACACCATAATACCCATATGAACTATAGATACTTCTTTTTCACTGTATAAAAACCACGTATTGAGGTAAATTTTACCCTAGCAACAGTCTCATCAACCAAAAGAACAATAACAAATAAACATAAGAAGAGGGGAAAAGGCCAAAAGGAAAAACCCTAGGACCTTGAATAGAACCCATTTCTCTCTCAACTTTGGCTTGCATCTCCCGTAGGGCAGCGGCTTCATCTTCCATTTCCTTCAATCGTCTCTTCATGTCATCCAATTCCTGCATTATTGGTATTTCAAGTCAATCAAAACCATAATCAAACCGATCACAAATATAATAGAGAGAGAAATAGAGAGATAGATGATTACCGTATCATTGTTATCCGGTGCGGACATATCCACATCGTCACCTTCCATGGTGACCTTCTACTTCCTCTCTCTCTCTCTCTCTCTCTCTCTCTTTCTTCTGGGCCGTGGGAGAGTACGAAAGAAAGAGAGACTGCGAACGGCAACGGAATCCTAAAGTACGCTCCAACCGATGTTATAATAACCTGCCTTCCTGCTTTACTTCTCCCTCCCTCTCCTAATTATCTTTTCTTTTTTTTTTTTTAAAATAGTCGCAAAAATAAGATAAAAAAATAAAGCCATGCTTTGGGCATAGCATTGCAAATGAGTTGTGCAACCGAATATTGAAAGTTGTTGGGTTTTTTTTTAATTATATATATAATTTTTGAGAGAGAACCAAATTTCATTTACTTTATTTAGAAGCACAGCATTCATGTCATTATATTATGATAACCTTATTAAATGCTCAAGTTTAACCAATTTGAAAATTATCAAATTTAAACCAAAATTAGCTTCAATTAAGCTTGAAAGTAAAAGGTTCAAGCTCAATCATTTTCACTTTAGATTAACAAACTTTAATTTATGCTTAAACTTGAGTCGTTTATAAATTAAGTTAGACCCAAGCCAAACTTAAACCAATCAAGTAACTCATTATCTCTCAATTCCTTTACAGCCTTATGGTTATAAGATGAATTAATAAATATAATATATCATATATATAATATATAAAATGAATAAATATATAAATAAATAGACAAATGAATAATGACTATAGATTGGACTATATATTGATGTTACACTTCAAACAAGAGGAGTCGTAATATTTCCATCATATAAATTGACCTAAGATAGATATTGACTTCATAGTTACTAGCATAAATATAGTTCACACAAGGCATACAGGACTCAACCAGTTTGATGCATCCGTTCTGATACCTGTGAATAATCAAACATGCGATATAGTTTTACAAAATACCTATTATATATAACATGTTATCTTATAACATAACAGTGCTTATATAAATGTCTCACATCCAAAGTTATAATTTATAATAAAAATGTACTAAAAATCATAAGTTTTGCAAATTATATACAATAAATTAGAAAACTAGCAAGCGTCCTAAAGAATTCCTAATTATTTTTCTCAAAATTCAAAAGAAAAGTCAAAAACTTAAGTTTAATTGATTCTCAATTTCTCACTTTTCTAATCAATAACACACTAACTTAGAGGTGATGGTATCTAAACATTTTGATCCTCACTCAATATTTGCAAAAGAGTCTATAGGAGTGTGAGTATAACTAGTTTAGTAAGCGAAACGAAATTAGAAAAGTACTAAATAATCATAAATAAGGTTATTAATTATAATAAAATACAATGGAATCAATCATATGAAACATCGCCCAATGTTATTCAGTCCATTATGAGATTAGAGAAATTACATCCACTTCAACTCGAATTGAGGAGTTTTATCACTATCCAAATTAGACCAAACTTGAGCATGTGCAATGAGAACACCTTCCTCTTGTAACTACCTTCGAACTACGGCCTCCACCCCTACCGCGATCTCCTCACTTGTTACTCAGTTCGATTGAGGATAAGGAAAGGATTATCTCAACTATTCTCATCGAAAGAAGTCGGCATTTAGCCTAACACTCCTAATCTTTCCACTAACGAGTGTTATACATGTCTAATTTCATTGTAGTTGAATCTTTATTAGCTGTAATTAGGAATAACCAAACAAAATTATACAATATAGAAACAATGCGGTCATACAGAACAGTACACTAAGGAGTTTAACTCCTATCACAACTAAATACCAAAAATACACATAAATGTGCATAAACAGTTAATTACAAACACAAATAGAAATACTCTTAAGCCTCAAGATCCTTTAATACAGTATCTTAATAAGCGATAAAACTATAATCCCAACTTACTTATTTAGATGCTTATTGTTGGAGACTCGAGTCGTTAACGATCTAACTACCAAGGGATCCTATATACACAAAACCTAAATTTAATTTTCGTAATAGTTACAAATATAGCTTTATCTAAAATGATCATATATATAAAGTATATTATCATGATAATATATAGTTTTGTTATATAAATATCGAGTTAAGTTATTAATTATTAATAATATACGTAATTATACTATTACGTATAATATATCATTTCAATTATATCGAAACGTACTTTTAATCGGTTAAGTCACGTTTTAATTCCGGTAGAGTTGTCGTAATACGTACATTCTAATAATATTATAGAGTTATAGGTTATATTGCTTAAGATTATCCGATTTTAATAAAAAATAGTATCATTGGGTTTGTATAGACCTAACGATACGTATTATGGATCCTATTTCTAGAGATGTATGTTAACGGGTAATTCGAGTTTTTAATACAGTTATACGTATATAAATAAATATTATTATACTATACGTATTTTATGTTATTAAATTATATTTTGCCTAATGTGTTAATATATCTCTATAATAAGGGTATTATCTAATCTTAATACACGTATAACATATCCCAATTATTAAAATAACATTAAATATACTAAATATATACTTTTTTATTCAATCTGATTAGTACACATATAGATAATTTTTATTCAACTTTTTATTATATTTTAACCTATTATTGATAAAAATACATTCTGATGTGTAAATTAAGTCATTTTACAACGTAAATTCGTAGTAAATAACTTGGGTTATCAAATAATTTCCTAAAAATTTTTATAAACTCCTAAAAATATGAGGAATTCAATCATCCCTTGGTTTCAAGTTTTTTATTTATTGCCTATATATTCAAAATTACGATTTTACCCTTAAATTACACTTAATTACCCAAATATGATTCCTTTTACACAAAATTATTTTCAACATATCCTAACATCATTATACTTTACTAGAAATTAGTATAGGTCAATTTCACCGTTTAATTTCATAAATCCTATTTATTTCACATTTTCACCTTAATTTCTAGTTATTTTTAGGCCGAAAAATATAATAAATATTAAAAATACTCAAATAAAAAATCAGCCACATAAAAATTATATATATATCATGTATATCCTATACAAAAATTTTGAGCTAAAAACAACATCATTTGATATATTTATTTTAAAAGTCAAAATTTAAATGAATAGTAACTTTTTTAAGCAATTATATTACATATTCCAATTTTTTTCAAAAATAAAAATATTACACAAAATCATGTATAAAATAATCTAAATATAATTTTTTTCAAATTTTTCTAGGTAAATTTGTTATTTTTTTTTTAAATTATCGAAAAATAGGGCAAAAGTTTAACCTTTGTGTTCTTGAGTACTCTGGTAGTTGTATGGTAGTAGGGGGTTGTCAAATTGCCAAAACGCAGTGGGAATTGGTGGTAGATGGTTAGGTTGCATAGTAGACTCACTTTTGGGTTAGGTTCTAGCCTAGTACACCTTTTGCTCTATTTTTTTTAGCAATTTTTCTAATTTTTTCTATTTTCCATATTTTTTTTTTCTCTCAATTCTAGGTTGTAATTTGCTAAACTAAGACTAGTCTGCTAGGGTTTGCTATTTATAAGGGGAATTTCTACCACATGGGATTTTTTTTTTATTTTTCTTCCCTCTAACCTAAGCATGAGATGCTAATCTCCTCTTAATCCATCGTTGAATCATCATTCAAAATCAATAGGAGGAGGTCACGATGAAATCTAGTAGTTTCCAACAAATTTCCAAACTTGTTGAAGCTATTTGTATAAGCTTTTGTAGATATTTTGGTTAAATATTATTATAATATATATATTATGTTAATATTTAGTTATTTTATTAATATATAAGTATATATCACGTGTAGTATATAACTACACTCATATAATTATGTTTCTAACATATCTTTTATTTTTAAGATATATTTCTTAATTATTTTTATGAATTCAACACATAATATATATAATTAAGTAATTTAGGGTTAATTTATAGGTATAATTATCATTAATACCCAGTATACTCATAAAAATACGTATATATTCATATAGTAAATTATACTATATTATCTCATTTTATAGCTTAATTAACTTATCTGTAAGTCTTCATTACATTCTGAGCTCGATTTGAAAGGTTCCAAGCAATTTGGTATTATATTAAATAATCATACTTCTAGGGACAAAATCAGGATTTTGGGTTGCTATTTTCAAAATCTAACTTTACTAAGTCACTCCAACTAACTTTTCTTTTTCAGTCGTAAAGTTTGGACTCAATTAAATGACTTTTCCCTAAAAACCTTAAATCTAGAATCGGTTGTCTTAATCACAATTTTAGGGGCTTACATTTCTACCTTTCTTACTTAAGTTTTATCCTTAAAACTTCAATTCTAAACGTAATAACTACTTACTTATTAATAAAACTTATTATTTACCTTTTACTTTGAAGAGTTCCAAGTAACGATTCTACATTACTGTCTTCGGTTCCCAAGTTAGCTCCATCATTGGACCATTATCCCATTGAACTTTCACATACTCTATTTCTTGATTCCTTAACTTTTGAATTTAGTCTTCCAAGATCTTGATTAACCTTTCTTCAACGGTATAGTCCACTTGTAAATCCACTTATTTTAGCTCCATGACAGTATCTAGATTCTTTACAAACTTCCGTAACATTAGCGCATGGAATACGTCGTGATATCCAACTAAACTTAGTAGTAAAGCAATTCAATACACAACATTTTTTATTCTTTCTAAAATTTCAAAAGGTCTAATGTATTGAGGACTTAGCTTTCATGTTTCCTATAGTACCGAAACGCTTAAATCCTTTAAATGAACTTATATTTACATACACATGATCTCCTATAGCAAATTTTATAGGTTTCCTTTTCAAATTAGCCAACTTTTGTATCGATATTATGCTACTTTCATCCTTTGTCGTATTATTTTAACTTTATCATTCATCTGTCCAATCATATCAAGTCTTATCATTGCGTATTCATCATTTTCCCAATACAGTGATGATTGACATTTTCTTCCATATAAAGCTTCATACAGTACCATTCAAATTGTTGCTTGATAACTATTGTTATAAGCAAATTCCACTAATGGCAAATACTGATCTCAGTCGCCACTAAAGTCTAAAATATAACCTCTTAACATATCCTCAATTGTTTGAATAACTCTTTCTAACTGTCCATCAATCTGTGGATGATAGGGCGTGCTAAATTGTAATTTAGTTCCTAAAGATCGATGTAAGCTTTTCTAGAATTTCGATACAAATCAACTATCTCTATTTGATACAATACTTATCGGTACACCTGCAATCTAATGATCTCTCTAATATACAGTCGTGCTAACTTTTTCATTGAATCACTAGTCCAATAAGGCAAGAAATGAGCACACATTGTTAACCTATCTACCACAACCCAAATTGAATCGTAACCTGATCTCATCCTTTGGAGTCCTATTACAAAATCCATTGTAATATGATCCCATTTCCACTGAGGTATTTCTAATGGTTGCAACAAACCACTGGGTCTTTGATATTCTGCTTTCACTTATTTGCATGTATTACACCCATCCACATATTGTGCTACATCCTTTTACCTGCCTTTCCACCAAAACAATGATTTCAAATCATGGTACATCTTATTTCCACCAAGATGCAATGTGTAACCCGTGTCATGTACTTCAGTCATTATTTCATTCCTTAGTTTTGACTCATTAGACACATAAACTCTATTCTTACATCTTAACATACCTTCAACATCAATTTAAAAGTCAGGTACATCACTTATATTTAACTTTTCCTTGATTTCCGTCAATCTTTAGTCCTCATCTTGTTGAAGCTTAATTCTTTTTATTAAGGTCGGTTATATTATTAAACTCATTAATTGTGCTTCAATTTCATGCTATCTGAATTCAATTTCCAACTTTTCAAATTCTTTGATCAATTTACGTTGAGTAGTAAGTAACGAGGCCACTTGTTCATAGTTCTTGTGACTCAATGTATCTACTACGACATTGGCTTTGCTAAGATGATAGTTTATGGTCAAATCATAATCTTTGATTAGTTCCAACCAACGTCTTTGTTTTAAGTTTAACTCTTTTTGAGTAAAGAAATATTTCAAACTTTTATGATTTGTGTATATCTTACAATGTTGCCCATATAAATAATGTCTCTAAATTTTCAAAGCAAATACTACAGTCACTAATTCTAAATCATAAGTCAGATAGTTCCTCTCATGTTGCCTCAATTGTCTGGATGCATATGCTACCACTTTCCTATCCTGCATCAATACACATCCCAATCTACTTTTGGAAGCATCGCTATATACATAATAAGATTTATTTGGATCTAGCAAAATAAGTATTGGTGTTGAAATAAAATAATTCATCATTTCTTAAAAACTTTATTCACATTCATCACTTCATTCAAATTTAATATTTTTTTGCATCAGTCGAGTCATAGGCTTAGCGATTTTAGAAAAATCTTTTATGAATCGCCTATAATATCTCACCATTCTAAGAAAACTTCTTATTTCCGTTATAATAGTAGGTTGTTTCCATTCAGCTATTGCTTTGACCTTTTTAAGATCGATTGAAATTCTTTCTCCTGACACAATATGTCCCAAAAATGATATTCTATTTAACCAAAATTCACACTTACTCAACTTAGCACAAAGTTGATGGTCTTTTAACTTTTGCAAGGCCAAATGTAGATAATTGACATGATCCTCCTTAGTATTGGAATAAATTAAAATATCATCAATAAATAGTACAACAAATTTATCCAAGTAAGGTTGATAGATCCGATTCATCAAATCCATAAACATAGCTGATGCATTTGTTAAACAGAAAGGCATTACTAAAAACTCGTAATGCCCAATCTAGTTCTAAAAGCTATCTTTGGTACATCCTTCGACTTAATTCATAATTGATGGTATATAGATCTTAAATCAATTCATGAAAATATAGTGACACCATGCAATTGATCAAACAAGTCATCAATCATAGGTAGTGGATATTTATTCTTAATAGTTACCTTATTTATTTCTTAATAATCAATACATAACCTCATAGTTCTATCCTTTTTTTTCACAAATAACACCGGTGCTCCCAAGGAGATACATTGGGTTGTATAAATCCTTTGTCCAATAGCTCTTAAAGTTGCTTCTTTACTTCTTGAAGTTTTATCAGCAACATTCAGTAGAATCTAACTCTCTGTGTGGTGCTAATCTAGGTAATTTTTTTGGAAAGATATCAGGAAATTCACTTACCATTGGTATTTCTAATACTTTTAGGGTTTCCTTCTTTCCCTCAATAGCAAATATCTAACATAATTGCCATTCTTCAATAATTTCATTAACTTCCTCGCTTACTTCTATTACTGATGATCTTAGACTTTACTCACCCATTTTTCCTTGAAATATGACCTTACCTTCATCTAAGATTATGTTCTTATTTTGATAATCCACTTTGGCTCTTTGTTTGGAGAACGAATCTATTCCTATAATAACATCATATCCCTTAATTGGTAATATTATAAGTTTTATCAAGAATTCTTGTCCTTAGATTTGTAATTGTCCATTATCTACTATTTCCTATGTTAATACTTGTTCTCTTATAGGTGTTCTTATTCTTTATGTAGATTTAGCTTCACTCATCTTAATTCCATTTCCAAAGACAAACTCTCAACTACTAAATGATTGTGTCGCTCCAATGTCAAACAATGCATAAGTAGCTCATCTATTTACAAGTATGTTTTTTGAAACAATTATTATTACTATAGTTATCTACTTCTTAAGTACTATACTTAAGTTACCTATTTTCACAGTTCTTAACATTATCTACATATATATATTGCAACCAACTCACTGATAAGTAAAAGTTACGGATTGGTTTTATGTACCTATTACTAAGCCTTGGTTAGTTCCATTAATATTCATTTCATCATTTGAGCCATCATTAAAGTATTCTTTCATCTATTCATCAAAATCCTCAATATCTTCTTCTATTCCCTAAATTGTAAACACCCGAGCTAGCACAGCAATTGTCTCTACTTCTCCAAATTTCTTACCCTTTTGTTTGGCTTGACCACAATATCTAGAGAAGTGTCTTGTCATTCCACACTTATAGCATTTTACTACTTTCATCTTTGGACACTCCTTCAACATATGATTCGAATCACTATACAGAAAGCACTTACCCCTTAACCGAGTGCATTGCTTGGAGAAATGTTGAGCTCTACACTTCCAGCATCTCATATTTCCTGCCTCATCATAAAAACTAAATCCAGTCTAATTTGAAGTAGGGCTATTAGTTACAATAGCTAGCTTTTTTCCTTTTTGGCTCGAGTTATTATTTGCACTTAGGAATGTTCTCTTAAAAACATGCTTGTATTAGTTAACTCTCTTCAGTTTTTTACTCCACTCATTTTGCATGGCCAGTCGATTATTCTCCAATTGATGCGCCCTATCTACTATTTAATGATAAGTGGTGAATCCATAATCAATTAACTTGCATCACATTATAACATCAAATTCGTTAAGAAAAAGATCATTCTTCAGCTCTTGATTATCCTTATATGACTCAAGCACATATTGTAACAACCTGTTAAATTTATTTTCATATTGTGCCACTTTCGTAATGCCTTTTTTTATTTCCATTAACTATTGAGTCATTTAATTTTGCACACCGACTGGGAAATATTCTCTCTTGAATGCCTCCTAAAATACTTGCCATGTAATGGGGCCTAACAGTGTTCTTGTTATCGAGTCCCACTAGACTTATGCTCCTATTTTTAGCAAGAAAGTGCTTACGAGACTTTTTGATTTTTTAGGGATCTTAAAATACCAATTTGATTTCATAAACTTAGGAAGTTAACTTGTATCTTGGGGTTGAATTGCTCTAGGTTCAGCCTCTACTAGCCTTTGATTCATCACATTTCCACCTGTGATCAAGTGTTAGATTAAAGTTCCTTGATGTTGGATCATGGTATTCATACTAACTAACATTTGTCTAAACTAAGTTAGGTCCATCATATTCGGAGCAAGTAGTAGTATGTCATTTCTAAGTGGTTCTAGTGGATTAGGAAGGTTAGGAGGTAGTACTTCTCCTTCATGTCAGTTATTTCCATTTTTGTTTCTATTAGCTTCCTTTGCCATATTTAGATTCACAATTCACTAATTATCAATCATGCACTCAAAATATATGTACCTGAAGTTAATATTTAACTTAAGCGATTTATATTCACATATAGATTAATTATTCTTTGCATTAGCAATACATAATTATAGATTTCCTCATCAAGGATCTCAATCAACATAAGACCTGTTGTAAACCCCGCAAATTTAATTAGTTAAGAGTAGGATTGAGCTTTAATACAATAGATGACTTAATAAGTCATTAAAGTCGAGCAAGAAAAAAATTTAATAAATCTAAATTTAAATATAAGTAGTAAAAACCTTAGGGATTTATCGAAACCCTAAATCGCTTACTAAAACCCTAAAACTAGTTTATGCATTATTAATCGAAACCGAACTTAAAATTGCTCGAGACCCTAAAATCATAAACGTAAACCTATAAAATAGTTAAATATTACACAATAGCAATAAAATTATAGTCAAATGTAATTTTCGACTAAATCGCCTGTTTGTACGACATTGTAATGAAATTACCATAATAACTTGTAAAAATTATAATTATAACTTGTAAAAATTATAATTATAACGAGTACCAGTTAAATTGATAAAATTTCATAGAATTTTGAAAACTAATCTACTAGGAAATTCGTTATAATTTATATGATTAAAAAAATTACACATATTTGTTAATAAATTTCATTTTCCTTCTCTACTATTTTCAATTTATCTCAATTCTTCTCTTCATGTCTAATACAAATCTTTCCCCTACACAAAACGTAAGAAAGAAAAGAAAAAAAAAGTTAGCAAATTGAAAACCAAAAGAAGCAGCCACGTGATGTTTTGTTTTTGTCCTATTTACTTTAATAAAAAGTGACTTAGCTTAAAATTGAAGCCAACATCACGTGAGGAAGGGAAATTGATATAAATATGGAAAAAAAAAAGAAAATTCTGCACAAACACACACACACAATTTGCAAACCGTAAGGAAAAAGAAGAGAAAAAGAAAGAAAGAAAAGAGAAAAAGAAGAAGGAAAAGAAAAGAAAAATCCAAGTTAATTGGTAAGAAATTTATTTTAAGAAATATATATGTATATGATAGTGTACATATGTAGAATTATAGTATTTTTATGATATTTTATGGTATTTGTACATATAATACTAATAGTATATGTTTATGTGTATAAATACCTAAATTTACTTATATGTATAAGATTAAGTATGTCTACATGTATGTATTGAGGTATATAGTATGTATTATGTATTTGTTTTTGTTTTTTTTATACATCTAATTAGTAATTTACATAATTCTAGTATAAATATATATGTATGTATCATAACTTTATATATATATATATATATATAGGTATACTTATATGATTATATATATATGTGTGTAGTTATATAGTATATAGTGGAGTATTTTTATGAGTATGTATATATATATA